>CM032454.1:117596323-117655114 GCA_019049505.1 Pachyrhynchus sulphureomaculatus
GGTTATGTTAAGTGATTTCTTTGAAAAACACCACTGCAGTTTGACACGACTTGAAGCTATCTTGTTTTTTGTATTAGAAAGGGACATTTGCTTCTGTATTTTCTTTTCCTCAAAAAAGTTGGTCCAACTTTTAATCAGCCGCTTCTGGACTTTAAAAACGTTGAAGAGACTAGGTATGGCCCTTGCTGTCTTAACATTCTCCACCCAATCCTCAAGAGTCTCCATTATTTTGTTACTGTTAATAATTCCCTTATTTTTGTCGCACTTCACATCACTCTACCATAGACATACCCAATTTTGAACTGTTTTTTTTTTTGGGCATATCTTATTTTGAACCGAATATGCATTTCTTTTAGATGCTCTATCCTAGAACTTAGTTAAAAGTTAAGAGTTTAAAACTCGTTTTTGAATTTTTTAGACATGTCCAGTTTTGAACTAAAACCCTTCATATATATATATATATATATATATATATATATATATATATATATATATATATATATATATATATATATATGGATATATATATATATATATATATATATATATATATATATATATATATATATATATATATCTATATCTATATCTTCTTCAATGATGTTGTGCATAGCATTTATGTTTTTAGAACAACAACCGATTTTGGTCAACCTTCACGAAATTCATCGCTGACGGAAGCACGACCATGACGAAATTCTGCAAACCAATGGTAAACAGTCTTTTCTAATGGTGATTCATTACCAAAAGTTGAACGAAGCGATTCGAAGCATTGTTGAAGAGTTAGGCCGTTACTAAAATCGTAAAAAATCATCCAAACACGACGAAAAGTTTCATCTGGAATTTCCATTTGTTCACAAAACTATTTTTTTAAACGCTTTTTGTAAATAAACTACTTCACCAATTTCTGAGCTGCCACTGTTTTAACAATAACAAATGTCAAATTTTACAACAACGGTAATGACATATCTCAATAGCGTCATCTAGTGGTCGTTTGTAAAAACTTAATAGGCGGCCCTCGTATTACTTTCTAAGAAACTGTGTGAGTGATACATACTCGTTTATATACAAGCACTCTCAAACATACTCGTCTATATACATTGATTCATATATATACTCGTCTACATAAAATCATTTACACACATACTCGTCTATATACAATCATTCACATACATATATGCAACATAAACGTATCTTAATGAAGCAATACATTAAGCAAACTTCTGGCGCTGTAAATAGAATGTCTTTCATCGTACTTAAAAAATGTGCGAGCGAATAGACGCCGCTTTCTTCAAAGAAATCTACAGAAGAATCTCGTCTTTTAGCCGATACCTAAAAAAGAACAAAAAACCCATACCAAAGAAGTACCAATCACTAGCATTGCTTTTATGCTATCAATTAATATCTTTTAAAATATTAAAAAGAATTTTATATTATTAGCAACCACCAATATTTCTTTCGTAAGCAATTATCAGCAGGAGATCTTCTAACCTCTGTTATAACTCTTTAGAACAACTCAGCTGAACAGTCTCAAGTACTTACATATCAAAAGAATTGGAAAATGTTTGGTCTGTTATAGCAAATATGACTTGACATGAACATTGCATGTATAGAAAAGAAAACTTACAAAAATGGAAATATTATTTGATACAAGAAAGCTTTATACCTATTAACAGCTTTGAATACTACAAAGATCAAATTCAATCATAGATGGAATATTGCTTCAATGTTTGGAGTTGTGCCACCAAATGTACTCTGCAATTATTAGATTTTATCCAGCAGAGACTTGTTCGCTCACCAGAAGCCATGATTTTCTAGAACATCGTAGAAAAGTTTGTGTATAGCATTCGGCTTTTCATTTCTTGTACTATTCTGTTCAAGAACTTTTATATGGAGAATCTCATTGTTTTGGAACTAATTTCCCAGAACTGTATTTTCTTCCGAGTACAACCTGCAGCAATTCAAGACATACATGAATCTGGATACGCAACTCTGGTAGCAATTTAGTGATTTCTCTCCAGCGTCTGTGCTCTGCTTATAACAAAAACATACTCAAACGAATATAGAACAGTCCTTTTTTGGAGCCTATTAAAAATAAGAATGGGTTAGGTGATGCAGAAATCGGTTAATGATTCCTTAATTAATTAAGGAGTTAACGAAATTTTGAATAAGTTATAATTTCAATTAGTCTGTTATTTTTCTTATTTAATTTCAGATGTCACAGTTCCACCCTACTCAATTTCCTTGACAAAAACTACCTCCAAATTAACGATTATTTTAATTTTGAACAATCAATTAATCGAAATTCTTTGACAATTTTTCATTAGAGATTATGAAATTGAAAAGTAGTGAAAACTAGTAGAAAATATTACACTTAAAATATAAAATTGGATAACTCACTTGGATCTGCTTGAAGTTACTATCCAAGTTAGTTTTAATTATTAAAACTGAACAAATTAAAAATAAAAATAAATCACGATGGTGATTCTTTCTAGACGTATGCAAGATAGTAATATACATCGTGCAAACATATCACGAGCAACAAAAGGAAACTGAAAGGCTTGCAAGAGAGAATTTACATCAATAACGAGCTAACTAAGGAAGAACGAGAAATACAGCAAAAAAAATCAAGCAGATATCGAAAGAGAAGAGGGAAAGAGGAAAATCCGTAAGGTTATGATATCAAAGGATAATAATGGACGGAAAAGTGTGGAGATGGGATGAAGAAAACCAAGAACTGAGGGAACACACGGGAAAGCAAATATTAAGAGGAGGGGAAGAATTAGGAGGGCACAAGCAAGGAAAAAGGTTATGATTAAGGAAACGAATAGAGAGGGAATGTACGGGAAACTAGATATGAAGAAACAGGAAGAAAAAATTACTACTACAGGTACATGGAATATTAGTAACATAAGAGGAAAAATCGAAAATAAGACAGAAAAGAGAGGAAAAAAGGAGGAGCATAAAGCAGAAGAAAAGGAAGTAGGAATACCGAAATTAGGAAAATAGTGACTAAAAGGGGAACATAGAATGTAAGAAGCCTTACAGGTAAAAAAGAGGAAATAATCGAAGAGACGATAGAACAGAAAAGAAAGGAAAAGAGGTTAGGAAAATCTATAAGGGATATTGGCTATTTTGGTCTGGAGTAGAAGAAACAGAAAGATCAGCAAAGGGAATGGAAACTGATAATAGCACCAGGTTGGTTGAAAAAACGTGACAAAGGAGAAATATGTAAACGAAAGAATTCTGGTAATCGATATGGAGGCAAAGAAGGTGAACACATCAATAATCATCACATATGGGGTAAACAAAGACACGAGTAAGGAAGAAAAAGACAAGTATTTCGGAAGGCTGCAAGAAGAGATAGACGATGCAAGCGAAAACCTCATAATCGGGGGAAACCTAAATGGACGTGTAGGAAATAACAACAAAGGATACGAAAGAATCATGGGTACTGAAGGAGAAACAATAAAGAATAATAACGGAGAAAGATATAGAAATGTGCACGGAAAATGCTCTAATAATAACAAACACAAAATTCAAACACAAGGACATTCATAAGTTCACTAGAGAAGAACCAAGCGGGTGCGTTAAAAGTACTGGAAATATGTGAAAGTTATAAAAGTATCACGAAAAGCCGAAATTGGCAGTGACCATTACCTTGTCAAAGTGAAACTAATAACAAACCAGGAAGAAACAAAAGACAAAAGAAGAAAGGAAATGAAGAAGAAAATAAGAGTTATAAACTCAAGGAGGAAACGCATAGAAATAAATACCAAGAAAGCCTTCGGAAAATGCTAGAGAGACAGAATGAAGACGAGACAGACATGGAGGATCACTGGCAAAGATTAACAATACTAACTGCAACAGAAGAAATTTGCGGAAAAAACAAAAGAATGAAAATAACAAACTGGTGGACAACAGAGTTACAGAAAAGCGTTAAGGAAAAAAAAACGCTATGGAAAAAATATCTTAGTACAAATACAACGGCAAACTAGTCAAAACCACAGTAAAAGTAGCGAAGCAAGAGTCTTGGAGAAAGTTTGGACAAAATATGAAGGAAAATTTCAGAGGCAACCAGAAACTATTTTACGGAACACTAAAACAACTCAGAAAGAAGAAAGACTATAGCATGAGAAATATGAAGGACAAAAATGGAAACATAATAACAGATGAAGTAAAGATAAAGGACAGATGAGATGGAGAGAAGACTTTCAGGACATAACAGAATCAAATATCACAAAGGTACAGGTAACCGAAATGAGAGAAGAAACAGGGCCTGTAGAATTAACTATTTCCAAAGATGAGGTTAATGAAGCCATAGCGAGATTGAAGACAGGTAAAGCAGCTGGAATCGACGAAATCACACCGGAAATGCTGAAAAGCCTAGAGGAAGAGGGAAGAACAGATTGCACCAAATTGTTAAATAGGATCGTAAAAGAAAAGAGAAGACCCAAGGAATGGAACGTGGGTAGTATCCCGCTAATTCATAAAAAAGGAGACGTATGAGAGTGCCAAAACTATAGAGGCATAATATTAATGAGTCCACCAGCCAAAGTACTCGCTAGAATAATAGAAACAAGAATAAAAGACCAGTTAGAAAACCCTCTAGAACAAGATAGAGCTTTAAAAAAGGCAGGAGTGCACAGAACCCCATATTTATATTAAGGCAGAGTATAAAGAAGTGAATAAGTAAAAATAAAGAATTGCATATAGCTTTCATCGACCTAGAAAAGGCATTCGATAGAGTAAGACGAGAGGATGTATGGAAAAGCCCACAAAGAAGTGAAGTAGACAGAAGTGATAAAAAGTATGTACGATACAACAAAAAATAGGGTAAGAACAAATAATGAAGAGTCAAGAGATTTCGAAATAACAAGCGGCCTAAAACAAGGATGTGTGCTGAGCCCTTTATTATTCGCAATAGTGCTAAACGAGGCAGTGAAGAGAGCCAAACAGAAAATGAGGCCGATGATGCTAGGATACTAAAAAATGCAAAAAATCGAAATATCAGAACTACTTTTTGCGGACGATATGGCTATACTGGCAGACACAGAAGAAACTTACAGCATAACCTAAAGAATCTAAACGTGAAATTAAATAATATAAATATGAGAATAAATATACAGAAGACGAAATCGATGATAATAGGGCAAGAGAATAAAAAAACACGACATCAGAATAAATGGACTGAGTATAGAAAAAGTTGAAGAGTTCAAATGCCTAGGATCAATAATAGAAGGAAACGGATAAAATAGCAAAAGTAGTAAGAATATACAATGGTTTAAGAAAACCATTCCTTGAGAAAAGAGTAATAACAGCAGATATAAAGAATGAGGTAGTTAGAAAAATAGTAAACCCCACCTTACTCTACGGTAGTGAAACATGAACCCCCCACAAGCAAGGACGAGAGTAGAATAAACGCAACGGAAATGAGTTTCCTGAGGAAAATAGATGGAAAATCAAGAAGGGACAAAATCAGGAACGTAGTATTCAGAAACAAATTCAAAATAAAACCAATAGTGGCAAAAATTCAGAAGAGACAACTGGGATGACTGGGACATATACACAGGATGATGAAAGGAAGAATAACAAAAAGAATATATAAGGCACGAGTCCAGGGAGCAAATAGAAAAGGAAGACCTAGTCAAATTAAGAACCTGACACAGAATAGAAAGGCGTAGAAGAGGCTGATCAACTCAACTCCACAGTCTTACACCTCAAGCTAGAAAGATTTAGGAATAAGTAAGTAAAGTAAGCAAGCATATCAAACCGCGTAACGGTCGGCTTGTCACTTCTGGTACAGTCCTCTTCAAGAACTCTTTTATAGAGAGAACCTGATTCCTCTTGAATGAACTACTCAGGACTGTATTTTCGCCCGAATACAAATTGCAGCAATTCAAGACATATATGAATTTTAGCGACGCGCGGCTCTCGAGCGATTTAAGGATTACTCTCCAGCATCTGTACTCGGCTTATAAAAATAAAAACCAGCCAAGTATATATTGTATACTCATTATAACATCTTAGCTACCTAGTAACCAATAAATCAATCTAGTTTACTCTAGAATCTAATAATAAAAGTTTAAAAAAATATTTATTGCGGCCCGAGACAGGAGGGCAGCGATTTTTGGCTATTTTTGAACTCGTATTGTCACAAGCTTTCATTTGACACATCACTCGATGACCTGGTAAATAATGTTTTTTTCATTTCCGATTTCACCCCCCCAAAGCTAACACCCTAAGTAAAAATTTAACTTTCAAAACTGCATGGCTCCGATTGGGCCATCAATTCCTATATTTGTGACAAATTTCAACTTTCAATGTCAAATAATTGCGGAGAAAATCGGGTGTGACAGACAGACGAACACTGAAGTGATCCCATAAGTGTTCCCTATGGAACACTAAAAAAAAAACATATGCACGGATGTAATGAATAAAGAACACTGCTTTTTTGGAGCCTATTAAAAATGGGAGTGGGCTAAATGATGCAGAAATCGACTAACAATCCCTTAATGGAATATGCAGTTACGAAATTTTGAATAAATAATTAAATATTTCAATAAATCTGTTGTTTTTCTTATTTAATTATATAATTCAAATGTCACAGTTCCGCCGTACCCAATTTCCTTGCCAAAAACTACCTCCAATATATCGATAATTATTTTAAGTTTGAACAATCAATTAATTGAAAAGATTTAACAATTTTTCATAACAGATTATGAAATTGGATTTGCTTGGAGTTAATCTGCTTGTGCCCGTACCATAATTTTAGTAGTAGAAAGGAAATAACTAAATAAACAATTAGTTCTATTCTAAAGCTCTACTAATAAACTTAATATTAAATATAAATTAGTTTTGTTTATTAAAATTGACAAAATCAAGAATAAAAATAAATACATGTAGAATTTAACCAAATAAATTCAAGTTCACAGTAAAGTGTAAACGTACCCGTTCTCATTGAACTTGAAAATAACTGAGACCAAATCTGAAAGGATCCCTATATCAGAAAAGAAGGGGCTAATATAGAACTTTTATTTTAGACCCCACGCGTACATGTTTGCAGTAACTTAATACCGACAATTGATCTACATTCAGTGTTTGTTTTACTTTTCGCGAACGTTATCAATTTTTTGCTCAATCAAATACGAGTGCGAAGTGTTGTGTTTTTTCTAAAAAAATGGTTAGTGATGTATTTTTGGTTAGTTCTAATTAAGCATTGTTTGGTTTTTTCATTTGTGGAAGTTTATAAGACTTCTGTAATTTTTATTTATTTTTATTTTTAAGCTTTTCGGTTCTGTGTCAAATTTAGAAAAAAACTAACAACTAAAAGATTAGTTTTGGGAAATGCCTAATTTCTAAAAATATTTTCAAAATTTTCTTTAGTGTTGGACAGCGTCATATTGTAATAATATTAAACATTCACACAGGAACCAACTTCTGTTATCTTATCTAGTTTTCAGAGTTAAACCTTAATACAAATCTGCGCTGATTCGTTATATTAAGAAAATGTCGAGTTTAAGCCAAGTTTTTGAAATAGATAAAATAGAAGTTAGTTATAAAAGTTAAAAATAGTTATACTTTTAGGTTTTCATTATTCTTAAAGTTAAGCGAAAAAGCAGTTTTTGTAATGCAAGTGGTATAGCATAAAGTTTAGTTGGGTGTTGATATGGGGTGAGACATAATACTTTCACAGTTAGTTAACTTCATGTCCATGTCTATAGTATATGTTAGGCCGCTACAGTCCTGAACAAATTTAAATTTTTGAAAATTAACTATAAAAGTTGAAACCATTCATTGTGTGACCTCATATTACCATCTATCCCATAAAGCTTCAATTTTAAACATTTAGTTTACTTACGTTTCACCTCTAAATTAAAAATTGAACTCTTAGATTAGTTAAATAGTATGATGGGCTACCAAATTAAAATATTTTCAAAAATATTTTTAAAAAATATTAAAAACTTAAATAGTTATTTTTTAATCTTTTGACTTTTTCTTGATAGATTGACATCATTTTGAAAATATACCATTAATTTAACTTTTTTATTACTTTTTTTATTGAAGCCGATAGGTTAAAAATTTTGTAAATAAATAATGTTCAAATAGAATTTGTTAGTTGTTATTACTCTCCATTTATATTATTAGTTAACAAAATATGATTTTAATTTTTAAAGAAATTATTATTAGTTAACAAAATATGATTTTAATTTTTAAAGAAATTATGAATCTAACAAAACGCTTACAATGTGCTAATTGGCAATCTATTTATTAATCCTGCAATTATTAACATTTGTCACATCAATGTCAGCATGATTTTTAGTTTTTATAATTTATTTCTGTGAAATTTTTGGAAAAAGGTTAGGAAAATGTTTGGTTGTAATATAATATTCTTAATTCTTCATTATATTGAAATCTGAAGAAAAAAATCTTGTTTTCTTTAATTTTAAAATTCCAATGAACAATTTTTTTGTGTCATTTTTATTATATATATTTTTTTAATTAAAATCTAAAAAAATAGATATTTTTATCTATTGGGGACAATTATTCTGAAGGTGTGAAACTTCAAAATTAATTTCAAGTAAGTGTACCATTAATTATTGTTTTTGTAAATTATTACGAGGCACACAATTCTATAAGTCACAAAATAGTGTATAAGATTTAAACGGTAACTCACCGATATATGTCGCTCCTCAAATACATTTTTAAATTAACAAAAATTATTAGGAATCAACCTTATTTTAAACAAAAACATATCCCTGGGTGGAAAGATATTGAACTGCTAATTCACAATTTATGTTCATTCGTGATAAGCAAGCAGTTAATAAGAAAAATAAGTTTAGCTTGAGCAACATTCGGTAAATTGGGGGTTTAGATCAATCATCTTATTTAGTTGCACAAAAGAAATATTTAATCAGCGAACGTTACCCGGACTGACTAATTGAAAATCTCTCACAGACTAATAGTAATAATTATGTGTAGACTACGTAACAGGATACCAAGTAATACGTTTGGGAACCGGTGGATTTCCAAGACCTAAACTGCATGCATATGGAACAGAGGGTGATTAGTGTGATCGCTAACGAGATGGGTCAATGATACCAAAAAAAAAAACGAACCAGAGACAAGAGGCACTAAACAAAGAAATACTGTCGAAATTTACTGGTGACCATCGTGGACCTTAAGTGGTAATTGTTTTGAAATGATTAAGTGGGGTATGAATGAAGGACAAAACTTTAATACCAATTTTTGCGACTGCCTTAAAAGTTTTGAATTTAAAGTATTTTAAAACATAGCCTTCTATACGAGTTGCATTTATTTGTCTAATTTAGTGCAATGTAGTTTCAGTGTTAAAAGAATTAAACATTTGTTGGATTACAAGAAAGATGTATTATTTATTTTTACTGGAATTAACAATATCTCTTAAATAAACATTCATAAAACGTCAGATATTGACGTACTTTCAATGCGGACATTTGAAAGTAATTTAGACATTATTACGGCATCACCGAGAAGTTAATTTACGTGATTCAGATAACTTCGAAATTACCGTGTTACCTGAAAATAAATTTGTCAGCCCTGTAAACAAGAAATCTCTAAATCTGTCACTATAAAATTGTTCGATTTTTTTACGGGGATAGCACACGTGCAGCAGGAAAATCCATATATTGTTACGAGACCGACGCGTGTGCGGACTCATGGTAAATTGTACTCGGTGGGAAACACAATCCCTGGTAAATCATTCCAAAGAGATGAGTTTCTCCATATAAAAGACTACTTGAAAATGGTTCTGAACTTCATACGGAGGTGAAGTATCAGCGCGACCTATATTTCTGGCATGCACCGTTTTGGGAGGAATTAAACGGACTACATACTTTGAACATTTTCCATGAAAATACTTGAAGAATAGACTCAAGTCGCCAACCGGTCTTCGATGTTCCAAGAAATCAACGTTGATGGTCAGTTCTGGGTACCAAATCAGAAGAACAGCTCTCTTCTCAATAGAATTCAACAAATGCAGTGTATGTTTGGGAGCAGAGCCCCAAAAATGGGAGCAGTATTCCATCGTTGATCGAATTTGTGCTTTGTACAGAATTAATAGTTATTGTGGAGTGTAAAGCTTTCTAGGTCGAAATAATATTCCCAGTTTTTGAGAAGCTATCTTTACCATGTTCGCAACATGTTCATGTCCAGAGATATTTGCTCCCAAATTAACGCCGAACAAATTGAGTGACGATGCTAGAAGAACGGAGTTCCCCGATATGTCAGGCTTAGCAACGTTAACTTTTTTTAGAAAAACTGCCGCCTGGGTTTTTGAAAGGTTAAGTTCTACTTGCTTACTGTAACCCCAAGAGAGAATTTCTTCCAGGTCTTTGTTAAGTAGAACGACTTCTTGCTGTCTGCGGATATTTGCATAAGTAGTCGATGTTCGAGCATTCAAAGTGAATAAAGAAAAAACTTACTATCATCTGCACAGCTGGAAATTGGATTTCTCGTCCTTCCCAGTAAATCGCCTTGGGGCACACCGGCGTTTATAGTAAAGGTTTTACAAAGAAATCTGTCCACTGTTGCTCATAAAGAACGCTCTCTGAGGAAACACGAGGGCCATCAACAGAACTTTTCAGGCATACTTCAGAGCTTAGTCAACAATCAATCGTGCCAAAAACAGTCGAATGTCTTGGCTATATCGTTAGAGATTCTTCAAATTATTCAATTGCGTTGTTTCAAACATAGGTAAAGTTAACAAAAAGAATAAGTTAGACGATCTCCTGTTGATCTTTGCTTACGAAAGCCATATTGATGATAGCTAATAATATTCAATTATTCAAGATAATTTCGAAGATGCTGATTGATAGCTTTTCTATGACTTTCGATATTATTGAAAGCAGTGCGACTGATTGGTAGTTGTTTGGCAAGGTCTTCTTGTCTTCTTTGGGTATCGGCCGAACTGTAGCACATTTTCAGCAGAGAAGAAATATTTTCTTTCTGTAGAATATGTTGAAAAGTCTACTAGTATGGCAAGTATTCCGCCAGCGCAAAAGCTGTTTTGATGTCCAGCTTCATTAAAATTCGTTTAATAATATGCTATCTGCAGATCGTATCAGGCATCTTTGACTACACTATGGGAATAGTTGGTGGCGTTTTCCCTTGGAAATCGAGAGTAGAATGTGAAGTAAAGCTATGGTACTCTAATGATGATTTTACTAAACTAAATAAAAACAAATTTTTAAAACCTTAAGATAGATAAAATCTAATTTATCTCTATTATGCTATTTCATTAAATTTTTTACTAGTTGCACAACTAAAGACCTAGATAAAAAATCTAAATCTACAAAAATGGTAAGGCTACAAGAATTGTCGACAACAACAAATTGCCTGAAACAGTGGTATACTTACAACATAATATATACCAGATACCTTAACGGATTCTTGCATTATTTGTTACAATTATACAATAAATTTGGCGGATTATTCTAATTATATAAAAGTTATTTGTAACATTTAGCAGTCGCAGCTTAAGTAAATGTCGTAAAAATAAAACAAGGAATAGGAGGACTATCTATCTTTTGACCAAAGTAGTTTATTATTCAATAAAAAGTATATATATATATATATATATATATATATATATATATATATATATATATATATAAATATATAAATATATATATAAAATATATATATATATATATATATATATATATATATATATATATATATATATATATATATATATATATAAACAAGATTATCTAAATTAAAACCTAAATATGTAGTATACCCTTTTACAGAAGTCTCAATCATTTTTTTTTTAAATTTATAATACACAATATATATACTAATTACTGATTATGATACACAAATATTTATATATAGATGTACTCTCTGCTACATAGTACTATTTCTGTTATTCCACTCAGTTTCTTGTTTACAGTAACCATACATAGGGGTTACATAACACCTAGGCTGAAAAGTTTTTGGTCTAGCTACTTAAAATACATTTTTCTTGCAAAAATTCGACTTTATTCATCAAAATCCTTCAAGAGCAATAAAATCAGTTCCACGCTTTTCTAACGTTTCTATACCTTTCTTGTAGAAGGATTTGTCTTTGTCTTCAAAATAGACCACAGTTTGAGCGATAACTTCTTCATTGGAGCCAAATCTCTTTACCGCGAGCATTTTTTTGACGCCTACGAATAGATAATAGTCGCTGGGGGGCCAAATCTGAACAATACAGTGGATGAGGAAGCAATTCAAAATTCATGTAATTTTTCATCGTAACCATTGACTTGTGACACGGTATATTCTCTTGATGAGAGAGCACTTTTTTCTTGTTCATTTGGGGTCGTTTCTTTGCGATTTCTGCCTTTAAAAACGCACCAATAACTACAATAATAATATTCGCTATTGATGGTTTTTCCCTTCTCAGCATAGTCGATGAAAATGATTCCATGCACATCCCAAAATACATAGACCAAAACCTTCCCAGCCGACTGTTGTGTCTTTGGTCACTTCTGGCTCTTTTGATATCTTTAGGGTGTCAGCTATTTCAAGCAATTTCACTTTACGGTCATCCAAAACAATTTTTTGGATTTTTTTATGTTTTCCGGTATAACCACCTCATTTGGGCATCCAGAGCGTTTAGCATCATTTGTATTTGTACGACGGCGTTTAAATTCAGCATACCAGTAAATGATGAGTGATTTTCTAGGGGCAGAGACCCCGTAACACTTATCAAGCCATTGCTTTGTACGAAATTCGATTTTTTCTATTGTTTTGAAAATATCAAAAGTAACGTCACTAAAACCACTATAACTTATAAATTAATCCTCGAAATGTCATGAAATTTTGTCACGTATCGTTTGCAGGTTGGTACTTCCTAAAAATCATATGGATTTTTTAAAAAGGGCGATCTATGTGTCAGACTAAAAACTCTACGTGTTACACCTGGGCGCTGCAAAAAGTATGTATATTTAACAAAATATTTTAAAGGTTATTAAGTGAATAATAATAAAGAATGGCGATTATATATTTTTATTGTACTTTAAATTATAATAAACAATTTTTTTAAAATATGTTTTAAATGATTATTTTTTTAGCGAGTTAAATGGACCATTGATCAAAACTATGGTGCCTCCTTGTTTGCAGAATAACTTCACAAAAAATAATCCTATCTGCAAAAATAAAACTTAATCTTGTAAAATAATATAGTAGTTAAAAATTGTGGAAGTGGTTTTTTTCTTCAAAAATAAAAAATTTACTGTGTTTCAAACTCTAGAATGTAATTTACGACCAAAAATGTTATGTTTAATTTTATAAAAAAATTGTTTTTTAAAAGAATTTAAAAAACCTCTCGACATTTTGTAGAAAAAGCAATTATTAAGATTTAAAAAAAAAAAATATATATTAAAAATTGACTGAGTAATATTGCAGACAGTGCTCGAAAACACAGTTTCGAGAAAAACGTGTTTAAAGTTCGGGTAGATAAAAAGTGAACTTACGGCTAATCTCCCATTCCAGCTTCCTACTGTACGCCTTTTTCCTCTTGCAACTCCACTAATGGATGCAAAATTCTGACGACCTAGTTTTCAAAAGAAACCGGTTGACAAAAGAAATCTGAAACGCGGCTGCCGAGAGGCGCGGCACTGAGACAGGTAGCGGTCTCGATCCGACGCCAGGTCACATTTAATGCTATAACTTTGTTATGGAATGGAATTTTCTTTTTTTTTTGAATAATTCTTAGAAGTATAGAGAATCCGTAAAAAAAAAATTAATTTGTTTCTAAGCCGTAAGGCTTACCAACTTCATGGATTCAAGTAAAGATATCTCATATAATTTCTTGAGTTATCAATATATTATATAGCAAATGTAAGTTTTAACAGTTCGATTGTAGACAGAGGTTTAGTGTAAGAGAGTCCATTTCTAATCAAGGGATTTAACGCCCCCTATCTGTCGATTGACACCCCCTCCTCCATAAGTGCTCTCTTGTTTTTCTTATAGAAACGCCCTTGAACCTGGCTACGCTATATACGAGGATGGATTGATAAGTTCGGTAAATTTCTACGACATGGAGGGAAGTTTTGTTAAGGGGCATCACTGTTGGTAAGCGTGAGTCTTGTAACGGTTGTGCTCAAAATTTCAAACAGATGCAACGCGCAGTTCTTTGTTGGCAGCTTTTGTAAGTGTTACACGTTCCGTAGAAATGGATATAGCCAAGTATCGAGCGGTGATAAAACATTTTTATTTAAAAAAGTTGACTGCAGCCCAGATAGAAACAGCACTAAAAGACGTTCATGGGTGCTCTGTACCAGCACTCAAGACTGTTTATTACTGGGTAAATTAATTAAAACGTGGCTATAGGAGCACTACAGATGCTGCACGTTCTGGACGTTCGACTGAAGTTTCTTTGAAAGAAATGGTCGATAAAATTATGGTATCGTGATAGGTTCAACTTTATGACATCTCTAAGATAGTAGACTTCTTATATAAATGGATACATAATATCCTTTATGAATTCTGACTGGTTCTTATTACGTAACGTTACTGGACCGTTTTCACAGTGAGTCGAAGCAGAAGCGACCAAAACCAGGGCACAAAAAAGTACTTCTTCACCAGGACAATACACCTGCTCATACTTCGGCCATTGTAATGGCAAAAGTACACGAGCTAAGCTTCGAAATAGTTGGCCACCCACCCTTATTACCCAGATTTGGACCCAAGTGACTTTCTATTTGTTTCCCAACTTCAAAAATTAACTTAGTGGAAAGAAATTTTCGTCGAATGAAGAGGTTATCTGTGCTGTAAACTAGTGTTATGCACAATTCGAAATAAATTTCTGCTTTTAAGGGATTAAAAAAAATTGGAAACTCGCTGCACCAAATGTATTGAGCTCAACGAAGATTATGTTGAAAAATAAATTTTTGTTTATATGTATATATATATATATATATATATATATATATATATATATATATATATAGAAAACATCAAAAAGCAGAAACAACGATCAGAAGTCCAATTCCGGAGACATTCCAAAGGCTGCTTCGAGAAACTAAAAGGCCAAGTATGACAGAAAATATCAATACAAAATGGGAAGAGTCTAGAAGCTAGATTACGTATGCAATTAAGAAAAGTACGGTTACAGAGAGAATGCACAGGAACCACTGCATGTCAGAAGAAATAATGAAAGAAATAGAAGAAAGAAGACATATCAGAACGATGGACATAGTTGATGACATAAAACAAGCTCGATTAAAACACACAAATCATTTAATTAAAAATCTCTGCAGGAGAGACAAAAACACCTACATAAACAGCATATACAGTGAAGTAGAACAACATTTAGCTCAGAATGAGCTACACGAACTTTTTTAAAAAATAAATATTTGGCGTGAGAATTCAAGCCCCAAACACAGGCGATTGAAAATGAAGAAGGTGAGATTGCGAAGGACCAAAAAATATTTCGAAGGTTTGGAAAGAACACTAAGAAGAACTATATAAGAACTATTCTGACCCTGTCCAGCCCCCCCTTTCAAGCAAACCATCACGAACCAAGTATACTGAGATTAGAAGTAGAATATGTCATTGCAAAACTCAAAAATCGAAAGGCACGAGGCCCAGATACCATAACAACCGAAGTCGTTAAAGCTATGGGAAAGCATGAGGTCGATTTACTACATGACATATGTAGTGTGATGTGGAATACCAACGAATGGCCAGAGGACTAAAGAGAGACAATATTCATACCCATATACAAAAAGAGCTGTTCTTGATCTCTCAAGCTAGCAATAACCATATTGAATGAGCGTCTCCAATCTTAGCTATTGCTGCAAATAGCAGAAGAACAAAGAGGATTTATACCAGGAAAGGGAACACGGGAATAAATTTTAAATGTACGTCAACTAACAAAGAACGGAAGAGAATATAATATCAAAATTTATCTCTGCTTCATCGACTATCAGATAGCGTTTGACAAGGTAAGATGGCCGAAACTATAGTCGATTCTGAAAGAAATGGGAACTCCGCCACACTTATTAAAGCTAATACGAACGATTTACTAATTCAACATAACCAAAGTGCGTGTTAATAACATGTACACAGAAAACTTTACCACGAAAACTGATGTCCGGCAAGGATGCATTCTTTCACCACTACTGTTCAACATTTATACGGAGTACATAATGCGCAAAGTTTTCAATAACCGGGATGGTGATATCGCCATTGGAGGAAAATGCATACAGAATTTGTACTATGCAGAGGACACCTTGATTAGAGTAGCAAATGAAAGCATAGCTCATTATGCAAAGGCTGACAAGGATCAGTAAAAGCTACAGATTGGAAGTAAACAAGAAGAAAACAAAAATAATGATCAATAGTAGAACAAATGATAATCAACCTCAACATTTACTAGGGTATGAAATCGTAGATTCTTATCAATAGCTTGGGGTCTCTAATTACCAATAACGGCCAGTGTCACTCAGAAATACGTAGGAGACTCTCAATTGTTCGTTCTGCAACCACAAAATTAGTCAAAATATGGAAAGATACGAGCATCTCGCGAGAACGCTGATATTTCCGATTGCATCATATGCATCAGAAACATGAACCATAAACAAGGCTGATAGAAATAAAATTGCTGCATTTGACATGTGGGTGTATCGTTGAATTCTTAGGATATCGTGGGTAGAACATCGAACTAACCAGTCTATTTTACAAGAACTAAAAATTACTAAAAGACTGAACTCGCTTATAAACCAGACATTCTTGAGGTATTTCGGCCACCTCAGCAGAAGACATGAACTGAAATCACTGGTTATAACAGGGAAAGGTTGAAGGCAGGCCCTGCAGGGGTAGATCACCTTCACGTTGAGTGGATCAGATAAACAGTTAACCGGGAAGTCGTTGCATGAACCATCAAAGCATGCACAGGTCCGAGAACAGTGGCAGATGATAGTTCAATCCATATATTGAGCACAGTGACCATACCCTCTCGAGGGTGTTGTTTTGCTCTATATAGATAATATACACAGTGTACGAAATATGTTACCAGAAGTAACAATGAGAGAAAATAGGCATCTGGTTTGAGCACTGCCCTTTAAACTTATTTCAGTGTTTAAAGGAAACTATTACGTTTTTAGAAAAAGAAAGAGTGAAGTAAAATATTTTTTATTAAAAAAAATTTATACTGGTGAAGAATACCTAAGATCTTTTCTAAATAATATTGAACACGATTTATTTCTTTATGAAAAACTTCAGTTGTACTTACCGTTGATATACGAGGGCTGTCTTTTAAGTTTTTACAAACGACCACTAGACGGCACTATTAAAATGTGACATTACCATTGTAAAATTCGACATTTATTATTGTTAAAACAGTGGCAGCTCAGAAATTGGCCAAGTAGTTGGTTTACAGTGAGCTTCTTAAAAAAACCGTTTTGTGAACAAATAGAAATTTCACGTGAAGATTTTCGTTGGATGATTTTTTAGGATTTTAGTAAAGGTCTAACTCAACAACAATGCCTTGAATCGCTTCGTTCAACTTTTGGTAATGAATCACCATCAGAAAAAACTGTTTACAATTAGTTTGCAGAATTTCGTCATGGCCGTACTTCCGTCAGCGATGAATTTCGTGAAGATCGACCAAAATCGGTTGTTGTTCCAAAAAACATCGATGCTGTGCGCAACATGATTGAAGAAGATTAGCATGTTACTTACCCTAAGATAGAGACATAGTTAGGTATATCGAAGACTTCAGTATATTTGATTTTGTATTTAGCTGTGAAAAAGATCTATTCCCGATGGATTCCGCATAATTTGACCAAAGCTCTAAAATAGGTTAGTTTTTTTTTTATGGGTCTAGCACACGTGCTGCAGGGAAGTCCCTAAAGCGCTCTAGGAGCGGCATGTGTGCGGAAAAACCGATTCACGTTGTTCTTGAATCGCTGTAAATTGTACGGGGTGGGAATCACAGCGCTGGGCAAATTATTCCAAAGGGATGATGTTTTCCATATAAAAGACTGCTTGAAAAGCGTTGTACGTGGAGTAACAAGCTGAACCTCATACGGATGTGAAGCCCCAGCGCGATGTGTATTTCTAGCATGCATCGCTTTGGAAGGAATTAAGTGGGCTACATCCTTCGAACACTTTCTATGAAAATACTTGTAGAACAGACTCAAGTTGCCAAACGTTCTTCGATGTTTCAGCGAATCAAGGCCGCCGGTCAGTTCCGGGTCTCCAATCAGGCGAACAGTTCTTCTCTGAACAGAATCCAACAAATGCAGTGTATGTTTGGGAGCGGAGCCCCAAACATGGGAGCAGTATTCCATAGTTGGTCGAATTTGAGCTTTATAAAGAATTAACAGTGGTTGTGGAGTGTAAAGCTTTCTGGTTCGAAATAATATTTTGAGAAGATCTCGTTGCTATGCCTGCATCATGTTCATGCCAGGACATCGAAGAACAGTTAATACTGAATGGTATATAATAATTTGTTTGCCAGTCCTCTATGAAATCAGGAAAAACAACCGAAAACGTCGAATCGTTCTTCATCGCGACAATGCCAGCTCTCGCACAGCATGTCAAACAATTGATTATTTGACGTAAAAAACATCAAATTAATATCTGATTGAATGTATTCCCCTAAGTTATCACCTAACGACTTCTTTTGTTCCTAAATGTCAAAAAAATATATGCGTGGACAGCGATTTTCATCACCTCAAGAAGCAGCAAAACGATGTTTTTGAGTTACCAACTTCAGAGTGAAAAAAGTAGAAGTATATAAGCCTTAAGCGCGAATATTTTGAGAAACAGTAATACGATTTGTATCAATTTTTTTTTCTTTCATTTGTAAAAACCTAAAAGGTAGCCCTCGTATTTTAATAGAGATTCAAAAACCATAACTAAAGCAAGGAAACAATTATACTATAGGCGTATTTGTTGTATCTAGATGAAATGTAGTAAAGTTAAATATGTACAAGTTGAATTTGCACACAGAAAGTTACGTCCTTTCCAATAATAGATATTATTTTTAGAAACCAAGTTTTTCTAAGAGATCATCCGTCTAAAATGCTGATACGGGTACAAGATGTTTCCAAGCGATCACTTGACGGCAATCGCTTATATATTCTAATAAAAGAATGTAAATATCTCATCCAAATTAAAATTGACAATCCTCTTTCAATAACAATAACAAATAACATAGCTGACTTTGAACTTGCAATACAGAAATGACGCAATATAGGAAGAGATGCAAGAATTAAATATACTCTTATTAAGACTTTAATGAATGAAATTTTGTTGTATTGTTCTCACAAGCATTAAATGATTGGTCATTTTGAATGAATTAGTTGTATAATAAAATTATTATAATAGTAAGAAATAAGCTGTTATTTGAGGTTAGCACCATTTTAAACAAAATAACCGACCAAGTTCAAGTCGGACTTGCGCAATTAGTGTTCTGTCCGTTGATGAGCCCCCCCCAAATCAGTTTTCAATAAAGTTTGTTTCCGATCTTTGTTGAAAGCTGATGACCTTGAAATTTTTGTTTTTTTTATATACCAGATAAATTATTAAAGGCAATGTACTCGTGATAATTTTCGTTCAGTCTACACCTTGTGTAGAATATTCAAGAATTTTTTCAAAATTTTTGGATCAGTACTCTCGATATAAAGGGGGGGACAGCGATTTTTCGTAATTTTTTAAAAAATGATACTTAGAAAAATGGGTGTATTACATTATATATATTTTTTAACTCGTATTTTCATAAGTTTTCATTTGATACCTGATGACCTGATAATTTTTTTTTTCGCTTCCGATTTTATCCCCCAAAACTAACCCTTTAAGTCAAAATTTAACTTTCAAAACTACACGGGTCTGATGGGGCCAACAATTCCTATTTTAGTGCCAAATTTCAACAGACAGGCATCGAAGTATTTCGTACGGAACACTAAAAACTTTTTCCATTAAAAGTCTTTTAACTTTCCCTTTTTATTAAAACCTATAAACTGTATGTCATTTACGTGACAGGTTTTAAACTTTGCAGGATAACTAAACACATTTTTTAAACAGTGTTAAATGATTGTTGGTCACAATTTCTGCATAAAGATTTAAAAATAGATTTAAGTAAGCCCCTACTGTAGGGTGGTGAACTCGATGATTATTTTAGCATGATTATTTACATTTCGGAAAATGGTATTTTGTAGTCCGAATCAGAACGCCACGTTCCACACATAACATATACAATTTTTTTACGTTTGGCTCAGTGGAATTGTGGGCCATCTAAAGAGCTTTAAATAGTGCTAGAATTGATTTTCGATATAAAAATCTCCTTAGATACATATCTAAAAATACAATAATCGAAGTAATAATCAATGAAGACATCAACACAAACAAAATTCCAGTGAAAAGGGGTATAAGACAGGGAAATACTATGTCTCCTAAACTATTCTCTCTTGCCCTTGAAGACTTATTCAAGAACTTGAATTGGGACGAGAAAGGCAAAAGAACTGACGGTAGATATTTGAATCATCTTCGTTTTGCGGACGACATCGTGCTGATCAACCAAGACATAAATGAGCTGAAAGTTATATTTCAAAAACTTCAAAGGGAATCAGCAAAAATTGGTCTGTCAATGAACCTGGGAAAAACTAAAATTATGAGATCAGATGATAGAGGATTGGGTATGGGTGATCTGGTTGTAGAAAAAGCAGAGGAATCAACAGAAGTACCCGACTAACATGGGCAACAACGAAAAAATTGAAACATATAATTAAAAACAGCAGTATTCCAATCATTTTAAAGAGATATCACATGACAAGCACAGAAATAAGACAAAGAACAAAATCTTTGATTACGTTAGCCGATACTTGTTGGAACTTCATAATAAAATTATATAAAAACAACACTATGTTTTAATTTCCACTATATTTAAAGTCACTTGACAATTGTTTCACCATACAATGGCTTCTCATTTACTTCTGAAGAAGCCATTGTATGGTGAAACAATTGTCAAGTGACTTTAAATATTGTGGAAATTAAAACATAGTGTTGTTTTTATACAAAGAACAAAAGTCGAAGACATAATAACTCGTATAGCCCAATTAAAATGGACCTGGGCAGGATGTCTTGCTCGTCAGGACTGCGGTCGGTGGACAGTACCCATTATATACTGGAGTCCTCGCCTCGCCTACATAAATGGAAAGTTGGCAGACCAGCAAAACGTTGACTAGACGATATTAAAAATAAAGTCGGAAAACATTGGCACCAACTAGCTCAGAACAAGGAACAATGGAAGGAGTTTGGGGAGGCCTATGTCAAGATATGGACTGTGAAGGGCTGCTAAAAGAAAAAGAAACAAAATTTTATTATACACCCATGTACAGGGTAATCATTTTTAGACGCTAAGCCCCAATTTATGGAAAATTGGGCGCCGCGACGCCAAACAACTTTCTCTTCCATCGACATACCTTTTGTAAAACGGCATTGGAAAGCTCTAATTTTTCTCAACATTGTTTCCTTTAACTGTTTTTTTTTCTAATTTGTTTTGCAAAAAAGTTATGCAGCAAAAACCCTCTAAAATAATATTTTTTGGTCTTCGCGGTTGCCATGGATCGTATGCCACGTTTGGCGGTTAGCAAACAATTTATCTAGTAGGCGGCTGTTATACTTTAATCTGACAGCTCTTGTTTGCACACCTATTCAATTCAATAGAGTTAAACTAAGTAAATAGTATGTTAATAGCTTTTGGTTGAAGTGGTTTCCCACGCTGAAAAAGTAGATATGATTCTTATTTATGGAGAAGCAAGAAGAAATTCTCGGGAAGCCGTTACCACGACAGGTATATCCCAAATCACACTACGTTTTGTCGATTAGAACGAAATTTATAGAGCAATATGGATGGATTTTCTGGGCAGGTATTTCTAAACGAAAAACTGTTTTAACAGATAAAAAAAAGTATCCGAAATTATGCAATATTTTCAAAATCATCCAAATAATTCAATCAGACATGCAAGCAGGCAATTGAATGTATCTTATGGGGCAATTCAGAAAACTCTTAAAGCTAACAAATACCATGACTATAAAATGCGGAATCTTCAGTTATTAACACAATTTGATTCGGAACAACTACTGAGTTTTAGAGCAGAAATAATGATTAAATATGACGAGGAACGTTATTTTCTGAATGAAATATTATGGACAAAAGAAAGTCATTTTCTCAGCAACGGCAAACTTAACAGAAAAAATTATCATTACTGGGCTGGCGAGAATCCATACAACGTTAATCAAATTCAGAATCAAGGCCATTATGGCGTTAACGTATGGTGTGGGATAATTGGGAGATATTTGGATGAACCATACTTTTTTGAGGGACCACTAATTAGAAAAAATACCTTAATTTCTTGGTTAACACTCTACTAGTTTTATTAGAAAATGTTCCCCTTATTTTAAGAAGGCATATGTGGTTCAACACGACGGAGCACCACCTCATATAACTGCTGCTGTTAGAGACTATTTAAATGAACGATTTCAACCAAGATGGAAAGGGATTCGCAGCCCAGTTATTCAATGGGCACCTAAGTCACCAAGCTTCATGCCGTTAGATTTTTTTTTGTGGGGGCAAACATTTAATTTTATAACTATGTAATAAATTATGTAATGTTAAAAGTTATATATATTTTTTTGTGGTTTTAATAAAAACAATGTATTCTTGTTTTTTATTGTTCAAAGATACTTTATTGAAGAAAAACCTCAACAGCATAGCAACTAATATTATTATAATTACTGTCAGATTAAAGTATGACAGCCGCCTACTAGATAAATTGTTTGAAAACCGCCAAAAGTTGGTATATTTTAGAGAGTTTTTGCTGCGTAACTTTCTTGCAAAATAAATTACAAATAACCGGTCAAGTGCAAGTTGGACTTGCGCAATTAGTCTTCCATAAGTTGATTGCTTTTAAAATAAAAATTTTCATTGCGGAAGTATAAAATGGTCAGTGACTTCACAAAACACTTTCCAAATGAGTTTTCAAGAAAGTTTTTTTCCGATCTTTAGTGAAAACTGATGACCTTGAAATTTTTGTTTTTTTTATATACCAGATAAATTATTAAAGGTAATTCACTCGTGATAATTTTCGTTCAATATACACCCTGTAGAGAATATTCCGGCATTTTTTTAAAAAGTTTTTGATCGGTACTTTTCGAGATAAGGTGGGGAAATAGCGATTTTTCGCACTTTTTTAAAAATAATACAAATAGAATTGTACGGAAGTATTACATTATATATATTTTTGAACTCATCTTTTTACAGGCTTTCATTTCACATCCCACTCGATGACCTGATAAAAAAAAATTGTTCACTTCCGATTTCACTCCCCAAAACTAACCCCTTAAGTCAAAATTTAAGTTTCAAAACTACACGGCTCTGATGGGGCCATTAATTTCTATATTATTGTCAAATTTCAATGTTCTATGTCAAATAGTTTCGGAGAAAATCGGATGTGACAGACAAACATATAGACGGACACCGAAGTGATCTTATAAGTGTTCCATACGGAACACTAAAAACGGTTTAAGGAAAAAATATTTAAAAAAATAAGGGCTTGCTAATGCCGTTTTACAAAAGGTATGTAAATAAAAAAAAAAGTTGTTTGGCATTGCGGCGCCCAGCGTCGTTTTCACTACCAAATGTCAGATACGTCAGTATACCCTTGACATGCACTATACCAATCTAGATTAAAAAAAATATATATATATCCAACAATTTTCCATAAATCAGAGCCGGGTGTTTAAAATGATCCCCATGTACATACAAAAAATACAGGTTACGATTTTTGATCATTTTTTAATTATTCGTTAATAAAGGCTATCACGACATTTCCAAATACTGTTATTGGTAATAGACCGAAAATTTCAAAATATTAAATTATTTATTAAAGTTTTCATACCTGTAACCTTGGCTATTAATTAAATTTTACCAATTATAACTGTTTTTGAGTTTTGTCTATTCAATAGAGATATCTCTAATTGCAGACAGAATATCAAATTATTACGTAAATAAGAGATCACGTACCACTTTGTGAAGTTGTTAGTGTTTCGATATTACCCAATCATTCTTTTTCACGTGTGTAAGAAATTCTATTATTTACATTTTCTGCATGACTTACGTCTTCTAATAAAGCATTGTCATTATTTATCATACGCATATCATTATGTTAATTGAGATATTACGAAATTACGAACGAAAACAAAACATTTATCTATAATTTTTATAACAGAAGTTAAATCGGAAAATTATTACTGCATGTTATCGTTTATCTTAAATTTATTACTAGAACGATATTAGGCAATTTGACAAATTACTTTCTCAAATTAAAGGTTACTAAAGTATTTTTTTAGTTATTGAATATTGCCACAACAAATATTAGTACCTACACTGTTTGTGATATTATTTAAGAAAATATAATATTAAATTAGATGGTGATTATCTGAGCGTTAATATACAAGGGTTGTATGACAAATACATAGTCTCCTTTTAGCTTGATACACTAACTTACCGTTTTTCTATCTTTTGTATCCCATCTAGCAACTACTATTTCTCCCATCCTTCAGAATAGGCATTTGTTTCAGCAATCACCTCATCGCTTGAGCCAATTTTTTTTTCGCCGAGTCATTTTTTCATATTCGGAAATAGGAAATAATCGCTGGGGGCTAAATCTGGCGAATATGGCGGATATGGAAGCAATTCGTATCCTAACTCATGACTTTTTGCCATGGCGTTGACACAAGTGTGTATGCGTGTATTACTTTGATGAAAAAGAATTTTTTTTTTTTTTCGCCATATGCGGATATTTTTCTTTAACAACATATTTAAAACGATCTAATAAATTGACATAATACTCTCCATCAATCATTTTGCCCTTCTCAAAGTAATCGACGTGGATTATGGCGCGTGCATCCCAAGACACTGTGGCCATGACTTTGTTGGCCGATAAAGTCGCCTTGGCCTTCTTTGGCGCCAGTTTGCCACGAAAAACCCACTGTTTCAACTGTTTTTCGGTATCTGATATGTTGTGATGAATCCATGTTTCATCAACAGTTATTAATCGACTCCAAAAATCATTTCAATTGCTCTTTAACATCGCCAAACATTCTTTTAAATTTGACACATGTGCGCGGTTATTGTCACTTATGTGCAATTGCGGCAGCCATTTTGCGGAAAGCTTCCTCATATCCGAATGAGTTTTTAAAATGTTCTGCACCCGTTCCGATGAGATTGTCACTATCGTGGATTTTTTCAACCATTTCTGATGTGGTGACCTCACTTGGACAACCTAGACGTTCTTCATCAAAAATGCTTGTACGGCCGCGTTTGAATTCAATTTTCCCATATTTTATGGTCGATAACGAAGGTGCAGAGTCCCCATAAACTTCGCTGATTTCCACTTTTCTTCCATCATTCATTTTCTTTTTCAGAAACAAATATTTTATCACTACTCGATATTCAATTTTTTCCATTGTTGTAAAATCACAAAAGTTGTTCTATTTAAATGGCTGCCACTTACAAACTAAATCACGCAGCGACTTGAAAATTTGACAGGATTCTTGTAAAAAGTTATATTCAGGAAAAATATTCTTTTTTAAATAGTAGTATCTCTGGTCAAGGCAAGAAACTATTACTAGTAATTATAAACTAGGTTGCTGTAGCGATAGAAACATATAGCAATGTAATCCTTTTGGATTTTTCCAAATCTTGTAAGTTTTGGTTTGATTCATTGTCTTCTTGTCTCCAGGCAATTATTTGCCGATCTGAGACATGACCATGCAAGTATAGTTGTTTTTAGTAAATGTCCCTTAATATAGCGTTTTCCACATTCATTGTTTTTCTAATCAGTACATCGTTATGAAGTATATTTGTGCTGATTTTCACGAGAAGTCCATCTCCAGTGCATTTAGTTTTTTTTTACATGTATTTATTTAGTTGTTAAGTTTCATATCCATTCCTTACTTCAGTCCAAATACCGTGTAAATTTGCATTTTCAGTTTCGGCTTTTGGAGCATCGTAAAAATAATTGCATATTAAAGAACAATGAATTGGAACACTCAAAACAATAAAAATAGGACGCCCATTGTAAATGCAGGAGAGCCAGAAAATACAACAAAGTATCGAAAGAAACAACTTAAATTTGAAAAGATAATACTAATCAACAAAAGGGGTATTTCACTCGAAGCGGACAACCAAAAAATGTGAAATGTTTAAATTCTTTCCAGTTTAGTTTAATTATACTTCTGTTAGCCCATATTACGAATTTAATTTGATTCTCTGATGCGAGGCCTATTTGCCGAGTTACGGGCTTTTTAAGATTTAGCAAAGAATTAAGTATGCTCTGTTTTAAGACCTGCCACTTAGTTAAATAAACTTATGCAAAAGTAAGTTATTAATGATTTATTTAAAACATACAGTGCTCTTTTCAGCCAGGATAGCAAATTCGAAATTCGATTTTTTTCCCATAGAAAACCGGAAGTTAACATTTTAATTATTTATTTAATTACCTCAAAAAATTGCTTAAAATCTATAGATAATTCTTACTAAGTTTCATAATGGGCGCTCCAGACGTTTAAGAGATAGATAGATAGAGTGCTTTGGCGCCGAACTAAACCGCGCTCACCGCGCTTGCTTTGGTCGATCGCCTTATACATACGTTAATTAAAACGTTATAATTTCAATACTAGTCTTTGTTATACCTATTATTGATATAAATATAATTTTTTAAACACCCATAGATATTTTTTCATTGTTTAATAAGGAGAAAATACAAACCACACGCTACATTTGCAATTCTATTTATTTTGTTATTTTTGCAAGCTTGCTATTTAAACTGTTGGTTCGGTTTGCTGAGACGTTCGTTTGTTCGTATCGTACTGGTAACGCCATCTCTTAGTCCTGAAAAGTACCACTGAGTACTAGAGCGAAATACTAGAAACTTTTTCCGTCGTTTAGTTTCAGTTCTTGCTCGAACGTTTCTGTAAGTGAACGAATTTTCTTTATTGTTATGGCTTCATACGGCGATCGATATTTTAATCTATTGCATTTAGCTTGTCATCAGGAGGCTAAAAATATAAGAAAAATTTCAAAAACATTAGCAGAAAAGTGGAAAGTTTTAGCCAGTTTTTACGTGAATGCATCCTGCAGAAAACAAATTTTATGTGAAATGCCGCCATCAGCTCATGACGATCTTTTGTAGTTCAGCCAAACGTCTAGTGAAGGTTCGCAAAAGATTCAAGATAAGTCATTTATTCCCGAAGAAGATAAGTACAGAAATAATACAACACAGGCGGACGGTATTACACCCGGACATCAAGAACTTTTGGAGCAGCTTAAAGAAAAATTTAATAATCCATCCACATCTAGCGCAATGAAAACTATGATACTTACTATTACACCTAAATCATGGAGTGAAAATAGACTTGTAGACGAATTCTATACATCTAGACGACAAGAGAAAAAGGCAAAGCGGCTTGTTGAGAAATACGGAATTTTATCATCACCGGTCGAAAACTGCTACCTGAAACTGAAACTTTAGTAAGATCTTTTTATCTCAGAGAAGATGATAGTCGGGTAATGCCTAGAAAGAAAGATTTCGTGTCCGTAAAACTAGACGATGGTAAAAAGTCTCACTTACAAAAACAACTAATTATGTGGAACATTGATGAACTTTATCAGAAATTCATAATTGAATATCCTGACGTTAAATTAGGCCTTACAAAGATTTTACTTTATGTCCTAAACAATGTATACTTCCTGGCGACTCTGGTACGCACCTTGTTTGTGTTTGTACTTACCATCAAAATGTTAAACTAATGTTGAGTGTCTCTCTTACTACTGGAACTAAAATTCATCTTTCGAATAATAAAAAGTGTCTGCCAAAGATGATATGCTCTAATCCGACGCCGATTTACCATTTAATGGTTGAAAAATCACCTCCAAATGAACGATGCAAATGTTGTCCTGGCTTAGATGAGTTTCGTGAGCATTTGAACATGTTGTTTGATGATAATTAAACTTTTTTGAAACCTCGCTTTGATTCTGCTGTAACAATTTCAGGAACTAAAAAGTACCACGTCTTCTTTCCAATGAATGATATAGTATAGTAAAATGAACAAGTACTAGCAGTTTAAATAGCAAACTTGTAATAAAAACAAAATAAACAGAATTGCAAATGTAGAGTGTGGTTTGTATTTTCCCCTTATTGAATATTGAAAAAAAAAATCTATGGGTGTTTCAAAAATTACATTTATATCAATAATACGCATAAAAATGCTAGTATTGAAATTATAATATATAACGTTTTAATTAATGTACCCCATAAGACGATTGACCAAAGCAAGCGCGGTGAGCGCGGTTTAGCTCGACTCCATAGCACTTTAAATTTTCTATCTCTTAAACGTCTGTAGATCCCATTATGAAACTTAGCAAGAAATATCTACACACTTCAAGCAATTCTTTGAGGTATTTAAATAAATAATTAAAGTGGTCCAAGTTGGTTAAAAGTTAAATTAAAATATTAACTTCCGGTTTTCTATCAGAAAAAAAAATCAAATTTCGAATTTGCTGCTATGGCTGAAAACAGCACTCTATGTATTAAATAAATCATTGATAACTTACTTTTGTATAAGTTTATTTAACTGAGTAGGAGGTCTTAAAATGCTCAATTTTAACCTGAACTAACCTGATACTTCACCAAATCTCCAGAAGCTCGTAACTCGGCAAATAGGCCTCGCATAAGAGAATCAAATTAAATTGGTAATAAGGGCTAACAGAAGTATAATTAAACTTAACTGAAATGAATTTGAACATCTCACATTTTTTGGTTGTCCGCTTCGCGTGAAATATCCCTTTTGTTGATTAGTATTATCTTTTCAAATTTAAGTTGTTTCTTTCGATACTTTGTTGTATTTTCTGGCTCTCCTGCATTTACAATGTGCGTCCTATTTTTATTGTTTTGAGTGTTCCAATTCATTGTTCTTTAATATGCAATTATTTTTACGATGAACCTTTAGTTCTTCGGTTTTTCAGGTCTATATTACTCTACTTTTATATAACATTTTTGTACAGTAATAAAAACGGGAAGGTTAAATTTCTTTCCTGAACAATTTTTTGTTGAGTTTCTTGATTATTTGTTATTTTTGTCTGTTTAAAAGGTGTTTCAATTTGTGGTATTATTAAATAGTGGTCTGACTAGTATCAATTATTTGCCATTGTGATTTTTTTTATAATGATGTAATCGATAATCGAGTTCAATTGTCTAGTATCCTGATGCCATGTACATATACAGTAATACCCCCGCTTTACGCGAGGGATACGTTCCGAAAAAAATCGCGTTAACTGAAATTCGCGTATATCGAGGTTTATGATTAAACATAGTCAAAATTTAATACAAAAAAATACAAATCATTTTAATCAATCACTTTAATTCTAAGAACACTTTATGCAATACATACTCTTATTTTTTACGGAAAAATACATCTATTGTCTTTTGGGTAACGTTTTGTTTACGTTCTTGTAAAATACGTTCATAACACCCAACACTGTTTTTAATTGTTTGACACACGGTCAAGACACGGTCATCATTATTGTCTATACTCTGCAATATGTCCAAACCTGAATAAATTTTTGAAAGTGCATTTTGTATTTCCCCTGAAGATAAAACTTTCTCTTCTACTTGTTCTTCCTCATCGTAGATAGGATTATTCTGTAACTCGATCAGATCTTCATTGCTAATAGGATCGTCGTGCGTTGCTACAAGTTCTACGAGATCTTCTACCGTGACATCTTCAAGTTCAGACCCCTCAATCATTGCAGCAATGTCTTCAAGCACTTGTCTCTGCATCTGGACAATTCTTCTAGGTGCTTCCACTACATCTGGCCAAAGATTACGCCACACCCCATTCATACAACTCATTTTAACTTCCTTCCAAGCCTCTTCTATGTTGTGAATAGACTTCATAATGTTGTATGACTTCCACCACTCTCGCATAAACTGTCTTCCTTCCCCGTCAGTTTCATGAATTAGTTGGCTAAAAGTGCGGCGATGGTAATAAGCTTTGAAGTTTGCTATTGCTCCCTGGTCCATAGGTTGTAATATTGACGTAGTGTTTGGTGGAAGGAACTTTACGTACACTTTTAAGTCTCTGGGCGTATCAAGTGAGGTTGGATGTCCTGGGGCATTGTCTAAGAGTAATATAACTTTAGGTTCAAGCCCATTTCTGTCACAGTATGATTTGACTGATGGGCAAAAACTATTAGAATACCATTCTTGAAAAAATTTCCCGTGTAACCCACGCCTTTCTGTTTGATCGCCACACAACTGGTAGACTTGTCTTGTCTGTGCCTCGCATTGCACGGGGTGTTTCTGAATGGTACACTAGTAAAGGTTTCAGTTTGAAATCACCAGTGGCATTACCACCCAGCAGAAGTGTTAGTCGATCTTTCGCAGCTTTGAAACCACTGGCTTGACGTTCTTCCTTAGAAATGAATGTTCGAGATGGCATTTTTTTCCAGTAAAGTGCGGTCTCATCAACATTGAAGATGAGACAAGCAGGAATTTTCTCTCGTCTAACGAAGTCTTGAAACTTGTCTGGAAACTCAGCTGCAGCTTGAATGTCCGCGCTGGCCGCCTCGCCTGTTATGTGGATATTGTGAAGATTAGAACGCTGCTTGAACCGATGGAACCAGCCTCTGCTGGCAGCAAAAGTCGGAGTGGCACTCCCTTCTCCTTCTTTTGTTTTCAGCATCTCATACAAAGATTTTGCTTTTGTGCATATGAGATCTTGACTTAGTGGTGTGTTCTTCTTATTCAAATCTTCGATCCAGACTGACAGTAATTTCTCCATTCTTTCTAAGATAGATGATCTCGAACGAGAAAGTTTTGTTGCACTTATAGGTGTTGAACCTTCGCTGGAGATTTTAATTTTTTCCCGATTTTTATAAATCGTTCTCACAGTCGATTCTGAGAGTCCAAAATCTCTCCCAACAATTGTTGCTTTGCCTCCATTTTCCATTCTTCTTAACACTTTCATCTTCAATTCCAAAGTGGCGCTTTTTACGCTCTTTTTTCTTTACAGGCGGCATTTTTAACGTAGGGTTAAATTATGTATGTATGTATCTCCAATAAATATTAAAACAAAACTGCCAGCCGACCGAACTAACATTACGGAACAAATGAACACACGAAACGAACGAGGAAATCCCCATAGAACAAAGTCGAAGGACAGGGAATTCCCAATTCTTCAAAGAGAATATTCAGAGAAAGGGGGGATCCCCCCGCGACCATAGAGAAGTTAATGACTACATGAGCGCGAAATTTGAAATTCGCGTTATAGTGAAACCGCGCATAACGGGGTCGCGCTAAGCGGGGTATTACTGTACTTGTGTACGTTTTTGTATGTATAGAAAACAATTAATATTTTCAAGTAATGTGGTTCACATTGTCCCTATCATCTATTTTTATTATCATTTTCATCTTTTCCTGTTTTCTCCTTCTTACACTTCATATCTCTCATCCCCATATATATATATATATATATATATATATATTATATATATATATATATATATATATATATATATATATATATATATATATATATATATGTATATATATATATATATATATATATATATATATATATATATATATATGTATATATATATATATATATATATATATATATATATATATATATATATATATATATATATAAAGATATATATGGGTCATTCTTTTACAAACCGTACACCTATTTTTAACTCGACATTTTTGATTTGCCTGAAAAAAATTTTATGGCTTGTATATGTGAAATAAGTCGACCCATATATCGAGATTTTATTCCAAATGCATGTTTTGCAAAATATGAATGTTATAAATTATCGTAGTCCACTCATCGGTGCAAACGTGAACGAGACGTTAGGACTTTATGCGCGCAGCATGCGCCGCGTGACGAGCACTCGAAATTATTTAATATTTTCCGACCTAATACTACTTTTCAAAGATATGGGTTTTTTAGACTAAAACGTAGCTAATAGTATTTTTCAATTTTATAAGTTGTGGGGAAAGCATGAAAAATTTTTAATGAAAATTTCATTGTTATTATTTGTAATAAATAAACAATTAAAACAATTCCACGGTTATACTTTGCGAAAGCCAACATAAACAGCAATAAAATGGCGGAAGAACGAAGTTTATATGATAAATATAACCGAAGATACTGCTTTTTTAATTTGCTGCCTATTATTGAACTACCATAATTTATAACATCCATTTTTTGCAAAATATACATTTGAAAAAAAAATCCCGATATACATGTCGACTAATTTCACGTATAAAAGCCCTAAAAAATTTCTCAGGCGAGTCGAAGAGATGAAGGCCCATATATATATATATATATATATATATATATATATATATATATATATATATATATATATATATATATATATATATATATATATATATATATATATACCTATATATACCTATATATACCTATATATACCTATATATACCTATATATACCTATATATACCTATATATACCTATATATATATATATATATATATATATATATATATATATATATATATATATATATATATATATATTTATAATTACACTATACTATAACCTAAGGCAGGGGTGCTCAAACGGTCGATCGCGAGTGCTTTTTGAGTCGATCTCGAGAAAAAAATTCCGATATAGAACTATTCACAAATTTTGTTTTAGGTAACTAAAACAAAATGTAATGAATAAACTACTAAAATTTATTCGATCCACAATTAGGCCAGAATAATCCCCTCATCACTTTCTTTTATCGTAATAACCCCCTGCTAGCGGCAAAAGGCGGCTTTATCAAAGGAACGCGCGGTACTTGTCAAAGAAAAGCCGCGTTTTTGATTCCCGCCTATTTTTCTAGAAACTTCGGGCGGCGTGTTTGACGGGAACATTCGAGACTTCGTTCGCGCTGATATAAATGTTGCGCCTGCAGGAATAGGAGTCAGTCTGAGTTATAACTTGAAGGCGATACATCGATACAAAGTTTATTAATAAATAGTCCAAAATGAGTGCGGCGAAGAAAAGTAAAACTTATCATTTTTAATAACGATTGGGAGGAAAAATTTTTCTTTTGTATGGTAAAGGATAAGTGCATTTGTCTCATTTGCCGTGCGTCAGTTGCAATACCTAAGCGTGGGAACTTAGAGAGGCATCATAAAGCGGTTCATAAAAACTATGAAAAGGATTTTCCGTCACAGAGTGAATTAAGAAAACGTAAGTACGTGATTTGATAACTTGTTTGAAAAAAGAACAAACCATGTTCACAAGACCAGCCAAACAATCAAAAGCTGCAACGATCGCGTCATTTAAAATATTGGCGAAACACAAGAAACCATTTGATGATGGATTGGTTGTGGAGGAAGCATTTATTGAAGCGGGTGAGACTTTATTTGGAGATTTTAAAAATAAAACAGAGATTATGTCTGATATTAGAAAACTTATCTCGTCCGATTGTTACAAGGCGTGTTGAAGTCATGAGTCAGGACATGGCAGATAAACTAAAACATGATATCATGGAATGTACATACTTTTCTTTACAGTTCGACGAATCCACCGATATGACACTGCCCAGCTCTGTATTTTTATTCGAATGGTATTCAATGACATGTCGGCTAAGGAAGAGTTTTTGACAATGATTCCTCTGAAAGGAAAGACCCGTGGCGAAGATATATATGACGTTTTCTTCAATTTTGTAACAAACTACAAGCTACCAATATATAAACTAGTGTGCATTACAACCGATGGAGCACTAGCAATGACTGGAAACAAAAACGGTTTTGTGGCATTGTGTCGAGCTAATGATGATTTCCCTTCATTTTTCTCCTTCCATTGCATTATACATCAACAAGTTTTGTGTTCAAAAGTTCTAAACATGGAGGAGAATATGGGCATTGCAATAAAAATTGTGAATTCATCCGTGCACGTAGCTTGCAACGACGGCTCTTTAAATTGCAGTTGGAAGATAGTGAGTCAGCTGAACACACTGATTTAGTTCTTTACACGGACGTCAGGTGGTTGAGTCGCGGAAAATTCCTAGAAAGGTTTCAAGAATTATTGCCCGAAATAACAGCTTTTCTGGACGAAAGAGGTGATGATACTCAGATGCTGAAAAACGGAAAAAGGGCTGACTGATTTGCCATTTTTGACAGACATCACAATGCATTTAAACACCATTAATTTGGAGCTTCAAGGTAAAGACAAAACTAATATTGAGATGATTAGCGCAATAAACGCATTCAAAAATAAATTGCAACTTATGATAGATCAACTGAAAAGAAAGGATCTGAAAAATTTTTCCGTCTTTGAAAGCAAGGATTCCTCAGTTGAATTATGATATTTATGAGGCAGAATTATCAAATATTTTGGGCCAATTCGAAATACGTTTTTATGATTATTTTTATCCTTTTTCGTGTAAAAACATTGAGGAATTAGCTACTAAAATAGCAAGTTAGTTTAACATGGACTCATGTTCTGTTGAAAATGAGTTAGTGCAGATATCAGATATACATCTCAAAGCCACAGCATCTGATACAAAATTCTGGTGTTTTATATCTGAAGATAAATATCCGAATCTAAGGCAAATCGCCCTTCAACTGACGGCAATGTTTGGGTCAACTTACTTGTGCGAGTCTTCATTTTCTGAAATGAAGATAATTAAGTCAAAATATCGCAATCGGCTAACTGACGAACATATGTCATCATGCTTGCGATTAGCACTCGGTAATTACGTACCATCTTATGAAAAGTATGCTGAGGACATGCAGTGCCACGCTTCAACATCCAAAGTCACTCTTTAGTTAAGTTTAGACACTAGAACTTGTTTGTTTTGTAAGAACCAATAAACTCGCAATTTTGAATAATTATGAGTTTTTTCATTGACATTTTAGAGCAGACCTACACTTACCTTGACTAAAAAAATGCATATTGCGCGGAAAACTAATATCTATGCCACGATACACTCTACCTAGACGACAATCCTGCATCACACTTACTTGCAGCCAGTTGATCGATCGTAGTCTAACAATATTGAGGTGGATCGCCAGCAGTTCAAGTTTGAGCACCCCTGACCTAAGGGAACCATGCGTTTGAAACAGTATATCAGGAGAAAAAAAGAGGTACATTTTAAAACTTTATGAATTTTAGTGAAGTAATATGAGGACTGTGGTAACTGAAAAACGAAGAAAGAAACATACCGCAAATCCATTGCTTGAAAACTGTTCGCTTGTTCAAATCGGGTTCCGATGTTAACATTGAGACATGCTGAAGGGCCAAACCTATTTGAATTTCTATCCGAAGAAAGTTCTAATCAAATGAATTAATAAAAACTTCAAAAAAAAACAGATAAATGCTTCGATTTTCCACGCGCTTTGGAAAATGCTGCTAATATACCACAGGAGAGTTTTGGGCCATTTATTAAAGTTAATTACATCCAGAAAAAGTCGCTGCAATCAACTCTTCTGATTTCAAAAGAAAATAGTAATAAATCAGCTATTGAGTTTGTAGAACATGGACAAAAGCTAATAAGAGGTCTAGGCTAGGCTAGTTCGACCGTTGGTAGTCGCAGTCTCATCGTTCCTTTTTCTTAATTCATTTAATATTAAGGTATAATTAATTATTTTTTTGCCGGATTTTTAGTATGTGGTGATAATTGATAGTAAGGTTATCCAAAAATAGACGCTCGCCTCTTAATTCCTTAGATATACCTTATTACTATTTTCTGAAGTAATACCACAAATACCATTTTCAGTACAATTTTACCACTCATCCACCCGTCATTACAAATAAATGATTTCTTATTTTTTATTTTTTTCACCAATACAGAAACAATTTTGTATGCCACACTTTCAGAAAGTGAGAGTCATACGCCATGACTCGTAAACTTTGAGGACTGCGGAAGCTCGCAAGTACTGCGAAAATTGAAACGAAAATAACTGTTTTAAAACAATTCTTAACCATACAATATACAATTCCGTAGCATGGTATAGAGACTTACTTAAAACTGTTTTAAAAACTTTACAAAAAATTCTTACAAAAACGAACATAAAAAAGGTGAAAATACAGTCAGATAAAACATAATTATGTATGTATTTAATAAACTGAAAATTAATAGGTACGCGTGTTCAATTTAACCCGAGGACTGTTTATTACAGTAATTTATACGGTATGTATTCTTTAATGTATTTAAAGAGATTTTGAAACTTGCCAATACCAATCTATAATTTATTTCAGTCGTGAACTGTTATAATTAAGATTTTAGTTATAAAGTTGTGAAAGTGAAATGACAAGGTAATACGAACACCTAGACCTAAACAAACAGGCATAAAATTATTGAAATTTAGGAAGTTAGAGTCGATAACATAGTACAGACTACAATAAAACGAAATTTTAAAAATAAACCAAACTTTAGACAAGTTCAATGGGGAATAATAATTATTACTTTACGTTGAGGTCTAAGTAAAGCATCTGAAGGGTACAAAAAATAAAGGATTTCATTGAAATTTTTTCCCAATGGAGGCGAACCATAAACGGTTCAATATAGTAGAATCACAAAAAATGATAATGGCACATACCGAAACTAAGAAACGAAAATGTGCAGAGGTAAAATTGTATCTGGAAGAAAGTAAACCATTAAATACATGGAGGTTTATTAAGAACATGAAGACTAAAAAAATAGGACGATGGAAAAGAACTAGAAGGCAGGAACACTTAAATCAATTATCTGTACCAAAGTAAGCTCAAGACTCAGACGTAAGGTAAGAGATAATGAATCCGAAGGAACATATGAAGAGTTTCTGAAAAATTGAACGTACAAAACATAAACCATGCTAAAGATAGATACACAGATTATATCAAAAAATAAGATATGTAGTAAAAAAGATTGGTGCGTTTCATTCATCAAGACTTTTCAACAGACTCTACGAGAAATAATATAAAAATCTTGTTGAGGTTGAATATTGTCCATTTCAACTAAAACAATAAAGTGGATGTCCAGGAGGTCGTTCATGTATAGACCGTATTTTTACAGTAACAAATAAATGGAAATAATATGGCAATAAATAGATAAGTCCAGGAATTTTTGTACATCCGACAAAGACCTATGTTACCCTACATGTGTGCATAGATTGTGGCAAATACTTAAGAGAATAGAAATCAACATATCCTTAATAAGAGCCATCTAACATTTTCACTATAATGTAAGATCAAAGATAAAAATTGCGAACCAGGTTTTCTGACAGCTATAGTCTCTAATCGGTTAAGGTAGTGTTACCATGCCTATCCTTTCTAAGGTATATTTGAATAAAGTATTGAAATATTGGAGGTATATCATCCTTCCCTGTTCATTTTGCGAACAACGAAATAATAATTTATGGCCCTAAAGATGTAGAATACTCGGGTAAACCCGCTTATAAAAGAATTCAAGAAATGGGAACTAACTGTAAATATGCATAAAATGAAATATATGTGTACAAAAGGAGAAGTAGAATTGACCAAAGGGAAAAAATATCGACATGCACAGAATATTATCACCTAGGAGCCAAAGTCACACATAGACAGAGAAATAGAGAAGACTATAGGAAAGAATATATATATATATATATATATATATATATATATATATATATATATATATATATATATATATATATATATATATATACATATACATATATATATATATATATATATATATATATATATATATATATATATACATATACATATATATATATATATATATATATATATATATATATATATATATATATATATATATATATATACATATATATATATATATATGTATATATATATATATATATATATATATATATATATATATATATATATATATATATATATATATATATATGGCGAACAAAAGTATGGAAACATTTAAATTCTCAGTCTTAACATTTAAACGGTTTACAATTACAATATTTATTTATTAATCATGTACATGCTAACAAACATTTTGAAGACTAAAACAGTTATTGTTTGTTAAAAATGTGTTTAATTTTTAACGTAACAAAATTATGCACAAACAAAACTTTGGAAACATTTTTTTTATAAAATAAAAATTCCACTAAGACGACTAAGATGCCGAAAATATTTAATATTTAGTGGGATATCCTTTTGCGTCAATCATTGCTTGACGTCTTCTGCCCATAGAGTCAATAAGCCTAGCACAAAAATTGGGTGGTATTTTTTTTCCATTTTTGTTTTAATGCGATCCAACAAATTCCTAACTTGTTTATCCAGATAGTGCCAAAGATTCTCTATCAGATTCAAATCAGGTGATTGCGAAGGCCAGCGCATCACCCGAATCCTTTGTTCAGAAATTCCTGGCCAAGCGAGATGTATGATTTGGGTCATTGTCTTGTTGAAAAATCCAAGCGAGATGTGTGTTTTGAGTCATTCTCTTGTTGAAAAATCCATGACAAAGGCAAATCTTCTTCATAAGGAATCAAATTATTTTCCAATATCTCAAGATACATTTGAGCATCCATTCTGCCATTTATCTTTGCCAATGGCCCCATACTAGACCATCGAAAACAACCCCATACCATGATATTTCCACCGTCATGTTTGATAGCAGGTACAAGGTACTTTGGGTCATATCTTAGGTCTTCTTACATAACCAGTAGAATCACTTCAAAAGGGATTGAACCTACTTTCGTCACTAAAGATTACTAGAGACCACTGATTTCGAGTCCAGTCTTTATGTTCCTTAGCAAATTTCAATCTCTCTTTTCTGTGACGCTTTGTAAGGAATGGCTTTTTAATAGCACGCCTACCCTGAAGATTTTCAGATAACAGACGACGCCTAATAGTCATGTCTGACACTAATACATCCTTAGGTCTTTATTAATATCAACAGCAGTTTTCTTGTGGTCATTTTTCGCATTTTGAATTATAATTTTGTGTACTCTCTTACTCGTTTTTCGTCTACCACTTTTAAATACCGGATCAACAGTGCCCCTTCTCGAGAACTTGTTAACAATTTTGCTGACAGTGCCCCTGTGCATGTTTAAAGATTTTGCTATTTCAATTTGCTTCGTCCCAATTTGATACAGAGAAATAATTTTATGTTTCAGATCTGAACTGTAACATTTGCACTTTGACATTTTGGCAAAAACCGCACTGTTAAACACTGCTACTAAATTACTTCGTATCAATAATAACGTACTCTTAAAGGAGAATGATAAAATGATTTCAATGCTTTCGATAAGGACAAAACGCGTTTCTTAAAAACCGTATCTACAAAAAAAGGTTAACAACGTTTTTACAGTCAATAATAAAATTCTATAAAGAAATTGTCAACAAAACGAGACTAGCTTTTTAATTCCTGAAGGATAGTATTTTATATTTTTGATTAAGAAAGTGTTTCCATATTTTTGTTATATATATATATATATATATATATATATATATATATATATATATATATATATATGTATATATATATATATATATATATATATATATATATATATATATATATATATATATATATATATATATTGACATTGCCGTTAAGGAAGCAAAGGCTTAAAGTGTAAATACTTGAAATAAGCAAACTACGCTGACCAGACTCAGAAAAATGCCAAAACGAACATGGCACTCTCTACTACTCTGGAAATGAATCCCACGACCGAAATCACTGTAATGGTGTGGGCTGTTGTATCTGCAGAATGTAATAAATATGTTACTAACTTATTTCCAATATCGGACCGTGTAATACTAATACAATTTCACAGCCAATCCTTCAGCATCAACATTATCCAGATTTACTCACCAACATTTGACAAGCGACATGATCAAAAGGTAGACATTCTTTATGACACACTCACCATGATTCTGAATAAAATAAAATCTGACGAAATAACGTTAATTATAGGTGACTATAATGCTAAAATTGGAGAAAAAGACGATCCGACCTACTTGGAGGATTCGGTCTCAGATTCAGCAACCACAGAGACGATCAACCCTACGAGTTTTGTCAGGAAAAAGAAATAATTGTCGCGAATACATGGTTTAAACGTCTCAAACGATGCCTCTACACGTGGATGTCACCCTCTAAAGACAATAAAGATGAACCTATAAGAAATCCGATTAATTAAATTTTTTGTTCAATAAGCGCTTTAGGAATATCATAAAACGAGTAACAACATATCCTGGAATAGATATTGGATTTAATCATGTTCCCCTAATAGCCAATCTGAAGGTATGAGAGTGTATAATAGATAGTTGGAGTCGGAAACCAGAACACTACGTCTGTTTTCATTTTGCAGAGCCTCCATCGTTATGTACAAACTTTTTGTCCAATTTTAACACTATGTATTTCCACTTGTTGTAGCTGTATACAAAAGGACGGATCTAAAATTGTGTTCAGAGGGTGAAAAATACTTTGTATATATATTTACCAAAAAGTGTTTCTTACATCCTTATAAAAATGATTTTAATGGCCACTCAAAGTAAAAAACAGCAATAAAACTAGTTTTTGAAGCAATTAATGGCCATTTTTTACAACTAATTAACCCCAATTTGGAAACTGGATGTTTCCAGCAAAATTGGAAAATGGCAATAGTAATTCCAAAGGGCAAGTTCGACTTGTGCAATTAGTGTTCCGTGCCGTGATTACCTTTATAATAAAAATTAGCTACCTAATAGCCAATAAAAGAATCTAGCTCAATCTAGAATCTGGTAACAAAAGTATAAAACAAATATTTACTACCTAAATATTTGTTTAATTATAAGCAATTAAAATAAAATTATTTTGTCTTCGGTACCTATCTGTTGATCCTTAGTCATCATGATATTACTCATTGCACCGAGTACGTATTGATACATATTTCGTAGCTCTTAGTCCAGTTTTCAAGCCTTCATCATTCTATTATGCCACATATTTTTTTTTAAACCAGAAAAATTGTCAAATATAATGCACTCGTGATAATTTTAGATCAATCTACACTTTATGGAGAATATTCCAGAATTTCTTTAAAATTTTTTGAACAGTACTTTTTGAAATAAGGGTGGGGGACATCGATTTTTGGCAATTAATACAAAGAAAAACGTGTACAAGTATTACATCACATATATTTTTGAACTCGTGTTTTCAGAAGCTTTCATTTGACGCTCCACTCGACCTGGTACTTTTTTTTTCGCTTCCGGTTACATCCTCTTTAAAACCACATAAATTATCAAACGTAATGCACTCGTGATAATGTTCGTTCAATCTACACTTTACGAGAAAAATTCCAGAATTTTTTAAAAATTTTTTGTCCGGTCCTTTTCGAGACAGGGTGGGGGGACAGCGATTTTTAGCCATTTTTTTTTAAACAATGTATGCGCTAGTATTACATCATATATATTTTTAAACTTGTGTTTTCACAAGCTTTAATTCGACACTTAGAAAAAAAATTTTCATTTCCCCCACAAGTTAACCCCTTAAGCCGAAATTTAATTTTAAAAACTACACAGCTCTGATTGGACCATCAATTCCTATTTTTCTGCCAAATTTCAATTTTATATGTGGGGAGTGGTCCTATAAATGTTCCGTATGGAACATTAAAAATCATCACGTCACCTTTTTCACAGCTAACATGGTTATGGCTGAGAGTAAGCCTGAATTTTTAATGCGGGTTGTAGGGAAAGAGCACACGGCAACACTATAACATTCAAATATATATATATATATATATATATATATATATATATATATATATATATATATATTTATATATATATATATATATATATATATATATATATATATATATATATACATATATATATATATATATATATATATATATATATATATATATATATATATACATATATATATATATATATATGTATATATATATATATATATATATATATATATATATATATATATATATATATATATATATATATATATATATATATATATATATATGTATATATATATATATATATATATATATATATATATATATATATATATATATATATATATATATATATATATATATATATATATATATATATATATATATATATATATATGTATATATATATATATATATATATATATATATATATATATATATATATATATATATATATATTATATATATATATATATATATATATATATATATATATATATATATATATATATATATATGTATATATCTATATATATATATATATATATACATATATATATATATATATATATATATATATATATATACATATATATACATATATATACATAGATTCAAAAGTTTTGCATCACCCTAAATCTCCGAAAAAAAATTTTTGTTCATTATAAATGGATCAGTGATTAATCAATTGATTAGTTTCAATTAAAAAAATATATATTTTTGACAACATTTTTTTATTATCCATTAATAAACTTGCTTTAAACATAATAAGTATTCTTAAAAAAATAATTAATAAATACAAACTGATGTTTTTTTTAAAGTGAGAACTTTTAATAAAGAGTATTTCCACCTCTAGAATTTATGCAAGCTTGAAGTCGCCTACCCATGCTGTTTACCAAATTACTAATATTCGGTTGAGGGATATTTCGCCATTCTTCCTGGGCCGCATGAACAAGCTCTTTTACACTCCTGGGTGGATTTCTGCGTGCTGCCACTGCCCTCGCAAGCATGTCCCAGGCATGTTCTATGGGATTCATGTCCGGAGATAGGGCAGCCCAGTTCAAACGATTGATCCCTTCAGTTTCAAGATACTCATTTATAGCTCTGGTCCGATGAGGTCGGGCGTTATCGTCCATAAAAACGAAGGAATCGCCAACAGCTGCTCGCCATAGTCTCACATGAGGATGTAGAATCTCTCTGAGATATCTATCACCAGTCATTGTTCCCTCAACATGAATTAATTCTGTGCGATCATTTGACATGATACCAGCCCAAAACATAGCACTTCCTCCTCTGAAGGGCGGCACGGGGCGAGCATGCGCAAGCTGAGTCACTCTCGTTGGATCCCGCCACACACGTATTCGATGGCTATCTTGTACCAAACAAATCCTTGTCTCGTCGGAAAAAAACACCGAATTCCAAAATTCTGCAGGCAAGGCCGCGTGCTCTTGAGCCCACTGTAGTCGGCGAACTCTGTGCTCAGGTTGTAATCTGGGCACTCTTATTGGTCGGCGACACCTCAAACCTGTCGCAAGTATTCGTCTTCGTAATGTCGAGATCGATACTTGAACTCCCAACGCATGTCTCATATCTCTTTGGAGTGCTGGTATTGCCATGGTCGGGTTTCTTCGGATAGTTAAGTGGATATAGCGGTTCTGCCGCTGATTAGTAACACGCCTTCTACCGCTTTTAGGTCTATCACGAAGAGAATTTGTCTGGAGATACCGGTTCCATACCCGAGACACATCACTTTGCCAAACGCCAACTCTGTTAGCCACGAACCTTTGAGAATGACCTTCTTCAATTAAAGCCACTATTCTTGCACGGTTTATCTCACTTATGACTTGACGATTCATGTTTGCGCTTAAAATCGTAAAATTCAAATGACTTGAATGTAAGAATGATCGCACTAAAAATGTGATCTTAAAAAAAAAACTGTAAACATGTGTATATTGCAAAAAATATGGGACGTATTGGAATGATAAACATTGATAAACAAGCCCACAAAAAATTGTTAGCGCAAAAAAACTCCTTCGCATCCGAACAAGGTGATGCAAACTTTTGAATCTATGTGTATATATATATATATATATATATATATATATATATATATATATATATATATATATATATATATATATATATAATATATATATATATATATATATATATATATATATATATATATATATATATAGGGTGTTATGAAAATCACTTAATATATTGAAACTGGCATATTTCTGTAGCAAAAACAATTATAGAAACATAACACCTAGGCTGAAAAGTTTTGGTCTAGCTACTTAAAATACATTTTTCTTACAAAATTCGACTTTATTCATCAATATAGTCTCCTTCAGGAGCGATACAATCAGTCCAACGCTTTTCTAACATTTCTATAACTTTCTTGTAGAAGGATTTGTCGTTGCCTTCAAAATAGACCTCAGTTTCGGCGATAACTTCTTCATTGGAGCCAAATGTCTTTCCTGCGAGCATTTTTTTGAGCTCTGCGAATAGATAATAGTCATTGGGGACCAAATCTGGAGAATACGGTGGCTAAGGAAGCAATTCGAACTTCAATTCATGCAATTTTTCCAACGTAACCATTGACTTGTGATACGGTGTATTGTCTTGATGAAAGAGTACTTTTTTTCTTGTTCATTTGTGGCCGTTTCTTTGCGATTTCTGCCTTCAAACGCACGAATAACTTTGTATAATATTCGCTATTGATGGTTTTTCCCTTCTGAGCATAGTCGAAGAAAATTATTCCATGGGCATCCCAATATACAGGGGCCAAAACCTTCCCAGCCGACTGTTGTGTCTTTGGTCGCTTCGGACGGTTTTCACCGCCTGCTGTCCACTCAGTTGACTGCCGATTTGATTTCGGTGTGTAGTGGTGGATCCATGTTTCATCCATTGTCATATATCGCATAAAAAATTATTTTTATTGCTCTTAAACATGTCCAAACAGCGTTTAGAATCATCAACACGTTGTTGTTTTTGGTCCATTGTGAGCAAACGCGTTACTCATTTCGAACAGAGCTTTCTCATGCCCAAATGTTCATGCAAAAAATGACCAACACGTTCTTTTGATATCTTTACGGTGTCAGCTATATCACGCGATTTCACTTTACGGCATCCAAAACAATTTTGTGGATTTTTTGATGTTTTACAATGTAACCACCTCATTTTAGCGTCCAGAGCGGTCAGTATCATTTGTATCTGTACCACCGCGTTTAAATTCTGCATACCAGTAAATGATGAGTGATTTTCCAAGTGCAGAGTCCCCGTAACACTTATCAAGCCACTGCTTTGCTTGAACGGTATTTTTCTGATCGTTAATCAACACAAGAAATTCGATTTTTTCTATCGTTTTGGAAATATCAAAAGTAGCGTGACTAAAACCACTGTAACTTGTAAACTAATCGTCGAAATGTCATGAAATTTTGACAAGTGTCATTTGAACTTCCTAAAAATCATATGGATTTTTTGAAAAGGGCGACATCTATGTGTCAGATCAAAAACTTTTCAGCGTACGTGTTACTAATAAATAGCGCTTCTCGATAATAACACGTAAAACTAATTCAAAGATGTCACAAACTCCTGATCTAAAATCAACGCTCCCACTGCCTGGAAAATTACATATAGAAATAATGTATTAATTACGTACCCATATCTATTTTACCAATTCAGTTAATTGACTTTTCGTTACTGTGGGGTTTAAAATAAGTAAAATGAGATATTTTCCGCTGGCAGTAATAAATTTCATAGTAAATAACCTGTCAAGTGCAAGTTGAACTTGAATAATTAGTGTTCCGTACGTTGATCGCTTTTAAAATAAAAAATGTTGTTATGGTGGTATAAAATGATCAGTGACTTCACAAAACACACCCGAAAGAGTTTTCAACAAAGTTTGTTTCCAATCTTTACTGAATGACCTTCAAATTTTTGTTTTTTTTTTGTATAGCAGATAAATTATTAGAGGTAATGCACTCGTGATAATTTTCGTTTAATCTACACCCCGTGGAGAATATTCCAAGATTTTTTTCAAAATTTTTTGAACAGTACTTTTTGAAATAACAGCGATTTTTCGCGATTTTTTAAAAATAGTACAAAGAAAAGTGTGCGCAAGTATTACATTATATATATTTTTTACTCGTGTTTTCACAAGCTTTCATTTGACACCACCCTCGATGACCTAGTAAAAAAAAAATTTTTTTCACTTTCGATTTCACCCCCACCACAAAACTAACCCCTTAAGTCAAAATTTAACTTTCAAAACTACACGGGTCTGATGACGCCATCAATCCCTATATTATTACCAAATTTCAACTTTCTACGACAAATAGTTTCGGAAAAAATTGGGTGTGACAGGCAGACAGACAGACACAGACGGACGGACGGACAGACAGACAGACAAACTCCGAAGTCATCTTATAAGTGTTCCGTTCAGAACACTAAAAATGCATTAGACGCATTAAAAACTGTCATAAAAATTGTCCCTAAACTTTGCCAACATCAATAATAATACACTTTTTGCATTACCTGTTTGCAATATTTCACGAATATAACATTTTTTTTCATAACACTTTTCACTATGTAAACAAAACGTTTTGTCGCTAAAGGGATTTGAATGTTAGAGTGTTGCCGTGTGCCATTTCCCTACAACCCCAATTAAAAATTCGCGCTTACTCTGAGCCATGACCATGTTAGCTGTGAAAAAGGCGGCGTAATGATTTTTAGCGTTCCATACGAAATATTTATAGAATCATCTAGGTGTTCATCTGTCACTCCTGATTTCCTCCGAAATTATTTGACATATAAAGTTCCAATTTGACAGAAAAATAGAAACTGATGGTCCAATCAGGACTGTGTAGTTTTTAAAGTTAAATTTTGACTTATGGGGGAAGTGAAAATTTTTTTTCTAAGGTCATCGAATGATGTGTCAAATTAAAGCTTGTGAAAACACGAGTTTAAAAATATATATGATGCAATACTTGCGCACACTTTTCTTTGTATTGTTTTAAAAAAAATGGCTAAAAATCCCTCTCCCCTATCTCGAAAAGGACCGGCCAAAAAATTTTTCGAAAAAAAACATTATCACGAGTGCAGTAAGTTTGATAATTTATGTGGTTTTAGGAGGGTGAAATCGGAAACGAAAAAAAAATACCAGGTCGAGTGGGGTGTCAAATAAAAGCTTCTGAAAACACGAGTTCAAAAATATATGTGATGTAATGCTTGCACATGTTTTGCTTTGTATTAATTGCTAAAAATCGATGTCCCTCACCCTTACTTCGAAAAAATACTATTCAAAAAAATTTTAAAGAAATTCTGGAATATTCTCCATAAAGTATAGATTGACCTAAAAATTATCAAGAGTTCAATACGTTTGATAATTTTTCTGGTATAAAAAAATATATGTGGCATGACAGAATGGTAAAGGCTTGGAAACTGGGACTAAGAGCAATATGTCAATACGTACTCGGTGCAATGAATAATATCATGATGGCTGATGAAAAATTTTATTTTTATTCCTTATAATTAAATAAATATTTAGGTAGCAAAAATTTGTTTTAAACCTTTACTACCAGATTCTAGATTGAGCTAGATTAATTTATTAGCTATTAGGTAGCTAATTTTTAATATAAAGGTAATCACGGTACGGAACACTAATTGCACAAGTCCAACTTGCATTTTGGAATTAGTATTGTCATTTTCCATCATTTTCCAATTTTCTCAAAAACATCCAGTTTCCAAATTAGGGTTAATTAGCTGTAAAAAATGGTCATTAATTGCTTCAAAAACTAGCTTTATTGCTGTTTTTTTTACTCTTTGAGTGGCCATTAAAATCATTTTTATAAGGATGTAACAAACGCCTTTTAGTAAATACTTCTCCAAAGTATTTGTCACCCTCTGAACACAATTTTAGATCCGTCCTTTTGTATATACCTCAGCTACAATAAGTGGAAATACATAGTGATAAATAAAATAATTAATTACTTTACAAATAGTTTATAATACTTTATTTATTTACCATTAGTATCATTAATCATTTATTTAGTTTTACAGTGAAGATTTATAAAACCGTTGTTTAATAGATATTTAATATTGTTATCAGTTGATATGTAACAGTGTTGATAAATAAATATAATTTTAACTTAAAATATTGAAAAAATTATTGAACCTACAAACATATTTTTGTTAAATATAAATCTTTTAAATACTAAAGAAAAAAAGTAATAAATATCAGGATACAAATTCAAATTTTTAATGAATACATTAAATATTTTTATTGGATGATTTTAGATAAAGCTGATAAATATATTGTGTTTATTCAATAAATTATTTAACCTACAAATGAATTTCTATTTAAAAGTTAACCATCTTAAATGCTGTTTGAATGTTGGCACCTAAAATATGACGACATACAGCGTTGTCAAATTGTGATATTTGTCCCTCGCTACGCGGTTATTCTTTTAAACAAATATCAACTTTAAATATTTATATCTTTTTAACAAATCGATAAAAAAAATTATTTTTATTTCAAAATTTTTCTATTTTTTTTTACTAAACATTAATTTTTTAAAAAATTTGTAAGAAAAGTTCTTAAGATATACACGAAACTATGCCTTTTTTTATACTTCATTGATCTATTGCATGTTAATTATTTGCAGTTTAATTATGAATATCTCGCTTCACAATTGGTAAAAAAAATTTTATTTACATCATATTTCAATTTTATCAACCTCTTAAGAAAAATGGATTTACGAGTGAACTTACCTTAACTTATTAAATAATTCAAAATATATTTTGTGGGAGATTGCAAGTTGCCTATAAAGAAAGTTGACCCCTATACCCTTCACTTTTGCGATTCGAATGCAATAACCACTGTATTAAAAACTCTTGTTTACTGCTATTCATATCAGAATATTATTGGATTTTAAAATTCATTTTTCATTCTTCAATATAAACCACCATTCCTTAGCATTCCGTCTATAGAAACACAAGGACACCATGGTTATTACACATGACCAACATCCATATACAATTTTCAAAAAATGTACGTTTCTAACTCAAGCTTCAGAGAGAGAGAGAGAGAGAGATTATAAAACAAAATACTTTTTGAAAGAACTCTTAAATACGCTTCCTGTTTGTTAGTGTTCCGTGTGGAACACTTATAGGATCATTTTGGTGTCCGCCTGTCTGTCTGTCACACTCACTTTTCTCGTAAACTATTTGGCACAAATATAGGAATTTATAGTCCAATCAGGACCGTGTATTTTTGAAAGATAAATTTTCATTTAAAGGGTTAGTTTTGGGGAGTGTAATAGGAAGTAAAAAAAAAAATACTAGATCATCGAGTAGAGTGTCAAATGAAAGCTTGTGACAACACGAGTTCAAAAATATGTATGACGTAATACTTACGCACACTTTGTATTATGTTAAAAAGAATAACCCTACCTCCAAAAGTACTGATCAAAAAATTTTAAAAAAATTTTGGAATGGTCTCCATAAGTGTAGGTTGAGCAAAAATTGTCACGAGTACATTACGTTTGATAATTTATCTGTTATAAAAAAAACTATTTGTCCGTCTTTCATCGAAAGGTGTGAATTTAACCATTACTGATAGCTACTGCTTTAAGTATTGGCTATTAGGTGACTAAGATGCTATAACTATTATACATTATTCATTAAGAATAAACATGAAAATATGTATTGGATCTTAAGATATAGACATGTCATACGGAACTTTTTGTCATATTCTGGTTGATTTGTTTAGCCTGCTGAGTCAGTATCTGACTAGATATGTTTGTAATGGCTCTTAATTCATTGTTGAAAACTTATTTGGGGTGTGTTTTGTGAAGTCACTAATCATCTTATACTTCCGTGACAAAAAATTTTAAAGCAATCAACACTAATTGCGCAAGTCCAACTTGAACTTGACTTTTTTTATTAATCAGTCAGTTACTTTCCAATATTTTCATAACGAATGTTAAATACAACGACCTCCAATAGAAAAATACAACTCTAAATAAACAAAAAACAATATATTACTATTTTTGTTCTTCTCTCTCTTCTAAATAAAGAAAAGAGAGATATAAAATGAAAAGATCAAAATCACGATCATGTGCTGAGGTCATGGTTATGGACCTACTTACTTTATAATACATTGACTAATATGGCACCTAAAAATTACGATTTAGTTTTATACTGATATTTTAGTCAAATATAATAGGTATATCGATAAAGGCCAATCATCAAGAACTTTAACACTACGTGACTAAGATCTTTTGTATGATCTTACAATTAGACATACCTAATTGCGTAGTCCTTTATTTTTATATTCCACGCCAAGGTCTTTGCTTTAGGGTCCATATTAAATTTAATTTTGTCAGTGTCAATATGTGGAAAACCTATTACCGTATCAAATAAAGGCTTTAAAAAATATTAAATTAATAAACCATCGATTATAACCGACAGGTTTTTTTGAAATATTAATAATTAATTATATTATGTTTCCAATTCTAAAACATATCATAAACAGTGTGCTACAGAAAAACGTAGTCAGTATCACTCTCGCAAATACAGAATAAAAAGAAGTTTGTAGGCTAAAAGGGCGACCCGAAATTTTGACCCGCGACTAACCGTCTGCCTAGTTGTTCATTCTATCGGGCGAGTCGAATAAAAAAACGTTGATTTTACGGCCCCTGTACCCTGGAATGCCCAGATAAGGCCCAAAATGCCACATCCAAAAATGTACTGTCGTTTAACCACTCGAATCAACATATGTTGACACTAAATCGAGCGCCCCAAAGGGCAGACGCCGTCGAGACTGAACCCAACTTTAGGGCCCAAAAAATGTTGATCCAAAAATGGACTGTCATTTAACCAAATAAAATCAATAAATTTAGTTTATTCTTGATAAAATAAGAGGGAACCTGCAAACGGCAGACGCCGCCAATACCGGAGGACGAAGTTGGACCCGTTTTTTCCAGCTAAAAACGGTCGTTTTTCAAGTTTTTAAACGGGTCCAGCTTCATCCTCCGGTATTGGCTATTAGAATGAACAACTAGACAGGTCAAAATTTCTGATTTTGGTCTGTTAGTAAATTTAAATGGGTGATATTTTCGGTCAAGTAAAGAAATATTCACTACTTTTTTACCAGCCCTTGAGGGATGCCGGTTAACATTATTAAAAAGTGCACATATTTTCTTAGTAACATGATATCTGGTTTTAAACATATTTTCTAAAAATAATCAAATTTTTAAGTAAAGAAACAACAAGAACTATTGCTAAATAAGATCAAAATTTAGACAAATTCTAAATTTTTACTCTCTGCAATTAAAAACCTTACCTGATTACATCATTAAATAATATGCGGCTACAACAAACTAAATTTGAACTCCTATGTCTTAATATTAAACACTAAAAAATTCACTTCTTGAATTAAAAAAACCGCCCAAGTGCAAGTCGGACTTGCACAAATAGTGTTCCGTACTGTGATTGCTGAAGTATTCTATGAAATTTAATAAAATAAAATTATTTTCTCTCAGTACCTATCCGTTGGTCACGATTAATAATAGAAATTTATTTTATCTATGATTAGCTAAATGCTTAAGGCAGTAATGTACTGAAAACTATACTGATTACACCAAATACGTATTGATATTTCGTATACAATTTTCCAAGAAAAAATCTGCACCATATTGTCACGTCAAATATTTTTTTTTATACTAGATAAACTATCGAACCTAATGCACGCGTGACAATTTTCGATCAATTTATAGTTTATGGAAAATAATCCAGAATTTTTTCGAAATTTTTGGATCAGTACTCCTAGATAGGGTGGGGGGACAACGATTTTTGTCCATTTTTTAAAAATAATATATAGAAAAGTTTTAGTGAGTATCACATCACATATATTTTTGAACCTGTGTTTTCACAAGCTTTTATTTGACACCCCACACCTAGCAATTTTTTTTTTACTTTCTATTTTAGCCTCATAAACATTTAAGTCAAAATTTAACGTTCAAAACTACAGGGCTCTGATTAGGCCATCATCAATTTGTGTTAAATTTCAACTTTTTGTGTCAAATAGTTTCGGAAAAAATCTGGGGTGACAGACGGACACCGAAGTAATCCATAAGTGTTCCGTACGGAATACTAAAAAAACATAACTTCTAAAAATACTGGATTGTATCCAACAACCTGCCGTGAGTAAAACCGAAACACTACATTAAAAACTCATTAGGTGAAAAGAGATTTCCTTTTCAGATTTAAATGATTGTTGTTTAATCAAAATATTAAAATATATACGAAATCATGATAAACTACCGAAGTTAATATCCACAACACAATTGTGCTTAGGTCGTAAAATACACACTAGATCGAGTTGCGAACTAGATATAACAATATTAATATAGTTTGGCTTTAAACTATTAGCAACGTATAGATCATCGCGTAGACCAGTACGAAACATGTGATTAGCAAGGATCAGCCAGTACAAGCGCGCGAATTCTAATGAACTGACATAAAAGCAAGCGTATTGCATATTATAGTACTAAAAAAATATATTTTGTAGCATTTCATGCTGCGTCGTAATGTAACTACGATAAAAGTTACACAATATTTTGAATAGGGATGTAATGACTATTGGTGTATGCCAAACATTTCAGCTTTAGATAGAAAATTGATGGTGTACGTTATTTTCGTCGAACTTCGAAAGTAATTCGTTTCTTTAGCATCAGTTGCTTTCTTTAAACTGAAAAAGGTAAATATGTAACAAAATAGCAAACTGTTAACTACTATAATATATATATATATATATATATATATATATATATATATATATATATATATATATATATATATATATATATATATATATATATATATATATATATATATATATATATATATATATATATATATATATATATATATATATATATATATATATATATATATATATATATATACATATACATATATATATATATATATATATATATATATATATATATATATATATATAAATATATCTACATATATATATATATATATATATATATATATATATATATATATATATATATATATATATATATTAGAGTGGTGGTTAGAAATTTTTTTTTTTAGTTACCCCTGAAAATTTTTTATTTTTTGTGAATAACAACTGGTCCAAATTTTATTGAATTTGAGCAATATCTATGGCTCGAACCCTAACCTCACATAGGTTTATTCTTTTATTATCGAAGAAAAACTGAAGAACATATAAAATTCTACTTAATTATGGAATAAAAAAATCTTACAGACCTAGACTTGAAACTAACAACTAGTAAAACTTAACCTAAAAAAATTGAAAATGAAGAACTTACGAATAAAAAATTACTTAATGTTAGTTACGTAACGTTGATGAATAACCAGTTTCTGTGACTAAGGAAGGTAGTATATACTTTTAAATCAACAAACATTATGTAAAACATTTTATATTTTCGTAAGTTTTTCTTCGATATTTAAAGAATAAATCTATTTGAGGTTAGGGTTCTAGTCATAGATGTCGCTCAAATTCGATAAAATTTAATATATATATATATATATATATATATATATATATATATATATATATATATATATATATATATATATATATATATATATATATGTATATGCAGTGTTGATGGATGGATTGAGTAGTTCATCGACACTGTTGCCGGTCCCAAGCCCGGATAATGGAGGAGGGTTGTGGCGTTAGGAGTTAGCACCCTAACAAACGTAAAGGCTAAACTGGGAAATACTAGTTGTTTTTGAAAAGTAGAAGGAAAAATCACAAGATAAGCAAAAATCTCCGGGTGGCAATCCACACCGGATAGGGGGGGGGGGCAATTCTACTTCAAAACAAATAGTTACCCCAAGCTTAAAACTCAGCCAAACGAAGAAATCCCGAAACAGAATAGCTGCTCTCGGCACCTGGAATATACAGAGATGGAGGACAAAGAACATCGAAGTCATACAAGTGTTTAAGAAGATGAACATAGACATTTTAGTAATAAGCTCGACGAAGGAAAAGGGAAGTGGAATAGAAGAAATAGATGAAGTGATGCATTGTTGAAGTGGAGTAAAGAAGGAAGAAAGAGCAAACGCCGGAGTTGGAATATTGGTAAAAAAGAAGTGGAAAAGGAAAATAACATCTTGGGAACCCATCAATGAAAGAATTATAAAACTAAATACCACAATGCTAGGAGAAGACATGGTAATATTAGGAATATACGGCCCAACAGAAGACAGCACTATAAGAGAAAAAGATAATTTCATGGAAACACTAGAAATAGAAACACAAAAAGTAAAGAAAAACCAAGAATTAATAATAATGGGAGATCTGAATGGGAGAACAGGAAGGAAAACAATGGACAATGCCGTAGGACCATTCGGAGAAGACATTATCAATAACGGAGAGAGACTAATAGAGCTGTGTGAACTTAACGGTCTCAAAATAACAAACGGATTCTACAAACACAAAGACATCCACAAATATACTTGGATGTAAGAAACACGAAACTTAAAATCAATAATAGACTATATTATAATTAAAAACGATACCACTATCAAAATAACAAACATAGGAGTAAAGAGAGGGGCAGAATGTGGAAAAGACCATAGACTATTAGTAGCAAATATAAAAGTACCGTGGTACAGGACAATAAAAAAAAACAGGAACAATAGATAAAGAAAACAGAAATATTAATGAGATAACAGAAAAAGCAGACAAACAAATAAAATACAAAATACACTTACTGCAAGACGAAATGATAAGAGACCTATATAGACGACGATTAGATCAAAAATTAAATGAATTTAACTACGATAACCTCCAACAGATGTATGACTACATAAAAGAATGCATCAAATAGGCGGCCCTAGAAGCATTAGGTAAAGAAGACAACGAGAATAAGAAACATAAAATTAGAATCTGTGAAAAAAACCAAAGAATCTATAAAGGAGAAAAAAAGACTATACGAAAAATGGCTGAATACAAAATCAGAAGAAGAGCTACAGGAATATAAAGAGAAAAATGCAGAAACGCGGAGGATGATAAACAAAGAAAAGAACGAGAGATGGGAAAAATCGTGCGAGCATGTAGAACAGTTTATAGGAGGAACTAGAAGCACAGAGTCATGGAGAATAATTAAGGACCAAAAATAGAGAGAAGACGTATATAGAGTATATCCCAGAAAGCGAGTCGGAAGATTATTATAAGAAGCTGCTAACAGAAGACAGACAAGAATTCGAAGAAGAGAACCCTGAAGAAGAACAGAATAAGGAGAAAAAGAGATAGAACTAAGCTATGAAGAAGTAAAGAAGACAATAAAAACACTCAAAAATAATAAATCTGCAGGGCCTGGAGGTGTGGTAAATGAAATGATTAAGTACGGGTCTAATAAATTAAATCGAATGTTGAGAAACATGTTCCACAGAGCGATAAATGGAGAAAAAATACCAGAGGAATGGTCAAAAGCTTATATAGTATCTATATTTAAAAAGGGAGACCGCAGAAAATGCACAAACTATAAAGGCCTAAGCATAATATCGAGTATGGGACGTTTGTATGGAAAAAATTATTAAAAATATCATAGAGGAAAATATAAAAGGAAAAATTGGAGAAGACCATGCAGGCTTTACGGCAGGAAAATCATGTATAGACCACTTATACACTATAAAACAAACAATGGAAAAAAAAAATGGCAAAGAATAGAGAAGTTCATCTAGCCTTCATAGACATAAGAAAGGCCTATGACTTACCAAGACAAAGATTATGGAACGCAATGAAAGAAATAGGCATTGACAAAGAACTAATATACGCAGTAAAAGCTCTCTACGAAAACAACACAGTGAACATAAAAATAGGACATAAAATAGGGAAGAGACTCCAAACATCAAAAGGCCTATTACAAGGATACTCTACATCCCCAACACTATTCAAAATATACCTCGAACAAACATTAAAAAAATGGAAGCAAAAATGTAGTGGAATAGGAGTCCCAATACGAGAAGATTACTTATATAATCCAAGTTTTGCAGACGAGCAAATAATCATAGCGCAAGATGAGAAAGACCTCAGTTATATGGTAAGAAAACTGAAAGAAGGATACACTAAAGCAGGATTAGCAATAAACTTTGATAAAATGGAATATCTAACAACAAAGGAGGGAAACGTGGAGAATCTAGAAGTCGATAACGAAACAATAGTCAAAGGAACCGATATATTTAAATATTTAGGAACCATCATTTCAAAAAACGCAACATCAGAAGAAGAGATTAAAGCTAGATTAGAACAAACGCGGACATGCATAAGACAATTAAATTCGATCCTGTGGGACAAACACATTACAAAGAGAAACAAAACACGCATATACAAATCAATAATACAAAGCATAATGACATACGGATCAGAAACATGGACGATCAACAAAAGAAATAAATCTAAAATTAACGCGGTAGTGATGGAGTATTGGAGAAGGTGTTGTATAGTGACACGTATGGAGAGAATAACAAATAAAGAAATAAGAAGCAGAATGAACATCAAAGAGAACGCAATAAACACCATTGAAAAAAACGATTAAAATGGTATGGACACATAAGACGGAGCGAAGGTGGATAAAGAAAATAACGGAGTGGAGCCCTATAGGGAGAAGAAAAAGAGGAAGACCTAGACGATCGTGGAGAGACGATGTGGACGAGGCTATGGAGGACAGGGGTCTAACAGATGGAGACTGGGAAGATAGAAATGGATGGAATCAAAGGCTGAGAGAAGGAAGACAGCGTTATATATGTATATATATATATATATATATATATATATATATATATATATATATATATATATATATATATATATATATATTTGCCACTAAGCTCTTTTTCATCTACCTTTTAATTGCACCTAATATGGAACATTATTTTTAATTAAAAGGTGAGCAGAGGCTGCATTTTATATTAATAAACTCTCTAGTAAATCGCCCGTTTGATATTCTTTTCTTCATATTTCTATTGTACTTAAGAAACAGTAAATAAATGTTATGCTGAACCACATCTTAAATTTGATTAACCAACAAAGATCAAAAAGCAATAAACTGACTAAAAATAAAAAATAGGTAATAATGATAATTCATACTTGTATATTAACTAGGAAGAATAAAAAATAGCTATTATTTGATTTTCTTATCAGTATCATTTCTAAGAATAAAAAGTTAACGATGTAATACATAAAAGGATAATCGCTCTTTACTTTAACTGCGGTGTAGAAAGCACTTTTAGTTGAAAACTTCGTCAACAATCTTCTGACAATTTTTTGGTCTACTCGAACATGAATACTTCTTAAAACAATTCATCAAGTTGTAAGTGATGAATATTCCAGATTTCCTTATTGTAATATTGCTAATTGTTCAAATGAACGTACTCTCATCATCCAAGCTATGTTTTAGTGTTACGTACGAAACACTTATGGGATCACTTCGGTGTCCGTCTGTCTGTTTGCCACATCCGATTTTCTACAAAACAATTTGACATAGAAAGTTGAAATTTAGCCCAAATATAACAATTGATAGCTCAATAAGAGCCATGTAGTTTTGAAAGTTAAATTTTGGCTTAAGTGTTACCTCCTGACACCTTGAACTCAATTCTAAACAAAAAATTAAAAAATAAAGCTATTTCTTTAGTATACCCCAAGGAAGAAAACACAGGGAAAAAATATAATGTTTTAACCTATTTTGGTAACACGTCAGAGAAAATTAAAAACCACTTAAACAAATATAATATCAACATAGCTTTTAGGACAAACAACTCGTTAGGAAAATTCATTAAAAACGCAAAGGGAAAACAAAATAGATCAAAAAAATCTGGAGTGTTTCAGTTGAATTGTGGTTCTTGTCATAAAAGTTACATAGGTCAGACAGGTCGCTCATTCGAAACTCGGATTTCAGAACATAAAAGACGCTATTTAAAAAACAAAAACGACTCAGCGTACAGTAATCATTTCTCAGAATCAAATCATCTTTTTGACGATAAATTTAAAATTTTACACATACAAAACAAAGGCGTAAAATTAAACCTATTAGAAAATTTAGAAATAAATAGAATTAAAAATTCAGACATAATCTTAAACGAACAAAAAGATACCTGTCTGGCGCATGGTAATTCACCTTTACTCAATTTATACAATTAATATTCAGAATGGATTTCCCAACAATATTCATTAGCATATAGTATTAATTTTATTACCTATCTACCCTAAGATATTTGTATAAATTGTAACAACACTAATATTCTAATATCATTTTGTATCAGATCAAGCTATAGTATGGCGAAACGCGTCACAGTTTCAGTGAAACTAAATATAGTGGAAATTTGACAAAAACCATTCAAAGTCTTAATTCTTTTATTGAAAACCCGTTTGGGATATGTTTTATGATGTCACTGATTATTTTATATCTCCGTAACAAAAATGTTTATTTTAAAAGCAATCACAGTACGGAACACTAATTACGCAAGTCCAACTTGCACTTGACTGTTTTTTTTTTATCACTTTATCACTGATAATTATAAATTTTGGAATGTTGTTTCCCGAGAAAAAGTTGAGCAGTTGCTAAAACAAACAATTAATCTGCCTTAATATCAGTCCACAAATATGAACAACGATAAAAAGTTTAATACTTAACCTAGTAAAATATTGAAGCCTCTATCAGGTTTAGAAGACTACTATAGTAAACTCAATTACTAACTTATTTCACAACCCTGAATAGTATGATAGACGTTTTCTTTTAATGAAATAGTTATGATTTGGTTGTTTTCTTTTTAATAAAAAGTTAGAAACAGGGTTATATTTCTTTATTTGCATCATCTAAAACTTGTCTATGTAGACTTTAAACTGAAGACAATTGCGCATCTAAGCACCTTTTTAGGACAATATAAACGTCCGATACCTTGTGGTCTAGAGCTTCACCTTTTAATTAATCTATAATATGCACAGATTCGTATAT
>CM032454.1:117655214-117673164 GCA_019049505.1 Pachyrhynchus sulphureomaculatus
GCAATATGAGTATCAAGATTCATTATTTAGATTCTCATTTAGATCGATTCCCAGAAAATCTTGGCGATTTCAGTGAAGAGCAGGGTGAAAGATTTCACCAAGGTATACACACAATGGAAGAGCGTTATCAAGGCAGGTGGGACATCCATATGATGGCCGATTACTGTTGGAGTTTGCAAATAGATGATCTTCAAGCCGTACATTTAAGAAAATGGTAAAAAAGATCGTTTCATATTGTGTAATTATATCAAACAGAAAAAATGTTGTATTTTTGTTCCATTTTTGCAGAAAATTGAAATTTCATATAAATAAAAAAGTAGAGCTGATAGCATTAAACCAGTATTTTTTCCATAATCATTGCCTCAGTATACCTTATAATACATATAAAATTTCAAGAAAAATTTCGTTGTTGACCAGTGTAATTATCAGTTAATATTTCATACCAAAACGATTTAGTGTTTGATGGAACAAAATTATTTAGAAAGAATTTAGGATTTAGCATTCGCAATAGTATTTTAATATAACATAAAGGTATTTAAGTGAATTTTTGTTGAATTTAAATCCACTTTTTAATAAATTTGACAATAACAATTTAAAAAGTATGATATTTAAATATACTTTAATTGGACTTATATCCACTTTATGAATCATTTCCTAAATACATTACAATGCAACGGTCAAGAGCAAGTTGGACTTGCGCAATTAGTGTTCCGCATTGTGACTGCCTTTAAAATAAAAGTTTTTGTTGCAGAGGTATAAAATGTAGCTTCACAAAGCACACCCGAAATTAGTTTTCAATAAAAGAATTAAAAGCCCAGATTACAAACATAACTAGTCAGATACTGATTCAGCAGGATAATCAGGCCAACCAGGACAAGACAAATAGTTTCTGACATCTTAATATCCAATATGTATTTCCACGTTTTTTCTTAGTCAATAATGTATAATAGTTATAGCACCTTAACTATCTACTAGCTAATAAATCAATCTAACTCAATCTAGAATTTAGTTGTAAAATTTTTAAACATGTATTTACTACCTTAATATTTGTTTTATTATCTAAATAAGATAAAATTATTTTGTCTCGGTACCTAACCTGTTGAAAGTAGTAGTTTTAGTCCCGGTTCGATTCACAACTTTCGACGAAATAAACCTTCACCGCTTAGTCGGTCAAATAGTACTTTTTTATATCAGGTAAATTATCAAACGTAGTGCACTCGTGATAATTTTCGCTCAATCTACACTTTATGGACACTATTTCAGAAATTTTTCAAAATTATTTGATCAGTACTTTTCGAGTGTGGGGGGACAGGGGTTTTTGGCCATTTTTTTTAAAAGTAATAAAATATACATATATACATATAAATTTTTGGAACTCACACTTCACACACAAACTTTCTTTTGATACCCCACTTGATGACTTGTTAAAAAAAAAATTCACTGCCGATTTCGCCACCAAAACTATTAATTTAACATTCAAAATTATATGACCCTAATTGGGGGCCATCAGTCCCTATATTTGTGCCAAATTTCGACTTTTTATCTCAAATAATTTTCGCGAAAATCGGGTGTTACACTCAAACGAACACCAAAGTGATCCCATAAGTGTTCCATATGGAACGCTAAAAATGTATTTAGTTTTTTTTTATGATTTTTTATAAGAACTTCAGTTTTACTTATATTTAAGATTTAAATACTTCATAAACACTTACATTCTATATATTTTTAATACTTAAATAGTTCCCTGGCAAAAAAATAAATAGTAGTCTTTTTTGGTTTTGTCAAAAATTCGGATTTTCGGATTTAAATAAATAACTTTAAAAATATTTTTTCTTCCTCTGCTCACAACGGACAACCCTTCCTTACTATAACTCTTGCGATTCTAAGGCCCCCCGCACACTAGCAACTTTATCAAGCAACTTTTTAATCACCCAAATACAACACATTATTTCTTATGGTAGACTGCACACGAGCAACTAAAAAGTTGAAGCAACTAAAAATATCCAAATTGTTCTATTTTGTGGGTGATTCAACTGTTGCCGGTAGAAATGAATCATGCAGGATCAGACAGGTCACCGCACACCGGCGATTAAATAGTTGGTGGTTGCGATTTGCGAGCCAGTCCGTGCTTATCATTGTTGTGAATTGTAGTCATTTTTTTGTTGTAGTCCAAATTTAAATATGTCATTTAATATTGAATTATTTATAGAGGAAGTAGAAAAACGTCCAGCTTTATACAACCTAAAGCTTAAAGAATATTCAAATAAAATTTTAGACTAGAACAAAAAATGCCTATTTAATAATTTAAATCAAATTTTATCGTACTGCCAAGGAACAGATCCATAAGGTGAAGTGAAATAGTCTGAAAAATAATCTCTAGTTGAAATCCCTGTAGTGTTGCTTCTTACTCCAACAGAAGGAATACATTCCAATGGGCATTCATAAAGAGTATCTTCAAACTGCACCCCGTCATGTTTTCTAACATAATTATGCAGAATGCAGCATGCTTTTATAATAGATTCACTAAAATCAAGTGAGGTATCAAGTGCTCTATGAAGTATCCACCATTTGTTGGCTAAAATTCCAAATGTGTATTCAATTATTCTACGGGCTCTTGATAGGCTATAATTGAAAATTCGTTTTTTAACTGACAGATTTCTACCGGAATATGGCCGTAATACAAATTTTGATACACCAAATGCCTCGTTCCCTATAATTATGAATGGCATTACCTTACCATTTACATCATTTGGAAGACATTTAGCTCCGGGTATATTTAACTCACTATTTACAAGTTTACGTGAAAATAGTGATTTCTTGAAAATGTTTGAATCACTTGAAGCTCCAACTTCAACATAAATAAAATTATAATTAGAATCTGCTATGGCTAAAAGGACGGTGGAAAAAAATGATTTGTAGTTATAAAATTCAGATCCCGTTTGATTAGGCTTCTTTATTCTAATATGTTTCCCATCGACCGCGCCTATGCAGTTTGAAAATTGCGTTTTCTCAAAAAAATCTTGTGAAACTTTTAGCCAAGAATTGGAATCCATTGCTTGCATGTAATGTGGTAATAAATATTTCCAAAGTACGTCATAGGTTTCTCTAATAATTTTTCTTATTGTCGAATCACCAAGTATAAATTAGTTGTTCTATTAATGTGTAATTTGTACATAAACCTTTCAGGTAAGGAGTTACAAAACAAATGGAAAAACCTAAGGACTTGTTTCAAGCGAGAGTACGATGCTCAAAAAAACGCCCCCTGTGGTTCTGGAACCACAAAAAGGCGCAAATATATCTACTTTGATAACCTGTTATTTTTACAAGACATAGTTGAAAATCGAAAAACTTCAAACAGTCTTGTTGTTGACAATTCAGAAAACGAAACTGATATTACATGTGACTTGGAAGATACCAGTGAAGGTTCAATAATTTCTAAAAAAAAAAGAGATTGCCGAAAGAGGGCCCCTCGAAATAGTACTAGCACGTACGAAGATTCTTTACTAGAGATTTTGAGGGAAAAAAAGATGACGATAAAGAAATTGACGAAGATAAATATTTCTTATTATCACTAGTACCTTCCTTAAAAAAATTTACGGAGGACCAAAAATTCATTGCCAGGACAGAAATAATGAATGTAATGAGACGTGTTCGAATGTCTGGTAGTTTAGAAAATCAGAGCAGTCAAAGAAATCAAAATGTACAAGCATCGACAACTATGCAGCACCTCCCAATACCATCTTCCAACCAAGGATTACAGTTGCAACGATTACATCATTCGCCTACTGGGTCACTTTTCTCAACTTTTAATCCAGAAGAATCGCAATTTCAAATAGATAACCATTCAGAACTTTCGTCTGTTTATACTATAATTTGAAAAAAAGGTTAACAATTTTACAATTTTTTCTTTTCGTTTTTCTTTTCTTGTCATTTACTAATAAACTAAGTTACTAACTAAAATGAAAATATTGTTTTCTTACCTTAAAGTTACAGCCAATCTTTCCTGTGGGGGAACAGCCTTTCTTAATACAGTATCTTGGTATAATATATTTCGTCCAACTAACGTCAAAAGTTTATCGAAACTATCCACACTCATGCGGAAATAATTAAAAAACTTTGTTTCATATTTTCGTAAACTTTCAAACAATTTGTAAAATTGCCCATCGCAAAGTCGATTACTTAATAGTGGATGTACCTATAATTTTTGTCGCTTCTTATTTCGTCTAAATTTTAAAGCACAAATGCATGCGGTCTCTATAAAATCCATTGTTTAACTCAGTGAAGATCAACTATTTAGGTGCAAGGGTGCGCCCATTATTAGTTGAAGCAACTAAGAGCAACTAAACTATTTAATCACCTTAATTAAAAAGTTGCTAGTATTCGGGGGGCCTAAGGTATTTTGGCTAATCAAATTGGACGAAATAAATGCCCCACTGAACAACAAATATTGTTTGAGGAAAGATTACACAGGTATACAAAAAAATTCTCTGTCTTTTAAGTAAGACACGTGTTTTCTTAAGGATATTTTTATGTTGAATCCAAAAAAATCATAAAAAAGACATCCACCGTGAGGTTTTTTTTTTCAGAAAACAATACATTTTAATAAATAATGTAAAACTGTATAATAATTAAAATTATGGAATAAAACTATTATTTCGGACATCTTTAAATGTGCTGAATCTACATTTATCATAAAAACTTAAAAATATTAAGTTTTAGTGTTCATGTTTAACAAAAAACACGCATACACCACCTTTAACTAAGCTACGTAGCAGCAAAATGTTTAAAATAAATATATACAACCCCTAAATTAAAAAATGGTTTTAAATTTTTACTGATATTGAACAAAACCATTATTTCTATGTTTTTTGAAGTTTTTAATCCTGATTTGACATTGAAAAATAAAGTTTTATGTTCAGGTTAGTTTAATAAAAAACTCGCTTTTAACACTTAAAAGGGTGCTATGTGGTTGGTAGTAAAATGCTTTTTTAAGTAAATAATGCAATCATTTCTAGTAGTTTTTTAAATTTCAAATTCGAATTTTATATCAAAACATGAGGAATAGTGCTTAGTGTTGAAAAAAATATCCGTTTACTATGTTATTTAGGAACAAAAGATCGCAAAATGCAGTCCCTTGACAGTTTTAGAAGTCAATTTTATGGATAGATTCATTGAGTGAATATGGGGGAATGGGAGCGGGTGAGTGAGGTAGTGAGTGAGTGAGTGAGCGAGTGAGGGAATGAGCGAGCGAGTGAGTGAGTGAGTGAGCTAGTGGAGTAAGTTTTGTTTAATGTTAACAAAATTTAAAAACAGCGTCTTAATTTAGCGGTTGCACATATTTATTTTAACCAGTATTTTGCTGCGTAGCTTAGTTAAAGGTGGTGTATCCGTGTTTTTTTTTTTATGGGTCTAGCACACGTGCTGCAGGGAAATCCCTAAAGCGCTCCAGGAGCGGCATGTGTGCGGAAAAGGCGATTCACGTTGTTCTTGAATCGCTGTAAATTGTTCTCGGTGGGAAACACAGCGCTGGGCAAATTATTCCAAAGGGATGATGTTCTCCATATAAAAGACTGCTTCAAAATCGTTGTACGAGGAGTAACAAGCTGAACCTCATACAGATGTGAAGCACTAGCGCGACGTGTATTTCTAACATGCACCGCTTTGGGAGGAATTAAGTGGGCCACATCCTTCGAATACTTTCCATGAAAATACTTGTAGAACAGACTCAAGTCACCAACCGTTCTTCGATATTCCAACGAATCAAGGCCGCCGGTCAGTTCCGGGTCTCCAATCAGACGAACAGCTCTTCTCTGAACAGAATCCAACAAACGCAGTGTATGTTTGGGAGGGGAGCCCCAAACATGGGAGCAGTATTCCATATTTGGTCGAATTTGAGTTTTGTAAAGAATTAACAGTTGTTGTGGAGTGTAAAGCTTTTTGGTTCCAAATAATATTCTCAACTTTTGAGAAGCTCTCCTTGGTATGCCTGCAACATGTTCATGCCAGGACACATTTGCTCCCAAACTAACGCCCAACAAATTGAGCGACGATGCTAGGGGAATGAAGTGCCCCGACATAACTATGTCGGGTTCAGCAACGTTAACTTTTTTAGAAAAAACTGCCGCCTGGGTTTTTGTAGCGTTAAATTCCACTTGGTTACTGTCACCCCAAGATAGAATTTCTTCCAGGTCTTTGTTAAGTTGAACGACCTCCTGCTGTCTGCGGATATTCGCCTGAGCAGCCGTTGTCCGAGCGTTCAAAGTGAATGAAGAGACAAGCGTACTGTCGTCTGCAAAGCTGTAGTTTGGATTCCCGGTCTTTTCCAGCAGATCGTTAATGTAAATGAGAAAGAGAGTAGGAGACAGTATGGAGCCTTGGGGCACACCGGCGTTGATTGTGAAGGTGTTAGAACGAAATCCGTCGACCGCCACTAGTAAAGAACGCTCTCTGAGGAAACATGAGAGTCACAAACAGAACTTGTCAGACATACCACAAGAGCGTAGCTTAGCCAACAGTCGATCCTGCCAAACACGGTCGAACGCCTTGGATATGTTAAGAGCAACCGCTCGAGATTCTCCAAAGTGTTCAATTGCGTTGTTCCAAACATGTGTCACATAAGCCAGAAGATCTCCTATTGATCTATGTTTACGAGAGCCATATTGGTGATCGCTAATAATATTGAATCATTCAAGATATTTTAGAAGATGCTGATTGATAACCTTTTCCATGACTTTCGATATTATTGAAAGCATTGCGACTGGTCGGTAGTTATTTAGCAAGGACTTCTTGCCTTTTTTAGGTATCGGCTGAACCGTGGCACATTTCCAACAGGACGGAAATATTCCCTTTCTGTAGGATAGGTTGAAAAGTCTACAGAAAACTAGTGTTAGATCCCTTGCACAGTTTTTGAGAACTATGGCAGGTATTCCGTCAGCGTCAGAAGCCTTTCTCGTGTCTAGCTTCATTAAAATACGCTCTATGATACGCTGTCTGAAGACAACATCGGGCATCTTTGACATCAATATGGGAATAGTAGGTGATGTTTTTCCTTGGAAATCGCCAGTAGAATATAAGTTCGCTCTCTCAACAGGTGTGGTTGCAATGGAATTATCTGGCCGTGTGAGTGGTGGTATGGTGGATTTGGTGAAATTTTGACTAAGTGCCTTAGCGACTGCCCAAAAGGACCTGGAATTGTTGGGACAAGCGAGAAGTTTGTTTCTAATTCGTTGATTGTGTGCCTCCTTGGTCTCGTCGATAATTCCTTTGCATCTGTTCCGGGTACGGACAAAGATGTTACGATTTATGGCGTTTTTTTATGGTTTTTGTTAAACATGGACGCTAAAACCTAATATTTTTAAGTTTTTATGATAAATGTAGATTCAGAACATTTAAAAATGTCCGAAATAATAGTTTTATTCCATAATTTTAATGATTAGACATGTGTATATATATATATATATATATATATATATATATATATATATATATATATATTGTAGCCTATGAAATGGTGTTTAATTGCGCCCCACGTACCCTGCGTCATTTTGTAAGATGTGAAAAAGTGTTCTCAGTTTGAGGCATCTTTTTTTGTACCCTGTGAGAAGTTGTTTGTCCCACGCTTGAGCGCAATTTTCTTGCAGCCCCGCTTTAATTTCTGATAATAAAATTGAGTGAAACCTGATTTTAAAAGAACTAAAGAAATTAAACACACACTAGCTCAGTTTTCTTTGGTAGAGAGATATGGGTAAGAGATATTTGTCTTACGTCTTGTTGGAATTATTTTCTATTTTTTAAAAAGCTTCAGTTGTACAAGTCTTTTGGGCACCACTCATTTTAAAATAGAAAGGATTTAACTTCAGCTAAAAAAATGAGAAAAAACTGAAGTGTTTTATGGATATTACTAAAAAGAATTAGTCTAGTACAACTTATCCCGAAAAGAAAAATAGGTATTCAGTGAGACACTAGCTTTAATCAACAAAAAGAAAATTTATTCATGTTTTTTAAAATGAAAAGTTCTAACCTTTACAGTTTTACCTAACAAATTCTAGCCTAACTAGTAGTTGTTACATTAAAATTTTAGACTATTATAACCCCCGAAGACGAGAAATCGTGCTTTACACTTCACTTTTTAGTCTGTTTTACATTGCAGTTAAGGCGCTACTCTCGAATAAGTCTATTGAAGGGAGTTTTGTTGACTTACTGTTCTTTATTCCTGCTGTGATCGACTACGCCCGATTTCACACTTTTTCTTAACAAACACTTAGAAAGCTCACTACGGCTTTTATTTAAGACACTGGTGCTTTTACTTAGCGGCTCTGATGAAAATTAGCCTACTTCGGCTAGATGGAAAATAGCCTCTCGGCTAGACGGTACTGCCTGGCTGCGGCTAGATGGAAAACCACCTCGGCTAGATGGAAACAGCCTTGGTCGGCGGCTAGGTGGAAACGACCTCTTTTCAAGCTCTGCCGAGCCTTAAATAAACCGAGCGACTTTTTCCTGCAATATCGCGACGCTCGAATCAAAACTGCGGATCAAATATTTCACCAATCGTGGCGTAGCGAGAGGTTCGGTCAGGAACCCGCATATTCAGTATATACCGAACGTCTTGGAACTGTTTAATATACCGTTCGATACAAAAATGAAAATAAGTACAATTTGAAATGGAAAAATCAGTAACATTACATGGTCTTAAAATCTAGGAAAAAATGAATGTTACATTTACCCCCTTCCAAAAAGAAATAGACTACACTAGTCTATTAAACTAAGGCTATTTATGAAAAGGTACAAAGTGGTACACTATCACTTAATACTAAGGTCAGAACTTAAAACAAAATTACAAACTTCGGACCTTACTACTAGACTTAATTCAATTAAGCACTAATATTAAGTACAATGAAAACTAAATAAAAATCTTTGCATGTACACAAGAATCTTATAACTAGACTTAACTTAATTAAGCACTAAGGTTGAGTACATCAAAAAGTAAATAAAAATCCTTGCATGAACATAGGAAATACCTTTCCGAAATAACAATCGCGGTCTTCTTATATAAAAGAATCAGCTCTGTTATTGTTACCAAAACAAAAAATATAACTTTGTCTAGACTCTTGTCTAAATCAAAAAAAGTGAACTGAAATAAAATATGAACACCCCCCTTAAAATATTTTAAGGATTGTCTGAAAATTTTCTATTTCAGCAAAAGAAATTTATAAAAATTCTTAAATAAAGAAAAATAAAAAACTGATTCTAGTGCAAACACTTACACTAAAAAGAAAAAGTCTTGTCAGACCATTTAGCACAAAGCCAAAAAAAAAATATCTGGATAAATATCCAGACAAACGCTCGGGAAAAATCGCCATCCATGCTCTAGCTCACCGCTAAGAGAACATTCTAAATCTAGTATCACTACTAGTCGCACTCGGAAAATAATCGCACTCTATCGCGCAATGTCGACGTCCTAAGACATCTAGACATGCTAAGATCGCTAGGGAAAACGCTACATCGCGCAATGTCGACGTCCTGAGACATCCAGACATGCAAAAATCGCCAGAAAACACGTCAGCTCATCGCCAACAAAACACTCTGGTATATCGCCAGATAAAACCTCGGCTCCTCGCCAAGAAAACATTCTGGTACATCGCCAGAAAAAAGCCTCGGCTCCTCGCCAAGAAAACACTCTGTAAATAGTCCTCGACTACACAAAGTCTGCGTTCATAAAGAACAATCTCGCCATTAACATAGTGAGCAGCTATAAAAGCTAACAATACCACTATAGGCACAGTGAATAGCTATAAAAGCTAAAATTCACTCTAAACACAGTGAATAGCTATAAAAGCTAAAATTCACCAAACTGAATGATCCTGCTTCAAAAAGCAATGTTCACTAAGAACAGAATGATTAGTCCGCGCGCAACTAACATTCAAGGAAACATTCCTAACATAACTATATGAGACAGCAAGTCTCGAAATAGGACCTCCCTAAAGTCATAATCCTAAATATAGGAGTCCATAAGCAAAACGACTCAAAATCTCGCATTTTGAGCACATGCCCTCAGGCAACCAACATACACTGAAATATATACAGAAATATATACAGAAATATATACAGAAATACATACAGGAGTTCAAATCCCAAACTCTTGGTTATGATAACTCCATACTGAGCTTGGTGAAAGCTCTTAGCAAAAGCTAATCAAATCTTCGGCACATCGCACCAAAGTGACAAATCTGCCTAGAAACATGAGCCAGAAGAAACGTCCTCCGTCATTCTTCAGGGTGGCTATACAGAGATATAAAACTTAACTAGCATTGCGCTTCTCCAAGTTGCATGAAGAACCCTCGTGTACTGGTCTCGCCCTAGAACAACAACGAAAAACATTCAATCCATCCCACATAACAGGAGACAAACACCTCACCACGATATACTGAATGGTGGAGACAATAAAATACTGAAATGGTGACCCTGGTGTCCACCAACAAAAGGGAGTAGATTATAGCATCCACTAAACTGAAACGGTGTCTACCACACCACCATAAGTCAAAAAAATTAATCAATAGGGTGTTCCGAAACACACTACTGCCAACAGCCTGTCACCACTAATAGGCTAATTGGAGCTGAGGTCGACTACAGTAGCTAGGCTCTCCTTTGGTTCAAATAGAAATAACCATTGGGTAACAAAACCCCTAAAGGTCCCAAAGGTCAAACGTTCACCCCCCATAGACTACCCTTCCAATCAGTCTGTTCCTCAGGAAGACTAACTCCCTGCCAAACGTCGTAACGGCATCTGTTAGCACCCGGTGCATCACAGCCTGTAAAAAAACAGATAACTCATGGGATACAACCTAAAAGGTTTACAAGGTTGACTTAACCAAGCTTCTTACGGAAATTTCCAAAAAACGAAACTGAGCTTGAAAAGCTACAGGAAGCAAAAATTGCTCAATTTTTCGGTGGCAACGCAACAAAACTTTTGAAGACGACAAGAGCTTTTCCAGCTTAATCAGAAACAAGAAGAAAAACATCGTTGACAGCTAACATATTCGATCATGGTGTTAATCGTCTCCCTAGACAATAGCCTCTAGAAGAAACTGCTACAGGTATCAGGCATAACCGTTTTCTGTCAGCCCAAACTTCTAGATTACCTCTTGGAAATCTAAAAATTCGGTTAGGAATCTTCCTTCACTGCGCTTAGCCTCCCTTGACAAGGTTCTCATCTCGGTATCAGATTTTGATCATTTCTTTGTGAAACGACTGTCTTAGTCTGCTCTCATCTCTTGTAAATGATCAGCCTTTAGTTCTCCTGCAGAACTTCAATTTTCTATCAATCTGATAGTAAACCGAAAAAACTCAACATACGCCTATGAGTCCATGCAAAAAATTTTTAAAAAAATTAGTGACTCAAAGGTAACGTTTAAACGGCTCTGAAAAAAAATAGAAAATACCCTCAGTTTGTCAATTCAGAAGAAGATCTAAACTAAAATAATCCAAGTCTTAGACTTACAGGATACCAAAATCAATTTACTCTTAATTGCACCCAACATATACCACTAAGGTAATAAAAATACACCCACTCGGGTAACAAACTTTGAAATTGACTCTACATCACACTACACGAGCTACATCTTGCGCTTGTCCTAACTCAAGATCACCTTGGATTGCCTCTAATCAAAATTTCGCTTCCAAGTGCCAAGAACTGGATATTATTTGGGGTCATAAGCAAATCAAATCCCGCGACCACCGACATACCAGTCTTATGATATATCCTGAGTGTGACTCTTTCGCAAGCTCGCAACAGCTGAGTCGACGCTAAACATCAACACAATCAACCTAAGTTTGGGATATGGCCAATACCCAAAACCTTAGCAAAAACTATAAAAGTAAGCTATCCTCAGCTCAACTTTTATAACAGTCAAAAAAAACGAGGTCGTCACCTCTACAGAGCAACATCAAAAAAATTAAGTAAAGCAATTAAGATAATGTAAATATAAATTATTCTTCTTCTGACAAACTTTCATTAGGGTTAGGTTCATTGAATGGTTTTAAGTCTTTAATATGCCATCGTCCTATTTTAGTCCCATCTAAATTAACTAAACCATAAACTAAATCTGAAATCTTTTCTCTAATCACGCAATGCACATACTTAGGTACCAACTTAGATGTGAATTTATCTGCTGCACTGGGAAAGAATTTTTTTTTTCGCCAAACGTGATCACCTATTTTAAAGGAAAAATCCCTTTTTCTAAGGTTGTAAGACTTACTGTTCCGTTCATAAGCCTTATGTATCCTACTACGCACGTCGGTGAAAATATCTTTTAAAACCCTTTAAATTTTCGGCGTACGCACCCCTGTTACCCGGAATTATTTCGCTGTCAACATTGACATCCAAATCTAAATTTTTATAATACGATCCAGATAGAGGTATATGTCTGCCGTAAACTAAGAAAGACGGTGTAAACCCTGTTACTTCGTTTCTTGCGGTGTACACGGGATTAAAACGGATGTTAAAACTATATGTCCCACTTAAGCTCTTAAAACACACAGAAGTAAACTGAGTACCGTTATCGCATATCGAAAGCGATGAAACTCCGTGGATTAGAAAAATATCGTTTTCTAAAATTTTCAAAAAGCATTCGGCTTTAGAGCTTTTCAAAGGAAATAACACGGTATACTTTGTTAACCAGCTAGAAATTACGGAAAGTCATCTATTTCCTTGTTTTGAACGTGGAAATGGGCCTACTAGATCAGCTGCTATGACTTGAAAAGGGTAATTAACCGTTTTCTCTTTTCCCATCAGTCCCATAGGTAGTGCATTTGGAGATTTCTGCGCTCCACATACTTCACAAGTCCTCACAAACTTTACGATGTCAAAACGCATTTTTGGCCAATAATACTGTTCCTGAACCCTGTGAAGAGTTTTATAAAAGCCAAAATGACCAGAAGTAGGAGGAGTGTGACACATGTCTATAATTTCCTCTCTCTGTGGTTTAGGAACTAGTATTTTCCACTCGGGTACATTAACTTTTAAAGGCAACTGGTTTGGGATAAACTTGTACACGAAATCATTTTCCACTTTCCACTGCGGAAAATTTTCAGGAAATTCTTTGATTTGCTGCCGTAAATTGTCGTACCATGGATCTATGCGATCTATGTCAACTATATCGATTCTTACGCCAATCTGTGCATTAAGACTGTTTTCGTCCACGGTATGATCTGGGATTCTTGACAAAGCGTCAGGAATAACATTGTGGACTCCTTTTCTATGAATTAAGGTAAATGTGTGTTGTCTCAGCCTAATCGCCCAACGCGCTAGTTTGCCACTAGGGTTTTTAATTGAATTAAGCCACAATAAACTATAATGATCTGTTATGACCGTGAAAGGAACACCTTCTATGTAAGGTCGAAACTTTTCGATGTTAAAGAGCACTGCTAAACATTCTTTTTCAACAACCGAGTAGTTACGTTCAGCCTTTGACAAAGTTCTACTGGCATACGCTATCACTCTTTCCTCACCATTGATTTTCTGTGTTAGGACGCCCCCTAAACCGGTATTAGAAGCATCGCTAGAAATATAAAACTGTTGGGAAAAATCTGGTTGGGATAAAATTGGAGCTGAAACCAATAGCTCTTTCATCTTTATAAAAGATTCTTCGGCTGCCTTTGTCCAATCTATCGATTGTCCTTTTTTTCGTCCTTTCAAAAGGTCATTAATAGGCGACAACAGGGTAGAAAAATTCTCAATGAAACGTCTGTACCATGAACACATTCCTACGAAGCGCTTAACTTCCGTAGTATTAGTAGGTCTCGCATAGTTAACCATGCTTGCTACTTTATCCGGATCGGTACGCAAGGAATTTGAGCCTACAATATAGCCTAAAAACTTTAGAGAAGTTTTGAAAAAATCACATTTGCTCAAATTTATCGTCAGTCCGGCCTCTTTCAATTTATCTTTTACTTCTTTAAGTAAGCGAATATGCGATTCGAAGTCTTCCGATGTTACTAAAATATCATCGAGATAGGTAAAAATATGTGGCTCATATTTCGGACCAAATATAGCGTCTACTAACCGTTGCTGAGTTTGAGCAGCGTTCTTTAGACCGAACGGCATAGTGACGAACTGAAATAGACCTCGGCCTACTACTGCAAAAGCGGTCTTTTCCTTAGAGGATTTGTCCAAAGGAATTTGCCAGAATGCCTTTCTAAGGTCTATCGAGGATACATACTTAGCATTCCTGAGTGATGTCAAAATTCTATCGATGTTTGGTAAGGGATAGTTATCAAATTTGCTGACCTCGTTGAGCTTTCTTCCGTCAAAGCATAGACGATACTGTCCATCGGCCTTTTTCACCAATACGATTGGAGAACACCAGGGACTGTTTGATTCTTCAATCACTCCGAGTTTTCAACATTTCGTCTAACTCTTTATTTAATACTTTTGACATATAAGGAGACATGGCGAAGGGCCTTGTCTTTACAGGACTGGCATCAGCCGTATCTATAGACATCTTGATTTTATTCGTTCGGCCTAACCTATCTTTGCTACTTATTTCGTTGAAAGAGCTTATTATTTTTTTCGGCTTTTAAGCGTTCCGTCCGCGAGAGATCATCTAGGGTACATAGACGCGAGAAAAGGTTTTCTAAGGAACTTTCTGAATAACTATCTTTAAAACTTGTTTGAGAATTGACTTCTAGGGACTGTGGATACCACGAATTATCTTTAAAATTTACTAAAATTCCGAATTTTTGTGCAAAATCACATCCCAAAACCAAAGTATGTGATAGAGAAGGTACTACTAGAGCAGAGATTACTAAACAATGACCATTGCAGACTAGCGGCAACTCAACCGTACCTAAAACTTTTAGACGGCTGCCATCTGCAGTGGTAACACTTCTATTTTTGACGTGGCATATTTTTATACTTAAACGACTTAAAATTTTAATACCATTCTGACCTATAACGGAGGCATTTGCACCAGAGTCAAATAAAGCCGAGAAATGGGCACCTAATAGATTTATCTTGATATGCGGTCTGTTATCTAAATATTTATGCACGAATAGAGGAGACATGTGACCATTTGGAGAAGCAGGAGTTTTAACTTGAGAAGGAGAATTTTTATTAGACTTAAAAAAATCAGAAACTTTTTGTAACCATTTAGTCCAATCTGATCTACTGGAATATTTTTGTTCGTCTGTGTTGCTAGAACGTTTTGGGTTAGGGGCTTTACTGCGAATATGAGCTTGTGACTTAGCCGAATGATTAGAGGCTTTTTTGTTGGACTTAGGATATCCGCCTCGGTAATATACCGTCCTTACTCGTTTTTTGTACACTTGGGGCATGATGTTAGTCTCACACCTGTTGTTCCGCATTTGAAACAAAATACCCTCTTTGGTGCTGTACAATTTTGGTAAGTGTGATTCGGGCCTGTGCAATTCCAACACGTGAAAATTGCCTTAGGTGAAACCGGCTTGTCGTTCACTTTAGCTGCAGTGTCGCTAATTTTAGAGTCATTATCTTTTCCTTTACCCGTTTTCTGGTTACTCCTAGGGTTCCGATTTACATTCCCAGCTTTATTTGTCGAGACTTCCACTTCGGCCATTTGGATTATACCCTACTTGATGTATATTAGTTTTCGCTTTTTGGTCTGCTCTTTTCCAACAAATAATCGGACTCTTCAAGTTTTCTACATAACCCGGCGAGTTCGGCTACCGAATTAATATCTAGTAGAGCTAACCGATTGACGAAACTAGGCAAAATATTCCTCCGTATAAATTTAACTTTGGTACTTTCCGAAGGCTTGGTGGATAATCTACCAAATAAAGATTCCATGTGGGCAATAAAAATCACAGTGGACTCATTCTTCCTTTGTCGTCTCCTCTTTATTTCCGACCACAATTCTTCATCATCATCACAGTGCAAGAAGTCCTTCCTTAGCCTATCTACCAAGGAATGCCAGTCGTTGACACTTGATTTTATGCTTCTAAACCAAATGAAAGCATCGCCAGTGAAAAATTCAACAGCAGAGCTGAAAAGTTCATCTTCCGATACTTTCCTAGCTTGAGCTATTTCAGTCAGCCTCTCCAAAAAAGGATAGAGTCTCTTTGAGTCTCCATTAAATTTCAATTGCCATTCGCTGACAGGAATATTTCTGGCTGCGCAATTCACGATTGGAGCTGGTACGTTTATGACTGGGGTTGTAATAGGCAGCTGTGGTAACTCATGACCAGGAGCTATCTTTTCTGCAAGATTTGCTTCCATGAGTACACACGTAGCTATTGTTTCTTGAACATATTTGGAAAACTTCGACGCTTCCTCTTCGTCATCCGGCATGGGAATTCTTTGTACGCGACCCGCTACATGCGATAAACGTGATTTAACCCGGGTGTACAAGTGAATCATTTGGATCGCCGTCATAACTATCGATTAAGTTTTGGATAGAATTTAAACTCTTTTCGATACCAGCCGTTTCTTCTGTATTATCCAGAGTGTCATCCCCTATTTTTATTTTTTTTTTTCCGGCTCATTAATTTCTTTACTTAAGATCCTCGTTAGAATCTTTCTTTTATCCGCGACCGGACGTTCTGAGAAAGTACGACGGATTTTCAGTTCATAGTCTAATTCATATTCCAGTAGGTGATTGACTTTAAAATTGAAGGCTTCCATGATAAATGAATACTATTTAAAAGAACTGTTTAAAAAGTCGTGAAAATATTTCTCCTGTGCTCCCAATAGTCTAAATAAAATCAAAATATGTAAAGGCACTTAAAATATGTAAACTTCTTTACCAAACATTTAAAAAAATCTTCGACAATTTCAAAAAAAATTTCTAAGTATCGCCTTGTATTAACATTCCTTTACCAATTTATCTTAAGAATTTCCTATAAAAAATCTCTAAATACCGTTTCGTATCAGCAAAGTATTTTTAATATTCATGCAAAATATAGGTGAGAAAAAAGAACAGTTTTTTTGTTCGGTTAACCGCAAAATCTAACACTGCAAAAAAAATTAAAGTAAACCAGCACATCTGCTAATCTGAACTATAAAGCTAGCTGTTAAGAAAAAAGTAGGAATCTCTTATCTTAGAGTCAACAACAAAATTCAAATATCTATATCAGATAAATTGAAACAAAAAAATTCTACAAATTTCCTGCTTTTGTCTTACTGCTATTGTGTAGTTTCGTTTAATAAATGTTATGAAATAAAAATATCTGCAAAGTTAGAGCTTTTACTTTGTTCGAAAGCTAGTACACTGAACCCTTTAAAAAATAAAATTCCAAAAGCCCCGCGTTGACAGCGCTATTTTGTAACGTGTGAAATAATGTTGCCCCAAGCTTTAATTTCTGATAATAAATTGAGTGAAACCTGATTTTAAAAGAACTAAAGAAATTAAACACACACTAGCTCAGTTTTCTTTGGTAGAGAGATATGGGTAAGAGATATTTGTCTTACGTCTTGTTGGAATTATTTTCTATTTTTTTAAAAAAGCTTCAGTTGTACAAGTCTTTTGGGCACCACTCATTTTAAAATAGAAAGGATTTAACTTCAGCTAAAAAAATGAGAAAAAACTGAAGTGTTTTATGGATATTACTAAAAAGAATTAGTCTAGTACAACTTATCCCGAAAAGAAAAATAGGTATTCAGTGAGACACTAGCTTTAATCAACAAAAAGAAAATTTATTCATGTTTTTTAAAATGAAAAGTTCTAACCTTTACAGTTTTACCTAACAAATTCTAGCCTAACTAGTAGTTGTTACATTAAAATTTTAGACTATTATAACCCCCGAAGACGAGAAATCGTGCTTTACACTTCACTTTTTAGTCTGTTTTACATTGCAGTTAAGGCGCTACTCTCGAATAAGTCTATTGAAGGGAGTTTTGTTGACTTACTGTTCTTTATTCCTGCTGTGATCGACTACGCCCGATTTCACACTTTTTCTTAACAAACACTTAGAAAGCTCA
>CM032454.1:117673264-117986703 GCA_019049505.1 Pachyrhynchus sulphureomaculatus
ACATAAAAAATTTGCCTTTTGTTATTTTTGCATGTAGTTTTCCTGACTGTATACTTTCTTTAAAAGGGAAAATTTATTGAAGAAATTATTCTCTTTGTCCCCGTCAATCCATAACGGCCCTGGTTTGTTTTTATTAAAAATAAATTTTAAGCTTGTAATTTTTGTAACGTATGCTACAATCTATAACAATAAAACAACTGTTTTCAAAAAATTTGTAGTGCAATATAAAAAAAAAAACGGCAAAGTGCAAGTGCAGTGGACTTCAAACAAGTGTTTCGTGCGGTGAGTGCTTTTAAAATAAAACAAAATCATTATCTAGGCTAAGTTAATTAGGTCCCTGACATGTATTATATCTTAAGATCCAATATGTATTTTCACATTTTTGCTTAGTCAATAATGTGTAATGGTTATAGCATCTTAGCTACCTATCAGCCAATAATTCAATCTAGAATTCAATAATAATAAAAGTGTAAAATAAATATTTACTACCTAATATTTGTTTAATTATAATGTAGGGGAACCTGTTGAACATTGGACATAGTTGTACCTTAGCCAGTTGAGATTTTTCAAAAAAGCCCACGCTATTCCAAAAAAATCGTCTATGACATAGACACAGAGGATGGACTGAGCGTTCCGTATCCCGCTGTGAAGTAAATATGGACGTAAAAATGTGAGCAAGATAAAGCGACTGAGCGGCCAGTAACTGTCTCTTTCTAGAATGCCGCTAAGCTACGACGCTCTTGAAAATAATATTTCTAAGTGTTCTATTTGAACTGAAATCGGGTGGTGGCTTTTCTCGCCTTAAATTCCGTCTCGGGGTACTGGGCTTTGTTTAATTCAAGCCTACAGAAAAAAGACAGGTATTGGCCGCACAGTCGCTTTATCTCTTTCTAGAGAGTGGTCAATTTTGTGAGATTAATGCTCAGTCCATCCTCTATGTCTATGGTCTATGGTATTGTAAACGTCACTGGTCAACTCCAACGTGAAGTTAGTTGTGAAACGCCGCCATCGAGTGAATTGGCAGGAAACAGAAAAATAAAATAATATACCTCAAAAAGTAAGTTTTTTTGACTTTAGTTCAAGTTAATTTATTTTTTAGACATTGAAACGTTTGTGAAAAAAACTATTAATGCGGTCTATTCTGGGGTAACATAGTATAAAACAGTACACGTGTTTCGACCTAACTTTAAATCGAAGTGTGTTTATGAAGCTGGCTAAATAAAATTTGTGCGGTGTTGTACATTGGCCACCATAAAATACTTTGTACCTTGGACACTGGCCGAGGTACAACATGTATATTGTACCTTGGACAGCTACATGTTTTTTATTTTTCCTCTAATTTTTATCTCCCAGAATATTTAACAGTGAAATTAAAATTTTGTTTTTCACGATGCCGCGGAACAAGGAAAAGAAAAAAAAAGCCCCAATTGACGATATATTTTTTTTTTTTTTATGAGTCTAGCACACGTACTGCAGGGAAGTCCCTAAAGCGCTACAGGAGCGACACGTGTGCGGAAAAAGCGATTCACGTTGTTCGTGAATCGCTGTAAATTGTACTCGGTGGAAAACACAGTCCTGGGCAAGCCATTCCAAAGGGATGATGTTCTCCATATAAAGACTGCTTGAAAAGCGTTGTACGTGGAGTAACAAGCTGAAACCTCATACGGATGTGAAGTATCACCACGGCGTATACTTCTAACATGCACCGCTCTGGGAGGAATTAAGCGGGCGAACACTCTCCATGAAAATACTTGTAGAATAGACTCAAGTCGCCAAACGTTCTTCGATGTTCAGAACATATTTGCTCCCAAATTAACGCCCAACAAATTGAGTGGCGATGCTAGGGGAATGGAGTGCCCCGACATAACTATGTCGGGTTCAGCATACGTTAACTTTTTAGAAAAAACTGCCGCCTGGGTTTTTGTAGCGTTCAATTCCACTTGGTTACTGTCACCTCAAGATAGAATTTCTTCCAGGTCTTTTGTTAAGTTGAATGGACTTCCCACCGTCTGCAGATATTCGCCTGAGCAGCCGTTGTCCGAGCGTTCAGAGTGAATGAAGATATAAGCGTACTGTCATCTGCAAAGCTGTAGATTGGATTCTCGGTCTTTTCCAGCAGATCCTTAATGTAAATAAGAAAGAGAGTAGGAGATATTATGGAGCCTTAGGGCACACCGACGTTAACAGTAAAGGTACTAGAAAGAAATCCGTCGATTGCGACTCGTAAAGAACGTTCTCTGAGGAAACATGAGAGCCACAAACAGAACTTTTCAGACATACCATAAGAGCGTAGCTTAGCCAACAGTCCATCGTGCCAAACCTGGTCGAATGCCTTGGATTTGTCAAGAGCAACCGCTCGAGATTCTCCGAAGTGTTCAATTGCGTTGTTCCAAACATGTGTTATATATGTCAGAAGATCTCCTGTTGATCTATGTTTACGAAAGCCATATTGGTGATCGCTAATAATGTTGAATCCTTCAAGGTATTTTAGAAGATGCCTTTTCCATGACTTTCGATATTATTGAAAGCAGTGCGACTGGTCGGTAGTTATTTGGCAAGGTCTTCTTGCCTTTTTTAGGTATCGGCTGAACTGTAGCACATTTCCAGCAGGAAGGAAATATTCCCTTTCTGTAGGATAGGGTAAAAGGTCTACAGAAAACTGGTGTTAGTTCCCTTGCACAGTTTTTGAGAACTATGGCAGGTATTCCGTCAGTGCCAGAAACTTTTTTTGGTGTCTTAGCTTCTTTAAAATACGTTTTAAAATACGCTGTCTGAAGACAACATCGGGCATCCTTGACTACACTATGGGAATAGTAAGTGGTGTTTTTCCTTGGAAATCAGCAGTAGAATCTGAAGCAAACAGTTCGGCCAACAAGTTTGCTTTCTCAACAGGTGTCGTTGCAATAGAACTATCTAGCCGTGTGAGTGGTGGTATGGTGGACTTGGTGAAATTTTGACCAACTGCCTTAGGGACTGTTGTTAGGTACTGCAATAAAACTTGTGAAGGAGAAAAAGTTTACACTTTTTGCTGCTGCCAAGCATTTTAAAATACCAAGAACTACCCTAAGACGCTACTACCACCACTGTATGAAAGAAGGTACCTCAACAAAAGACCTACGTGAAAATCTTGCAGTTAAAAGGATATTTTACTGACAAACAAGATAAGATGCTTGAAGACTATAACAAGGAAGCAGTGCGCCTTCAATTTGGATTAACTTTAAAAGACGTCAAAGTACTGGCTTATCAGTTTGCAAAAGCTAATAAAATACAATACCCTACTTCATGGGATTCCAACCAAATGGCAGGAGAATACTACAAAACTTTCGCTTCGTAAACCAGAAGCTACAAGTTTGGCTCGTTCGTAGGCATTCAACTAACATACTGTTGGGCTGACTTTCGAAAATAATAAATAAGCTCTTGCTCAATGTTTCAACAGTGCTACAAGCGGTTGACATTTGGAACATGGATGAGACATGTCTACTGTTCATGTCCCTCCTAAAATTCTGGCACCAACTGGTGTCAAACAAATTAAACACATGACGAGTGCCGAAAGAGGAAACACTGTGACGATGATAGCAGCTTGCAATGCTGGCGGTGGATTTGTTCCACCAATGCTGATATTTCCCAGGGTTAATTTCAGCGAATTTATCATTCATGGAGCGCCAGAAGGCACCATAAGTGCTGCAAATCCATCAGGATGGTATAATGAGACTACATTCGTGATGTTTATGGAACTCTTAATAAAAAGTTTACCAAGCCTTCTAAAGATCGCCCCATCATTGTCTTACTTGATAACCATGAAAGTCATATTTTCGTTCCAGCTATACGCCTAGCAAAAGAAAATGGTGTTATTCTGGTCACGCTCTACCCACATACAGGCAATCACATGCAACCACTCGACAAGTCGGTTTTTGGACTATTTAAAACGTATTTGAACCATGCATCTAATAAAAAAAAATGATGACACATGGACAAGTAGGCAAACCTTTGACAATTTATGACATTGCTGACTTAGTTGGAAAGGCATTTCCCCTGGCATTTACACCAACAAACATTGCAAATGGCTTCAAGGCTACAGGTTTTCATCCGCTGAATGAGAATATTTTCTCAGAATCTGATTTTATACGCCATCAGATTATTCAAAAAGTCGTCCGCTAGCACAAGAACTCTCTATAGAAACTGATTGTCCCTCTCCCCGAAGAACCATCAACGTAAGGTAAAACAACATCTAATAATTTGCAACAAAATTCTGGCATTGCTTCAGAAGCTGGTCAGAGTTGTTCAATAATCACACCTAAAATGATACGTCCACATCCAACGGCTGCACCGCGAGAGTTCACAAAAAGGTAGACCAAAGGGCAAATCTAGAATACTGACCGACACTCCAGAGAAAACTGAAAATGAGCTTAAAATCAACTAAGAATACGCCTAAAAATATTGCAAAGTTAAAAAATAAAGTGAAGAGAAAAGTAGTACTAGTTCAATCGGATTCAGATGAATCCGACGAAGAACGTGATGTTGATGACTATTCTTTCACGGCATTGATGATTCTTGTGGTAAAAGCATTGATTGTCAGAAGCATGGAATTGGAGATTTCGTTATATTTACTTACGAAGAAGAATACTTTGTATGTCAGATTGAATCTTCATGCGAAGAAGGAGTTTTAATTAATCTATGCAAAAATCTCTCAAAAACTGAAAACGGCCAGACAAAAGTGATTTAAACCTATATTCTCACCAACAAATTATACAAAAGATAAACATACCGAAAAGAGTTAACCCAAAAAGAGAAAATATATTATGTCCCAAAAATTGTGCAATATTGGGATTTTTGCTAAAAAAAAGACAGACTTTCAAAAAAAGGAGGAGGTTCTCAAAGTTTACGCACGTTTCCATATTGTCGTGTTATTTTATTCTTTTTTAGTGTCGGTTTTTGGAAGTCAGCACCATTTTTTTATGTTATATTTATAATAGATTATGATAAGTAAAAATTATTTTAATGAGTGTTTAATAAGAAAAACTTTATTTCTTTATTGCAATTGGTAAGAAATAAATTGATTTGTAGCAATGATAAGTGTTTTTCTTAACAAAATAACTGAATGTCCAAGGTACAACAAATCACGGACCAAGGTAAAACAGGTCTGTTGTACCTTAGTCACTTTTCCTTTATTTTCTAGCCGCATATCATTCTCAAATGAATTAAATATTAACACATTTTATTAATACATTATGATTTTTAATAGTGTATCCTTACTTATATGCATATTGGCGAAGTTTAATGCACGCCATTTCTTTTCTAAAAATCAAAATAGAAAGAACTGGCGTAGGTACAACAGGTTCTCCTACTTAAAAGAATATTAAAAACGTCCACCGTAGTGTCAAGGAACGTAGTTTTTCTTTTTATACTAGATAAATTATCAAACGTAATGCACTCGTGATAATGTTCGCTCAATCTCCACTTTATGAAGACTATTCCACAGAATTTTTTCAAAATTTTTTGATCAGTAATTTTCGGGATAGGTTGGGGAGCCAGCGATTTTGGCCCATTTTTTAAAAATAATACAAAGTGTACGCAAGTATTAATATCATATATATTTTTGAAGTCGTGTTTTCACAAGCTTTCATTTGACACCCCACTCGATGACCTGGTAAAAAAAAAAATTTCCACTTCCAATTTCACCCTCCAAAACTAACCCCTTCAAAAAACTAACCCTTAAATCAAAATTTAACTTTCCAACGTACACGGTTCTGATTGGGCCATCAATTCCTATATTTGTGTCGAATTTCAACTTTATATACGTTAAATAGTTTCGGAGAAAATCGGGTGTGACAGACAGATGAACGGACACCGAAGTAATGCCATAAGTGTTCTGTATGGAACACTACAAAGGGACTGGAATATAAAAGGACGAAATCAGGTATTGAATTTTTTTAACTTTTTACTCGATGTTCATTTTAACCACGCGATAAATGTTAACAAAAGTGTTCCTGATGATTTTAAAAATAAACCTTTTAATAATATAATTATTGACCAAGAATGTTCAAGCAGCTAGACAGGACATTCGTGTCCTAACGCTCACGTCACCCGCACCTCGCTTCAAGAGACAGGATGCAGCGTAAAAGGGAAAAACCCCGGCATATTTTTTTTATTAGAATGAGAGACTTCTAGAGTGACATCCCACTGTATATTCATATTGACTCGGCTGTAGAATGGCATTCAAACCGAGATGTCTCTATTTATCCCATTTAATAGGGAGAAGGGGTAATTTTTGGTAATATCCATATTGGAATAGGAAATAGTTTACAGGATTAATTTTTTTTTACAAAGTTTACAACAAACATTTTTGAGAAGCATGAAAATAATCCCGACATACTTTTTCCTAACAACTTATCGAAATTTATAGAAGTTTTTCCCCAACAAGAGTATTAAAGAGATAAATTAAGACTCTCCCTATATGGGGACGAAATATTACGTGGGCGACCTAAATATGGATGTTTCAAAGTTTCGGGGATATACAAGCACCTACTCGCAATTCCTGCTTTCTTAATACTCCTACTACTCTACACTCCCAAATTTTAAAAGTTCGTCATAAATTACACATATAAAAAAAATTAGAAAAACAAACTAATAAATTTTAAGCTAACAACTAATAAAACAAGCGGTAATGTATCAATACGAATTATATTGTCTTAACGTTATTAAAATAAAACAAAATGTCTTTTCATCACTCAAAACCACTATCACATCACACTAAAAAGAAAAACAACGAGAAACTTGTGTTTTAAAACATAATTTAATAAAATTCTTGAAGGGAAATATAAATATCCTAAAAACGTACTTTTAATATTATTTTACAGAAGAGTTTTTCCACAGCATGTAAGGCCAAACAAAAAAAATAAATAAAGGGGAGGAGACAACCCTTAGCGCGATGGGGTCCCGGAACAGTCCATATAAAAATGAGAGATGATAAGGAACAGGAATATTTTGTATATTTACTACAACTATAGTGATATTTTATGTATGTATTTAAGTATAAAAAAGATTACAGGTTTTCGTAATGTACATATTTCTTCTTTTTTCAGCTAAAACTGAGTACGTATAACATTTAAATTACTGAAAAAGAGGAAATTCAAAGTGACTTGACACACTTTTAAAATGGCAGTTTTTATATTTGAGGATTTTAAGATGCTAGAACCCGGAAAACCAAATTTGAAGGAATTGGCCTATTGCTCCTCCAAGCCTATTCAATAAAATATAAAAAATTCCCATAAATTCAGGTTGTATGCTTGGAAGATGATGGTCAAATTTCTGTTCAAGCGCGTTATTTTATTCAGCATGGATGGCATCAATTTCTAAACTGTTTGGTGAAATATCGCAACATGTTTTTAGATACTGACGGTTGCTTCCATCAGACTACCACTGGTTTTTCTCAGTTCCTATCGCATTTTCAAATTGGTGAGAGCGGTCTAAGCGATAAAACATTACGTCAAGTTAGGAACTTTTTGTGGAATAAAAATAAACATTATATATTTTAAATATAACCAGGGTAAACTGTAAATTTAGTATAGCTACAGTCAATTAACCCAAATATGTGACCCTAATCACAAAGAGCGGCACGTTAAAACAAGCCAAAAATATTTAATACGAAGGTTATTTTTAAATATTTTTGCTGAACTCCTTTACAAGTGTAACTTGGTTCTTGAATAAAATTTACCATTTGAACTATATACTATATAACATATATAACTAAAATTATGGATGTCACACCCAGCCGTTAACGCCGGATTCGAACCAGCGACTATCGGGTCCGTTGGCAAGCTATATACCCACCGCGCTACCGAGGCAGGTAGACCATCTGAATCTAAAATATAGTTTCGCACGACAGTTTTTTTTTTTAATGTAAATTGACCCTGTTGCATAATTTTCCTCGGAACTCCGTTATTCTTCATAATAAGAACCAAAATCGACAAAAGTTAGATGCAAAAAAATCTTCGTGTCATGGCTTCTGGAACTGAACGGTCTCAAATCAGAATGACTTTTCGACATTTCGCGCACTATTGCACGAGAAATCTTCAGAAATCTCGAAGTCGTCTAAGCTTCAGTTCCATGTTAATAAATTTGCGGGTCTGTATGCAATGCTTAAGATTTTTATAATTTAGAGACTTGTGAGAGTTTTAACGGTTTGAAAGTGGTGAATATACATGCCCACGATGACGGCTGAAGCACAGCGTGGATTTATGGGAATTTTTCATATTTTATTCAGCCTTGGCGAGAACCTAGCAAAATTCTCACTTCCTTTAAATTTATCGACTCGATTGTTTACAAAATCCTCTATTATCGATGATTTAAATTATTTTAGTCCCAGATCATACATAGCTATTTTCTCGTCGCGATTTTATAAGTATATTTCTCGCACTGTCACAGAAACAGTTAACATAATGCTACCAGCTAAACTTATTGTTCGAGTGTACATAGATTTATAAGTTACAGCATTAAACCGTCATGTATGATCACAGACTAAGCTTATTATAAGTTGAACCACTAACATTCTAATTATATTTCCTCGCCTTTGTCCACCAACATATTTAACCATCTTCTATAAGGCACCCTTTACAAAACTTGCAGATACCGAAAATTGTCTATACTGTCATTTTGAAAGCATTGCCAATGAATTTGTAAATTATGGTGTATAGATATTTTTTATTTTTCACCAAACTCCAAATTGTAACATTATATTAGTACAAACTCTTCTAAGAGTTTTCAGTTTCTTTATTACTTTTAAGTCAAAAAATGTAAAAATATTTACACTTGATATTACACTCACACATATAATTTAAAATCAAACGGTATCAATGTGTATCTGTTGCGATGGTAAAAAAAAATTGTGGAATATTACTTGTCAAAACAACACGATAATAAAGTCAGTGATAATACCGTAAAGCATCTTTCATCATGTTGCTAGATATTAGAGTGTAACTTACTATAATATTAACACTTAAACACAAAACAAAATTACCCTTAAGTAATATTTTCAAACACACCTAGTGTTGATAAATGGGAAGTGCCAAATTTGAACTATACGGCAATATCTCTCAATGTGTTTTTGTCCTCTTAAGTTAAATATGATGCTGTATTAATATAATGTTGACATTAAATTATTAAACTGTATTAATATAATGTTGACATTAAAATTCGTTCACTATAAGGGCGCTTAGATTTACCTAAATTTTAAATAAGAAGACACAGTCAGTTACTTGTCTAATCATTATCAAAACTTTTGTTACATTTTGACTAGTTTGTAAAGATTACTTTTCAAATCTTATGTGACAGTATCTAAAATCCTGTGTAACAGTTATTATAAACGGAGTTGCTGAAACAGAACTAATAATGCTAACAAGAAATCTTTATTTGTAAAAATTATAACAAAATTTAAGGTCATGGTTAGCACAAGACTGAACATATCTTTTAGAATCTATGGATGTCAAAGTCTTTCGAAAAATTATAGTTTATTAATTTATACACCTATTTGAACCACAAAAACCTACAGTATTAATTTAACTAACAATATTTTATTTAATAGTATAATAAATGTGTAGAAACCCTACCAGAGGGCCATTTGGGGGCAAATCCGGGACCCAGGACTGGCTGGCTGGACGGAGTAAACGAGAAAACGCTTGTGGATATTGAGGTTACTTTGAGTAACCATAGCAGAAACATCTTCTCCACTCCACCATTTCCTTTTTACAGGGAAGCCAGGAACAAAAAATCCAACACTGTCCCTTCCAACCACAATATATTGAAAAATGCTACTAAAAGTTACATTAAAAACTGTTTTTTGTTTTGGCTAGCAGTATTGTGGCCGAAGGTAGTAGGGTACACAGTCCGGCGAGCGATAAGCGAAAAATGTACAAGTTTGTTGACCGAGGCTGAAAGGCTGGACCATCCCCCCGACGTAGATGATGTTTAATAAACGTGTTGTTGAATTAAATAAGATTTGCTTTTTGTTTTGTTTCATCTAATTAGGTGAAGTGCGGATTTGGGGGGCCGGGCCATCACATAGCATACTTGCGAGTCCACTCGCGCGCCAATTCATTGTACTTTTCCCGGTCTGTTTTGTATATCCTAGCAATTTCTGGAACTAAAGGATCATCTGGATTGGGATCGCACAGAAGTGAGCAGATTGATAACAGTACTGAAACAAAAATATAAAAATGGTAAGTATTACGGAAAAAACAAAAAAAAAAATTAACTATTGGTATCAGCTTGAAATGTTTATATATGTGTGTTTGGACTTTAAGGAAAAACCTTGACAGTTTATCTGTTCAAGAAAACATGTACCTTAAAATACCGGTTTGTACTTATGATAGCGAATGCTGAATCAGAGATTACAGATTTTTTGTGTCATACTAAAACTGCAATAAAAAAAAAAGGTATTTGTGAACGACTTAAGAGATATGTTATCAACGAATTGCATAACGTCATCAGGTATTTAATATCTTTTTGTTCATTCCATAAAGGTTTATATATATATATATATATATATATATATATATATATATATATATATATATATATATATATATATATATATATATATATATTTGATTTATTTAAGGGGGTAGGGCGCATCGACTACCTAGGTCATTTAGCGCCCGAGAATGTGGGGTACTCTGAAGTTGATGTCTTTTAGAAATTCGTCGATTTGTTTGTAAATGGATTTATAGGTGAGTATGACCGATTTTAAATTAGGAGGTATATTATGTTTGTTCCGTAAATCAGAGAAGTGATGTGCTTCAAAGATATGCTTTACTGTAAGGGAGGAGAGACAGACGGAACAGGTGGGCGGATTTTCCTTGTTAAGCAGATGAAAGTGGGTCTGACAAGTGTGTCCAATGGCTAATCTTCTAACTGTAGTATTTTGCTTTCTGTTCAGTGAGAGATGATGTAGAGGGGGATGAACATCTGATTTTAGCTCCCAGAGCTTGTTACTAGTGTCCTCAAGATCCCACTGTAATTGAAAGAGTTTTCTAAATTCATGTGATAAGTAATTGATGTAGTCCCTAGGGTGATTCTCACCCTGTACTATGGTGCCTGATAGTCTGGCATTTTTGGCTAGGGCGTCAACTTTGTCATTGCCTGCTATGCCAGAGTGACCCGGTAACCAAAATAGGATGAAAGATTTGCTTTTATTCCTAGCAACATATAGCAGATTCATGATTTGCCTGATGTATGCATCCTCTGGTTTAGCTTGCTTGATGGCTAGTAGGGAGCTATAAGAATCTGAAGCGATTAAAAATTTGGAATATGGAAAAGAGGCAATCGCATATCTCATGCATTCCTTCATGGCCAGAAGTTCAGCGGAAAAGATAGACGAGTGTGGAGGTAATTTAAAAGTTTTTTGATAGTTATGAATCACAAAGGCAGCACCAACGCCTGTTAAGGATTTGGAACCATCAGTGTCAATCACTTCATAGTCAGCATACTGATTTTTTAATTTCTCGTGGAAAATAGAGCAGAGTAATTTGTTTGGGGTAATTTCTCTATTTAGAGTGTTCATTGAGAAATCAAACCGAAGATCAGTCGATTGCCAAGGGGGAAAGGAGGTGAAGAGGGGGTATTCAAAACGAGGGGGTTTGAAGTTGTGAAGTGTTAACAGATGTTTGATTCTGTTGGGAATGGATTTTGATGGAAAAGTCATGGAGCGAGAAAAGTGTAGAGTGGTTAAGTTGAGTGAAGGTTTAAGGTGAGGTCGGTTTAGCGAGTGAGCATAAAACTTTAATAAAGAAAACTGCCTGTTGAGAAAAAGAGGGGGAATGGATGAAATGCACTGGAGACTGGAAATTGGTGAAGTTCTGAACGCTCCCGTAGCCAATCTCAGAGCCTGGTTTTGAATGGTGTCAAGTTTTCTTTTTGAGGAATGACAAGCTGAGTCATAAATGAAATCTCCATAATTCAGCTTAGAGAGAATGAGAGACTTGTATATAGTTATGATTGATTCAAAATCAGATCCCCACCTAGTATGAGCGAGCATTCGCAGAAGTTTAAGGTCTAAGGCAGTGCGTATTCTTAAGGAATTGATGTGAGCATTCCAATTCATTTTCGTATCAAAAAGTAGTCCCAAGATGGAATGAGAGCCAGGAGAGGGAATAGGAGATCCGTTTATGGATAGAGGATTGAGCCTTGAGCAGTTTCTTGATTTGCAGAAATGTAAAAACGCTGATTTGTTTGGAGAAAAAGTGTATCCATTGGTATCAGCCCAATTTTGTAAAGTATTTAGCGTTTTTTGGAGATGTTGAGTGATGATGTTCTGTGTAAACGAGGAGGTATGATAGATTATTAAGTCGTCAGCAAATAATTTATATTTAGTTTGTTGTGAGATTCAGGCCAGTTAGGGACCTCATGGCAATGTTGAAAAGCATCGGACTGAGTACCGAGCCCTGGGGAACTCCAAGAGAAAGTACGTGAGGATCAGACAAATGACCGTTTGCCCTTACCCTGATTGTGCGGGGATTGAGAAATCCTTGAATGAATTTAGGAAGGGCTCCCTCCAAGCCCATTTCTTTAAGTTGTGTGAGAACTACATATCTGTTGGTGATATCGAAAGCGTTTGATAAATCTAAAGATATTAAACCTAGATGTTGGTGATGGTGAAATGCATATTTTATGTCCGTGTCAAGTGAGGCTAGGTGTTCACTGGTGGATCTGTACTTCCTGAAACCATACTGGAAAGGAGAGAGAAGATTGTTTTTTTCCAGATACCAAGTTAGTCGGTGTAATACCATCCTTTCCATGATTTTACAGAGTTGGGTTGTCAAGGATATCGGTCTGTGGCTGTCAGGAAGGGATCTGGGCTTGCCTGCCTTGTGAATCGGGATAATTGTTGATTGCAACCAGGAGGAGGGAAAGCATGAATTCAGCCAAAGATGGTTGTAGTACTCCAGTAACATGTTAAAGGCAGCCGGAGGTAGATGTTGTATCATAGATGTATGTATGGAGTCTGGTCCGGGAGCGGTATTCTTTGACTGTGTTATGGCTGAGCTTATTTCGTGGGTGGAAAAGGGGGACATTGTAATGATGCTGCGAAGTGGTATGAAAGGAGGAAGAAGAAGGAAGATTTATAGCGTTGGTGGTCGGGACGACTGATTTGCTTTGTATGTGAGAGGCTAGTGCGTTGCTAATGTCTCGGTGCTCTGTGATGTAGGAGTTGTTTATATATATATATATATATATATATATATATATATATATATATATATATATATATATATATATATATATATATATATATATATATATATATATACAGCTCTTCTCTGAATAGGATCCAATAAATGCAGTGTATGTTTGGGAGCCGAGCCCCAAACATGGGAGCAGTATCCCATAGTTAGTCGAATTTAAGCTTTGTACAGAATTAACAGTTGTTGTGGAGTGTAAAACTTTCTGGTTCGAAATAATATTCCCAGCTTTTGAGCTCTCTTTGCTATGCTTGCAACATGTTCATGCCAAGACATATTTGCTCCCAAATTAACGCCCAACAAACTGATTGACGATGCTAGAGGAATGGAGCGCCCCGACATAACTATGTCGGGTCCAGCAACGTTAACTTTTCTAGAAAAAACTGTCGCCTGGGTTTTTGTAGCATTAAATTCCACTTGGTTACTGTCACCCCAAGATAGAATTTCTCCCAAGTCTTTGTTAAGTTGGATGACTTCCTGCTGTCTGCGGATATAGTATGAGCAGTCGATGTCCAAGCGTTCAAAGTGAGAAGCATACTGTAACCTGCAAAGCTGTAGATTGGATTCCCGGTCTTTTCCAGCAGATCGTTAATGTAAATGAGAAAGAGAGTAGGGGACAGTATGAAGCATTGGGGCACACCGGCGTTAATAGTGAAGGTGTTAGAAAGAAATCCATCGTATGCCACTCGTAAAGATCGCTCTCTGAGGAAACATGAGAGCCACAAACAGAACTTTCCAGACATACCAGAAGAGCGTAGCTTAACCAACAATCCATCGTGCCAAAGGCGGTCGAATGCCTTGGATATATCAAGAGCAACAGCTCGAGATTCTCCAAAGTGTTCAACTGCGTTGTTCCAAACATGTGTTACATAACTCAGAAGATCTGTTGATCTATTCTATGATAATAATGTTGAATCATTCAAAATATTTTGGAAGATGCTGATTGATAGCCTTTTCCATGACTTTCGATATTATTGAAAGCAGTGCGACTGGTCGATAGTTATTTGGCAAGGTCTTCTGGCCTTTTTTAGGTATCGGCTTAACTGTGGCACATTTCCAACAGGAAGGAAATATCCCCTCTCTGTAGGATAGGTTGAAATGTCTACAGAAAACTGGTATTAGTTCCCTCGCACCGTTTTTGAGAACTATGAGGTATTCCGTCAGCGCCAGAAGCCTTTTTGGTGTCTAGCTTCATTAAAATACGCTTTATGATGTCTGTCTGTCATCGGACATCCGTGACTGCAATATGGGAATAGTGCAGTCAGTGGTATTTTTCCTTGGGAATTTACAGTAGAGTGTGAAGCAAAGAGGTCAGCCAACAAGTGCGCTTTGTCAACAGGTGATATTGCAATAGAATTATCTGACCAAATGAGTGGTGGTATGGTAGATTTGGTGAAATTTTGACTGACCACAAAAACCTGGAATTGTTCGGACAAGCGAGAAGTTTGTTTGAGTGCCCCTTTAGTTTCGTCGATAATTTCTTTGCATCTGTTCCGGGCACGAACAAAGGTCGGTAAGTAAGATGTTTAGAAGCAACAGCTTCTTTGCATTTTCGGTCGAACCAGGGCTTGCCGTTGGAAGGGCATTTCTTCGAAAAAGGGATGTAAGCTTCCATACCAGCCAAAATAACATCGGAAATCTCCTTGGCGCATTCAGATGAGTCGGCGGATCGAAAACAAACGACTAACCAAGGGAAAGTTCGAAAATATTCCGTGAGTTCTTCCCATTTAGCAGATTTGTAATGCCAAATCTTGCGCGGTTTAGGCGCCTCTCTGTCACTGATTGGTAGAATACTCGACGTCGAAAGCAGTTTATGGTCGGAAGAACCTAACGGTCGATTTACGGTGACCATGTAAATCGCTGGACTGGTAGGTAAAAACAGATCAAGAAGACTGGTGAACTCCCCGTCTCAATCAGGAATCCGTGTTGGTTCGTCAATAAGCTGAGTTAAGTCACAACTGATTGAGAATGATTCAGCTTCACGACCTATTTTAAAATTATGATCTCGGCACGTCGACGCCCCTGGACCAGCCCCCCCACCCGGAGATCAGAACGGGGGGCTATTTTTACCTCTGGAATTTTTTGTATCCAGGTGCCTCACAGTCCGGAGCTTCGGCACAGCCACGAAACGTTAAGCAACTTCACGTAGCCTAAGCCGATACGCTGGTATCACATCGGGCGATGCCTGGTGGGATCTGGGCATCTACCATCTAAGTTGTTCTTTAAGCCGCCTGCTACGATAGGCAGAACGTACCGGGGGAGATATTCTATTCCGCTCCCCCACGGGTAAAGAAAGGTATTACTTTGTGACATTTTTTTTGTTCAGAAAACAATCTTTGCTGGTCTAGCTCAAAAATAATATTTTCCTAGCGATTTCAGCAGGTAATGCGAGCAGACAATGAATAAGAATGAATTATATCAATACCACCAAATTGAAAAAAATAACATCTAAAACAAATGGGACAAAAAAAATTTAACTGATTAAGACTCTAAACTAATTTTTTAAACGAAAAAACTTATAGGGAAAACTTTTTGGTTAGTTTATTTCATTTTTTATTTCAATTTATGTTGATGTTGGTATAAAACAGCAGTCCTTAGATAGCGACGTAAAATGTGTTCATGTGAATTTAGACAGAAGATAATTCTTTATTTATAATTTATACGAGTGCATAAAAAAAATAATTATGTGTAATATACACAAAGCAGTAATCTTGTAACAGGGCTTGTAAGTTTTCTTGTTCTTGCTTACTCGTTCTGAAAAAAATACTACTGTATGAACTTGATACGTCCTGAACAAACCTGAACTATTAAATTGAAAGAATTTAAGCACGAAAAAATATACTGAAAATAAAACTATAACGCCAAACTAAGATTTTTTTCAAAATATTTTAGTTGAAATGCTGCATTAATCGACAAAAGATGTACCTATTAAATAAAACTCATTAATATATCATTTATACAGAGTATATTGAAACTTCAATGGACGTTAGTTTTTATGGCTGTAAAGTGTATGAAGTTTAAAAATATTTTCTTTTCCTATTAAGAACGATTCGTGGGATTAGAATAGACTTTAGTAAAACACTATTTTCCCGATAAATGCTTTATTTAAAGTCTACATCAAATCTCAAAACATTTAATATACCTATAACAAAACGAAAATAAATCATGTATTTTTCTACTACACTTTTTGCACTTAATATAAAAAAATATACGTCATTGCAGCTGGATGAAAACATAAGAGTACTCTGTATTCTGTACAATATTCTTAGCCTGTCAAAATTACAAAATAGTAGAATTTTATGATGTCTCTTCAAGTACTTTAACAAAGCTGTAAAAATTTCGGATTGAAAAAGTCCTTGTTGCCATCGTTAAGAATTATAACAAACCTCGGAGTCTTTCTTTGAAATATACATACTTCCATTATTCACTCTATATCACGAATTTCAGCTTTAGATCTTATTTTAGTACTTTATGTTTAATTGCATATTAAGACGTGGAAATATAGGTAAACTTTACTCTCAAAACTCTATTATAACAAAAACCGGCCAAGTGTAAGTCGGACTTACGGAATTAGTGTTCCACACGGTGATTGCTTTTAAAATAAAATCCTTACCTGATATGTATATATCTTAAGATCCAATCTGTGTTTTCACCGTTTTTTTTTAGTCAATAATGTATAATAGTTATAGCATCTTAGCTGTGTAAAGTGTAAACAAATATTTACTACCTAAATATTTGTTTAATTATAAACAAATTAAATAAAATTATTTTTTCTCGGTATAGGAGCGACGCGTGCGAGCAGTATTGTACTAAAAAGTATATTAAAAAATCTCGACCATACTGCCAAGGCACATAGTTTTTCTGTTTATACCAGATAAATTTTCAAACGTAACGCACCCGTGATAATTTTCGCTCAATCTACACTTTATGAAGACTATTCCAGAATTTTTTCAAAATTTTTTGAACAGTACATTTCGAGATTGGGTGGAGACAGCGATTTTTGGCCAATTTTAACAATTAATACAAAAAAGAAAATGTGCGCAAGTATTATGTCATATATATTTTGAACTAGCCCTTTAACAAGCTTTCAATTGACATCCCACTCGATGACTTAGTATTTTTTTTTTTCACTTAGGATTTCACCCCCCCCCCCCCAAAAAAAAAAAAGCATGCCCCTTAAGTCAAAATTTAACTTTTAAAACTACACTGCTCTGATTGAGTCATCAATTCGTATATTTGTGCCAAATTTCAACTTTATATGTCAAATAGTTTTGAAGAAAATCGGGTATGACAGATAGACAGACAGACAGACAGACACCGAAGTGATCCCATAAGTGTACCGTATGGAACATGAAAAATTGTTCTTTAACGCTTTAAAACAAATCTAAAGAAAAATAAGCCGATTTATGATTTTGATAAAGAATTGCAGTCTTATAAACAAAATATATGTAAAAAGTGCGCAGAAAAATCTATAGAGGCTTATTGTGCAAAGACGGTCAGTAAGAGATTGGTCAGTAAGTTTTGCTGTCTGAAAATCGCTAAAGTCTACTTTTAATCTCCTTTTCAGCCCAAGTTTTTCCACTCCTGGACGTGGGTCCCTTCTAATCTCTTCCCTATCTTTTGTCACCTTTAAGCACTGCTTGCCTGCTACTACTCATATCATCGACCCATCGTTTCTGTGGACGTCCCACGCGTCTTCCTTTTCACTGTATTTTTAATATAAGGAGAAAACTTACTCTCATTATAAGCAGAACGCATGCAAGAATGAAGTTTTCCATATGAAAGAGTTTTTAAGAATATCAAAAGTGACAAATTAAATCTTATATGGACCTGTCTATTCTTGAAACGCACTACTCTGGGAGGAATTCAATATGCCACATCCATCGAACACATTCCATAAAATAATTATAGAACTTAAGTCTAAGTTGCTAATTTTTCAACGATATTACAAAAAATGATGGTTCTAGGTCCTCAATCAAGAAAATTGATAGGATTTAACAAATATAAATTATCTTTGGGGGCGTATCCCCACACACGGGAGCAGTATTCCATCAATGGTCTAATTTGAACTTGCTAAAGAATTAAAAGCTGTTCTAGAGCATAAAACTTTCAAATAAAAAATAATGCCCTCAGTTTTGCCAAGATATATTTGCTTCCTAAGTTTGACTATCAAGTTTAGTACGATGCTCGTGGACTCGAATGTCCGGATATAACTATGTTGGGTGCTGCAAAGTAAACTTTTTGTCAAAAAAAAACTACTGCCTGGGTTACTGTCATCCCAATAAAGAATTTCTTCCAGATCATTGTTAAATTGTATAAATTCCTACTGTCTGCGGATATCTGGGTGGTTGGCTGGCGTTCAAACGTTTAAGATAAATGAAGAAACGAGCGTATTGGCATCAGCAAAATTATAAATTAGAGTTTCGATTTTATTCAGCAGATCATTAATGTAAAGAAAAAAAAAAGGACAGTATGAAGCCTTAGGTTACACCGGCGTTGAAAGTAAAGGACTTGGAAAGAAATCCATCAAATGTCAGTTGCAACAAACGACATCTAAAGAAATTCGTGCAACCGGTCGAAGAAGATCGCATGTTGATATTTGCTTACAAAAGCCATATTGGTGGTCGACTGTTAAGCTTCTGAAGCTTAACAGTCCTTGATGAAGTCTTCTTCGGTGCGCCAGAGCCTGATTTTCTCCGAGGTACCGTCCCAAGAGACTATGACGCCGCTGACCACTTCAGTTAATAAACTGTCTCTCTCGACACGCCCAGATCTCTGGCTACAGCAATCACTGAATCCTCCTTCTCTAGCAGACTGAAGGCATGGGATTTCTCGTCTATTTTAAGCTTCTTCCGACTTATTGTGTGCAGTGGGACTAAAGATGTTAGACCTCAAACTTTTAAGAAATGATAAAAACACTGTTCGACCGGAGAAAGATCGGTCAACCTTACTGTAAAAGTCCACGAGGCGAATTCAATGTTGGCTGGGCGGGAGAAGGTTGCCTGTGGTGTGCTAATACCGCATGTCATCACTAGGTTTCTCCCTCATTTTTATAGTGGGAACGGCAAGTGAAATTATGTGTGTAAGTGTAAAGATTTTTTTGCAGGCACTGTATAACCTCTCAGGTATTTTAAGATTTGATAAGTCTTCTCCATAACCTTATATTACTGAAAGCAATGTGCCTGGACGATAGTTGTTTGGCATGGTCTTCTTGCCTTTTTAGGTATCTGCTGAACTCGAGTGCATTTCAAAGAAAAAGGAAAAATTGTTCTATTAACGGGATTACCATCTTTATATTTCCCAAATGTATCAAGGAAGAAATGTCCAGAAAAATGTAACTTTATAAAATTGGCGTGTGTGTTCTGTTATTGTTATGAAGTCAGCACATACTGTAAATATCAGTGTACCATGTATATAAGAATTCTGTTGCAAATATAAGAAAATACAAGGCATCACGCGGCGAGAGAATGTTGTTTACAGTATTATTCATATACTATACTTTCGTTATTATTGTTATTTACGAAAGTTGGTATAATATTACCCCTTTTGTTCTAGCAGGGTAATAATTATAGATTCGAAATGTGCGAAATTTCACGTATGTATAATGATTTAAACTCATAATGGAAGGAAATACACTTTCTTTTTTTTCGTCCTAAATATTAAACATTATTAAGCAAGTTTTTAACAGACCTGTGTATTTTTAGTGTTCTGTACGGAACACTTATAAGATCCCTTCGGTGTCTGCCCGTCTGTGTGTCCGTCAGTCACATCCAATTTTTTCCGGAACTATTTGACACAGAAAGTTGAAGGTTGGCACTAATATAGGAAATGATGGCCTCATCAGAGCCGTATAGTTTTAAAAGTTAAATTTTGACTTAAGGGTTTAGTTTTGAGGGGTGAAATCGGAAGGGAAAAAAAATTACGTCATCGAGTGAGGTGTCAAATGAAAGCTTGTAAAAACACGAGTCGCAAAAATATATATAATGTAATACTTATGACACTTTTTTTGTATTATTTTAAAAAAATTGCGAAAAATCGTTGTCCTCCCCTTATCTCGAAAAGCACTGATCAAAACATTTTGAAAAATTCTAGAATATTCTCCACAGGGTGTAGATTGAACGAAAATGATCACGAATGCATTACCTTTAATAATTTATCTAGTATAAAAAAACAAAAATTTTCAAGGTCATCAGTTTTCGGTAAAGATCGGAAAAAAACTTTGTTGAAAACTCATTTGGGATGTGTTTTGTGAAGTTATTGATCATTATATACCTCCGAAACAATAATTTTTATTTTCAAAGCAATTAACGTACGGAACACTAATTGCGCAAGTACGACTTGCACTTGGCCGGTTATTTTTGATTACAGACATTTCTAAATAAAATTAATTAAACCATTTTTTTAAAAACTTGAACTGTGGAACTTGTAAACTGATAACCCAAATCAACATATACACTGACTAGTTTGTGCTAATTCCGTACTTCCCCAAAAATTACCAGAAAATATCTCCATGCCAAATTTAGAATACTGATAACAGATATGTAAGGTCTAACTTTTTTCGTTAAATATTGTAGTGGACCGAGTAGTCTCATAAAATGGATTTTGCACATTTCCAACGACACAGCCTATTCAATTTTTTCAAATTATCAGTGGTATGTTTCTTTACAAATTTTATTTAACTATTTGCTGTCACAGTTTTATATGTAGAATATTATGAACCAAAAATCAAAAACGGGAATGAAGTGACCCCGCCGACGTAATTTTAATAAATCTTAATAAAAAATAAAAATAAACCGACATTGATGATCTAATTTTGTCTGGTACACCTTTTGAGTAGATTATAAATATACTTACGCCAGAAATAACTGAAGATTTTAAAAATAGCGCTCAAAAAAAATCATGACTTTAAAAAACTATTTTAAAGAAAACTAAATTAGTATACTATAATTGCTAATTATGTACAGGGTAACAAAAAAAACAATCACAGAATACAATCGATTTAAAAAAAATCTATACAGGGTTGTCTAACCTAGATAAAGTGGAGAATTTGATTAATAGAAAATATTATCGATAGGGAATAGATTTTAAAGTTATAAAATAATAACCGGCAAAGGGCAAGCCGAACTTGTGCTAGTAGTATTCCGTGCGGTGATTGCTTTTAAAATAAAAATTTTTATTACGGACGGATGAAATGACCAGTAACTTCACAAAACACACCCCAAATAAGTTTTCAACAAAGTTTGTTTCCGATCTTAGTTGAAAACTGATGATCTTGAAAAAATTTTTTTTTTATATGCCAGATAAATTATCACGTGTTAATTTTCGCTCAATCTACACTTTATGAAGAATATTCCAGAATGTTTTTTAAATTTTTTGATCAGTACTTTTCCAGTTAGGGAGACGTTGATTTTTGGACATTTCTTAAAAATAATACAAAGAAAAGTGTGCGCAAATATTACATCATATATATTTTTAAACTCTACTAACCATTAAAGCTCAACCGCGCAAAAAACCAAATAATGGTGGTTGATAGGTAGGGAACAATACCTCATCCTTTTCATACCCTACGCAGAATCGAGGGAAAAGAAGATCTAATTTATCTTGGTGTGCGCATCTGTAATAAAAGTGACTGTGACGGTGAAGTAAAGAGAATCGGCATGGCCAAGACTGCACTATCGAGTCTGACCAGGACATGAAAAGATCGGCATATCGGAAAACAAACAAAAAGGTTATTGATCCAAACCCTGATCTTTCCCAACACTACCTATGAATCAGAATCTTGGACCATTAACGCTACATGTCGCCGAAGAATACAGGCCTTCGAAATGACCTGCTGCCGAAGGATGACGAGGAATGGACAGCAAGAACAAACGACTCCATTCTGAAGGAATTAGGGATCGAAGTAAACGAATGCCTGCTTTCAACCAATCAAAGGCAAACTCTTAAATTTTCTGGTCACCTTGTTAGATGAGACGGCATCGGAAGCTTGTCATCCAAGAAAAAGTAGAGGAAAAACGAAAGATAGGTCGATTACCGAATGGCTACATCGACCAAATAAAATCAACCAAAAGAATTTAACAAATATGTCGCTTAATGACGTCATGCACACCGCGGACCGTGAGAAGTCAAGGAGCGTGGAAAGGACGATTGCTTGAGAGGTCAGAAACCACGATCAGGAAGAACCATAAATAGTTCATAAATCCATTATAAATATAGAAATATTGTAAACTTGTGAAATATAAAAAAAATGTATTTTTTAGATGTCAGTACCTAAAGTTAATTTAAAAATATCCAACATGTTAGTGCTTGCTTTAGTGTAGCTAAGTACAAGTATCAAATCTATTAATAACCAATACTTGCTTGGAATCGTTACTTTTTACGTACTCTTGATGCACTAAACTGTTATTAAAATATTCAGAGATTCTTAACAATTATTTATTATTAACTGCTGAGAAAAATCATACTGGTTCTTCAGAATTAATTTTACACCATGTTTCAAAAACTAATTTAAATGCAGCATTTTTTTAAACAATTTAACACTGCTCAATACATTTGATTCAGAGAGATTCGAATTTTTTATTCCCTTAGATAAAAAAAAATACAAACGACCACTGGATGGCGGTATTAAGATGTGACATTACCATTTGACATTTATTATTGTTAAAACGGTGGCAGCTCAGAAATTGGCCAAGTAGTTTGTTTACAGCGAGAGTTAAAAAAAATAGTTTTGCGAACAAATGGAAATTTCACATGAAGTTTTTATTGGATGATTTTTTACGATTTTAGTAAAGGCCTAACTCAACATCAATGCCTCGAATCGCTTCGTTCAACTTTTGGTAGTGAATCGCAATCAGAAAAGACTGTTTACGATTGGTTTGCAGAATTTCGTCATAGTCGTGCTTCAGTTAGCGATGAATTTCATGAAGGTCGATCAAAGTTGTTGTTTCAAAAAACACCGATGCTGGACGCAACATGATTGAAGAGGAACGACATGTGACTTACCGTGAGAAAGAGGTACGCTTAGGCATATCGAAGACTGCAGTACATTCGATTTTGCATGAACATTTAGCTGTGAAAAAGATCTGTTCCCGATGGATTCCGCATAATTTGACCAAAACTCGAAAACAAGCTCGTTTCAATTGGTGTAAGGAAATGTTCAAAAAATTCGACAGAGGACATATGCAAAATCCGTATGAAACATCGTAACAGGAGACGAAACTTAGATATATTCGTGCGAGTCGGAAACTAAGCAACAATAAATTGTTTAGGTGTTCCAATCCAATCCGACAAAAGTAGTTAGTTCGCGAAGCACTTCCACAAAAATGATCGCTTGTTTCTTTGGTTAGACCGGACATGTTGCTTTAGAGGATCGAAGAATAGTTAGTTAATGCTGAATGGTATCCAACAATTTATTTGCCAGAAGTCATCAATGAAATCAGGAAAAACAACTGAAAACGTCGCATCATTCTTTATCATGACAATACCCACTCTCACACAGCAAACAATTGATTATTTGACATCGAATCTTATTGCCTCTATTCACCTGATTTATCGCCCGACGACTTCTTTTTGTTCCCAAATGTCAAAAAAAAACTGCGTGGCCAGCGATTTTCGTCACCTCAAGAAGCTGTTGAATCCTTCCAAAACCATGTTTTTGGGAGACCAACTTCAGAGTGGATATAATGTTTCGAGAATTGGTTCAAACGCACGCAAAAGTGTATAAATCTTAAAAGCGAATATTTTGAGAAACAATAAAATGATTTGTACCAAAAAAATGATTTTCTTTCATCGTTTTTGTAAAAACTTAAAAGGTGGCCCCTGTAGTACTTGTTTACAGCACAAATAACCTCCTCATTCGACGAAAATTGCTTCTTCCAAGCCAATTTTTGAGTTTAGGAAACAAAAAAATCACTGTGGCAATAGGGTGGGTAGAAAACTATTTCGAAGCCTAGCTCGTGAACTTTTGCCATTGCAATGGCTGAGGTATATGCAGGCACATTATCCAGGTGAAAGAGCATTTTTTTACGCGTTAATCCTCATCACTTCTATCTCAACTCATTATGTAAACGGTCCAATAATGTTGCGTAATAAGAGCCAGTCACTGTTTTACCCTTTTCTAAATAGTCAATCACGATGATACCCTGTAAGTCCCAAAAAACGTTGCCATCATTTTCTCGCCAATAAAACTTTTTTCTGCGTTTTTCGTTGTACTTTCACATTGTTTTGACTGCCATTTTATCTCCGGAGTGTAATGGTAGATTCATGCTTCGGACAGTCACAAAACGACACCATTACGCTGCAACTTTTCTAAACACGATTTTGAAACTCGTACGTTTTAGTCTAGAGTCAATAAACGCGGCACCCATCCTGCACTGCAGGTTTTTAATACTTAAAACTTCATGCGGATATTATGTACCCGTTTATATGAGATGACTACCATCTCGGCAATATCACGAAGCTTAATGCCACGATCTTCCATCATGATATCACGAATTTTATCGACCATTTCTTCCCAAGAAATCTCAATCCAGCGTCCTGAACGTGCAGCATCTGCAGTGTTCGTACGGTCACGTTTAAATTTATTTATCCGGTAATAAATGCTCTTGCATACTAGTGCAGAGTCCACATGAATTTCCTTCAGTTCGGTGTCTATCTGGACCGCAGTCCACTTCTTTAAATAAAAAGGTTTCATTACTGCACGATACTCGGGGTTTCTCTATTTCACCGATCACTTACTATAGCTGATAACAAACAAGTGCGTGTTGCTTCTGTTTGAAACTTTGAACACAACCATTACAAGAATCACGCTTACCAACAATGATCCCCTTAACAAAATTCTTCGTCGTTTTGGGGAAATTTACCAGACCTTATCGATCCATCCTAGTATAGACTGCTGATTAGAAGCTTAACGTCCACAAAAAGACTATATATATTTAAGTTGTCGCGTGTAGCCGAATATGCATATTTACCACAAACGCTCAATAAACTTGTTTATTTATTTACGGGACAGGCCCATTAACTCATAAAGACAAAATACAAAAGTTTACATCTATAAATGACACTTAAAACTAAAAGCTAAAACTAAGAAATTCAGAAAAGAACCCCGATCTACCTCTTAAAAAGAGACAAGGAGCTGGGAGTCCAGTGATGGGCAGTTATTTACAATGCCCATAAATCTTGTCTCATGATAAGGTTTGAAGAAGGACAACGTAGAACTAGTATGTCTAGAGGGTACATACAAATTGATCTGAGATAAAAGTTCTGGACAATTTACAATGGAATTTAAAATTTTAAAGAACATTAAAAGATCGCATTGAACTCTCCGGTTAGACAGGGTATTCAAGTTTTGAATAACTAAAAGAATCATTGTTAAAGGATTTAAAATTAATATGACATAGAAATTTACTCTTTACAAGCTCCAAGCTCCTAGTATGGCAAGCAAAAGGTGGGTTCCACACACACGAGCAATATTCCAAGAGAGGCCTAACCAACAAGCAGTACAGCATTTTTATAGAGGTAATGGATGAAAATACTGATGAGCAACGCCTAATGAACCCAAGCATCCTCAGAGACCTAGACGTTACCTCGATTATATGAGGAATAAAACTCAGTGCCGAATCAAACTTAACCCCCAGATCCATCCCTACTATTAACCACGGACACTAGGGAAGTCCCATTTATGCTGTAATCAAAAAACAATGGATTGCGCGATCTCGAGAAAGACATAGAGAAGCATTTAGAAGTATTTAAAACCATACCATTTAACTGACACCAGACACTAAGTCTATCCAAATCACCCTGCAATCCCACACAATTCTCAATCGATCCAAACGCCGTAGACAACTTCAAATCATCAGCAAAGAGCAAGAACCTAGAAGACCGAAAGCAGTCGGCCACATCATTCAAAAACAGGTTATCATTTTGTTTTGACAACACTAAGTCTAAAAAATTAACTGGCGAAATAATGCTTACCTTTTGAAATAGTTAACGCTGGAGACCATTGAGACCTTAAAATATCAAGACAGATACTACCATTACTATTTATATTTGGATGGTAGATTCTTGTTGTGAATGCAACTTTTGGTGGTTTAAAAGGATAGTCTGTGGGAAAGTGAATTGTTAAGAAAAATACGCCACCCTGGTATGGACTGTCAGGCTGTAAAAAACAAAATAACAATATTTTAGAATAGTTATTTTTACACCTAGTAAGTGAAACTACCAGCAGTGTCTAAAATCAGAAGGTACATAACATTTAAACACTTTTAAAAATGAAAGGCTGAAATAAATTACATAAAAATTTGGAAATAAGTCAGTACATACATAAATTCTTTCATTTACAGTCTGTCAAGTAAGAACGTGACCGCTCGTATTCTTGAAAAAATGTGTTTCGAGAACATTTTTTGCCATCAATGTATTCTTTGGTGTGCTAACAACGGCGCAATTATCTAAGTTGTCCAATCACAACCTGGCATCTTCGAGGCACGGTGTCGACGAGATTTTCTGCATACTCTGCACATTTTTCGAATCTCGCGAGACAACTGAGTCAAGGTCCTCAGAGTCTTTTCTCTGAGCTTTCTCTTTACAAAGGACCAAACGTTTTGAATAGGGTTGGCGTCCGGCGATTATGAGGGTCACTCTAGTATCTTATCGTGGGCCCAAGCAAGCAGCTTCGCGAAGTGATTTTCACCCAGCAAAGGTTTCTTCAACATGCTTCAGAATTTTACATCATAAGCACGAAAATGTTGTCGAATGGTCTCATGGGACACATTCAAATCCGATTTTCTTAATTTTGCCGCTCCTTGACGCAGCGTCAATTTCAGGTCCCGTGAAACAAAGACACGATCCGTTTTTCGGCTTTCGGAGTGACTTTGCCTACTGGGTCACGTTTTTGGCAAGCCGTCGACATTTTTCGTGTCGTTAACATGATTTACCCACTTCGATACCGACTTTTTAATATATTTAGCGGCTGCGGAATGTGTCATTTTAGGCCCCTTTGTGGATGGAAACAAAGAAAGACCGCCTCGAACTGACGCGTAAACAAATAACTCATTTTGGATTTTACGTGATTTCGGCGAAAGTTCCGAATCGACTGATACTTTTACTAAAATGTGTCGTAGACAAAGGTTCCCTCTACCGATTTTTTGTGGAATCGCTAGAAACGTATCGACCAAAAATGAATTATCGCGAACACGTTTTTACTTGACAGACCGTACATGTAACAGATTTCATACACTGAGGCCTATGAACGATATTTTTGGTTATGTCTCTTATTATTGACTTTAGAAGAAATAATAATACAAAAGTTATAAATGATTTTCTTAACTAAGGTGTCTCAAAAATGCTTGACGGGTTAAAGTGAATTATTTTCAAAGGAACAACACACTGCGTATATTTCAATACACTATGCCTAAATCAAATAAACTTTGTCTGAATGGTTTCTAGTGCTTGAAAATATGCCAAAGCTGGTGCAACACCGGTTGCAACTATTGAAAATAAAGTATTTTGGAAAATAAAGATTGTTTTACTTTATATGTATAGGGTACCCCACTTTTTAAAATATACAAATAGAGCTACCATGTTTTCTTGAGAGTACTTAATATATCTTTATTTTTAACAATCACATGTTCAGAAAAAGGCTTACTTATGATCAAAAACCACGTACACAATTCCCCGTCGGTGAAATAATTCTTTTACGTACTGTAATAACAATATTAGAAAAATTTGTGTCGAAAATTAACTAACGTCAAAAAATGTATTATAGGATTACTCTAATGTTCATTTCAATTTAGTTTACAAAAAAAAAAAAAAAAAATTTATAAAATAATTTCATCACATCCTAACAAGCAACTATTAATTTCTTTCTTTTCTTGATGTAATGCAAAAAAACTGTACACTTACTTAACCTCGGTCTATATTATTATGATTATAAAAATTAGTTGTTATATTACCACAACTATTTAATTTGATTTGAATAATAACAAAAATAGAATTAGTTTAATATACGGTTACATTATAAATAGACGATTTTTTAAAATAAAAAATAATGATAAAGTGTAAGTATCTTTTCACATGAGCAAATCCTTGTGGAACGTCAAAGGAGCAGCAGTTTCCGCAAAACATGTTTTCATTACACACCTACGTGGAAAGCAAAGCTAATGTGTATCGCAACGTCTCCACCGTAGAAATTGAGACTACTGCCAGAAACAAATTAGCTTATCCAATAAACCTTTAGGGGTGTCCTCTAAAAAAGCAGAAGATATGCGAAATTCATGCAGTTGCCATATTTTTTATGTTTTCTTAGATTCTGCTCAAATGAAGACTTTAAAATTCTATCACAGGTTCATTTACCCTCAAAAAAATGATGGCCTTATTTTATGCACATAACCAATTGTTAGTCATAATTCTGACTAAGCCTCAATTGTTGTAGTTGTAAAGCGCATCACTCTGGGTCTTTGTCATTTGACATTTAGCTAACCTCAGTCTTTGGGCAAAACAATTAAATTCAAACTTATTTACAGATTTTCCAATAATCTGCCTCTTATGGCGTGGATAAATGAAGATAAAGATAGGCCCCACACATCAATATCATTGCAGGTTTTATTAAAGGTATCCTAGACTGATATAGTGGTATTTTAATTAAGAAATTCGTAGAAGGTGTAGGTAAGTAGCAGCAAGTCTGACAGTTCATGAAGGAACATGAGAGTTTATTTGAGATATATCTGAGCAATCTATAACGGATCTATATACCTTAAATCAAAATTGAATTTAAAATCTATGCAAAAGCCCTTTTAAACCACTTCAATTTTTAAAATGAAATATTTCTAATATTAAAAAATTTAATTCAGCTTATACATTAACTTTTTGAAATAATTCAGTATTTTGTTTTTATTTTTAACTTATGAACAAATGCCTAGTTTTTTTCTATTTATGGACAGAATCTTTGCTGGTATAAATCGAACCAAGTTTATGTCGGAGAACATACAAGAAAGAATACCAAAATATCAAAATTGTTATAGATAAAATTTTGTTTGTTCAACATTAGTGGTCAGTACGTAATTTAACACGCCATGTGTTTAAAATTTCTGTAGGAGCAATTATTATTTGTCGTTACGCACGTTTCAGAATGCAGGTCGTTCTAGGAAACCTTTCCGTCCGTAATTCCCCGGAAAAAAGCTCGTGTCATTAAAATGTCAATGTTCCTTAACATAGCAAGTTTTATTGTTCTGTTTTTGTACATCTTGTTATGGCAAAAATTTTTTACATTAAAGTTATCGCCATTTGGTGAATGCATTGGTGCAAACGTGTCACTACAAAATCTGCTACGACCAAGGAATTTATTTTGAAATAATTGATATGAAGTCTACTATGATTAAATATTATTTTTACTACGTGTGGAGGGTATTAATTGTTGAAGAAAATTGTATGGTTGGCAACACAGTCTTTCTTTCATATGTCAGTTGGTTTGGCGATAAAATCCAGTTTTGCCCCTTTATTTAACTTTTCAAAAATTTTCGAATTTGGAAAAAAAAAGTATTGAATGGGCTTCTACATGACCCCACGAGTCATTCGTTCAATATATGAAGTGATTCCATAACACCCTATATATATATATATATATATATATATATATATATATATATATATATATATATATATATATATATATATACAGGGTGCCCCATATGTATGGAATAATGATTCCACAGCATTTATTAATCAGTGAATCAAAAAAATGTTTTACTAAAAGGTATAGGGTGTTTTGAACTGTCGTCAGTTTGAAGAAATTACGCCATCTTGATTTTTTTTAATAAAAAGCCCTGTATATTATTTTATTGTCGAGTCCTAAAAATTCTAAATATTATTTGTCTAACATACCATATGTTTAAATTGAACTGTTTTGGAATTATTATCATTTGAAATTTAAAATAAAAAAAAAAGACAAAAAAAATACTAATAAATACTCTAGGTTAATTTTTAAGGTAACAATTGCTCAAAATGTCTACCGTTAACAGCGGGGCAATGACCCAATCTGTCATAAACAGATTGAAAAGAGTTTTACGGAGAATCTGGGGTGATCTGTGCTACTTTATATTGAATTCTTTGTTGTAAATCTTTTACAGTTTCAGGTCGACTTCAGTAAACTTTGGTTTTCAAATGACCCCATAAAAAAAAATTGAGTGGCGTAAGGGGGACTTCTTGCAGGCTATTCTACAGCACCTCTTCTGTCTATCCATCGATTAGGAAAAATCGCATCCAACTATCTACCTGATTTCATAGTGAGCCATTCTATAGCATAGTCTGCGTTCAATAGATTACACACCTCCTGTTGTGTTCTCTCACGGTCTCCGTAACCAACCATCATTAACAAAGCGATTCTTTCAGTTTCTGTTAAACGAACCATTATGATATTACACTCAAATTACAGTTTCACAAAATACAGCAATAAACGTTTTCGTCAATAAATCATTTTTTGACGTGTTACGTCGTTACCTGACAGTAAATACTTGACACAAGCCAGCTTAAAAAAAATAAAAAAATTAATTTGATCTCCTTAATTTCAAATATCAATAATTCCAAAACAGTTCAATTTAGACATATGGTATGTTAGACAAATAATATCTAGAATTTTTAGTAGAACTCAAAAATAAAAATATTATACAGGGCTTTCCGTTTAAAAAAATTTAAGATGGCGTAATTTCTTCGAACTGACGGTTCAAAACATTTTATTATCAACTTATATGATTGATTTAACGATTACTATAACCAGACAAAAATAATATAAAGACTACAAGAAAAACTGTATACTGGATGCGCAAATGTGAATCTGGTTGAAAATCATGGGAAATCTAAAGAACTTTGTAAAACTACCAGTACATATATGAAAAAATATTTCTAGTTATATAATGTAGCTTAAATTTATTTATTTATTTAGCGTATGGCTTACACGGATATTAATAGTACAAGTAAGTGTATAACAAAAAATATATGGTATAACAGCTTAAAATTTTTTCTTAAATAAATTTAAATATTTTTGAAGGGCCTATTTTCAGACAATTAAATTTTATGGTAAAATTTAAAGTAATTGGCATAAAAAATTTCTTAATGAGGCAAAATTAGTAGCTTGGAGTAGTAAATGGAATATGTTCTTACACCTCGAATTTTCAAAAATTCTATTTTTTTTACAGATTATTCTCTTATACTTCTAAGAATTGTTCAAAAAAAATTTTTAAAAGAAAATTCCATTCCCTTACAAAGTTATAGTATTAAATGTGACCTGGCATCGGATTGAGACCGCTACCTGTTTTCAGACACTGTCTGCAATATTACTGTTTTTAATATTTTTTAACTTTTTTTTTAAACTTAATAATTACTTATTCTACATATTTCTAATAGACAATTGCTTAGAGATAATTAAACATAAATTTTTTGGTCGAAAATCGCATACTAAATTCGAAACATGTAAATTTTTTATTTTTGTAAAAAATCCCTTTTGACAATTTTTAACTACTACATTATTTTACAAGAATAATTTTTATTTTTGCACGTTGGATTATTTTTTGTGAAGTTAGCCTGCAGACAAGGAGGCGCCATAGTTTCCACCAGTAATCCATTTCACCGGATAAAAAAACAATGTTAACATTTAAAACATATTTAAAAAAAAAAATTCTTATAATTTAAAGTACAGTAAAAATTGCCATTCTTTTGTATTATTCACTTAATAAATAAAATAAAGTATTGTTTCACACAGGATAATACTTCTTAATTTTTTAACAGTGTGCAAATTTTTTTAAGGATTTCAAGAATTTCAATGAAAGGTTGAAACTTTCTCTCTCAAAACCACACCAGTAGTAGCAAAGAATACAATATTGCTTATATTCTCAATGTTAACATAATATGTGTATTTATTATATTATTTATAACAAAAATCAGAATATTAATCATAAATATAGTAATAATTAAATAATACTTACTGGTCCCATAATTGTGGCTTGCCAATGAAATACTGCAAAAGATAATAGAAGTTTTAGTGTAAGTTTTAGCAAATGTGAAAGCTCTGAAAAGAGATAAAAAATTTTAACATAGTAGCTGTGCACTTAGAAATTAGATGTCTATTTATAGGTAAGGACATGCTAAAGAAAAGTCTTGTATTCATGAAAAAAATTACACTTTGAAATTTTTACATTTCGTCTCGTCACATTTTAACGCCCTAAATCATTTCGTCGGTCTCTTTGTTTGTCAATCTATTGGTACGATAACACTGGAAGAAACTGAGATATCAACTTCAATTCTGATACACATATAATAGGTGACTAGGAATGAAACCTGTAGTTTTTAAGCAATAACAGAAGAGGTCGATGAATTTTGTGTATTTTCAATATTATTATGAGAATATTTCTTGATTGGTTGCTGTCGATATAATTAATTTTAAAGTATAATTATTTGGGTGTTAGCGAGGTTGCTTCAAATATCTCGGCTTAAACATTCTTTTCAGAGTTTTTGGAATCAAGGATTCTGATTTTCACATTATATTTTTAATTATTTCAGGTTACATAAGGGGTTAATGGGGTGGGGAAAATGATTTCTTCATATATATAGTGTTAAGCATCATATTCAGGGTTCTAGGAGTCGAGAAAATTTTTCTTCAATTTTTTTCACTATTTCATCAGAGACAATATATTAAGGAAAAATATCAGGTTTCAATGAAAATATTTCTGCAGCCCTACCGTTCCTTAACTTGTGATTAATACCTTATCGTAAAGTACCTATTGATTAAAATATCAACTTGTATTACAGTTAGGTTATTTCAGAACTATAAGTCTGCAAGAAAAGTTGAAATGTAAATCACCTCATCTATTTTGTTTTTACTTGTAAGAAATAATTCCTATCCAGGACTTTTTATAATAAAGATGTAACTCTGAAATTCAAACTTCGCAGAAAAAATATTACAATATTTTCATTTTCTCACGACTTCCTACTACTTTCAAACTGACAGTTGTTTTATCCTACATATGGGCCCTGGAGCTTGAGAGTTATTATTGGTGAAAATATAGATGAGTACCTCATCTTCCTATGTGCTCAAATTTGATATGTTTGATGTGTTGAGATAGTACAGACTTTAGTTTTACCATATTCACTTCCTATGCCTTAATGAATAACACCTTTAATAAAATGCAGACAAGCTACAGTAATTTTTTTATTCTTCTGTGCAATTTGCAAAATGTCAGTTTATGGTTACAGGAATGAAGTTATTAAAATTTTAAATAGGAGGTTTATTAAATAGTCTGATAGATCCACAGTCCCAACATTCATGAATATAAAAAAATATATTTTTTTAAAATTTATTGTTTTCTTTTGTATTCTGAACATGTACAATGCACACCTCGGTACTATCTAAAACAAATTGTAAACTAAATTGTTAAGTATTAAAAAACTGTAGAAGTGATAAACACTAAAGATGTAACGGGCAGTACTTTTTCGGATCCGGCAAAACCGGGTACACGGCCAGATAGGATCCGCCTGTATTATATGAAGTGTTTTTTTTTATATGTTTTATTAACCTATTCTGCCAACTTTAGGTAATTTTTTTATGGCTTGGTAATATTGTTAAGATGTGACACATTAGCGCTCAGAAACTACGCGTCTGGTTGCTTTGTGTAACCCCGTATTTAGCGGTAATATGATGAATCCCCGAACGACATAAAAATCTTATTCTGATCTTGCCTATGGTACGAGGTCTTTTTAATGAGTGTTGGGTTTTAAAAAATAAACAAACTCTGGAACTAGTTTTGGAAAACATACTAGTACTTCATCTTTATGAAAACATTTAAAATTTAAACATCCCAGTTTGATCAATGAAGATAAGGACAAAACAGAACCATCAACCACCTCTTGGAATTTAAAACAAGTTAACATTACACAATATTTTGGGCCAACCAAATGGTAGAATATAAATGATCCAAATGCCAAACTGGTACACATGAGAATAGGAGCGATGATAACCCTGGACAACCAGCCTTTTTCATTATACAGGTAAACATAAAAATAAAATGTTACTGTATTAAAGTTATTCTTGTTATTTACTTTTGTATAGTAAAATACACCAATAAATGACAGGATAAAGGAATCAAATTATTTTAAAAATAATTTACTTCCTTTTCCTTTATTAAAAAATAAGCCAGCAAAATATTCTAGTGAAAAAATAAAAATGCAAAAACTTTAAATATTTATTTTCTTAATGTTCAAGACGCTGCTTGCTCTACTTAAGGCGAAATATAATATTCCAAGTTGACCATTTTGTGCCAAAGGTCATTACCAAAATATAGGAAAAATGCAAGACTCAAATTGCTGATTTCTTTTCCTTTACAACAGATATGTGGACATCTGATGTAAATAAATAGAGCTTTATAGACTTGATAGCACATTGGCTAACTAAAGATTTTGAACCAAAACATTTTCTGCTTCATATCCCTTAAAGGTAGTCACACCAGTGAAAACATGACTTAAATTAGACGCTCGAAGAAAACGGCATAAACAAGAGTCCATCTATTTATTAGAGACAATGGAACTAACATTAAAAAAGCTACAAGAGACTTAGGAGTGAATTACGAATCATGTTTTATACATATTCAACAACTGGTAGTAACCACCTCTCTAAAAGTACAAAGAACTGTATTGGATGTTACAAGTGTAAGAAGAAGGATTATAACTTGTTTAAACCACTCATCTCCTTCTAGAATCAAATTAAAACAAATCCAGACAGATTTTAATACTAGAGTAAAGAAAATGGTACAACATGATGGAATTGCTTGCTGCTGGATATCATTCACTTTTTTCCATAATGCCAAATCAGTGGGACTTAATAAAAACCTAACTGGAGCTTTTACAACCATTTAAACAAGCTACCAAACATAGTACAATGTATATATGAGAAGTGATTTCAACAATTTTGTCATTACAGAAATATTTAATGAAAATCAAGAGTCTGGGTTTGAGATGTATGCGGAATAATTTACTTGAAGGTCTGAGCCAGAGCATAGCAAATATTGACCCCATTAACAGTTATATAATTGCTACCTTCCTGGATCCAAGATTTAAAGATACATATTTAACAAAGAGCAGGTTAAAAAATACATTTTAAAATATACCAAACAAGCAACACCGTTAAAAATAAACCAGATGAAGATGTGGTATATATCAGTATCAGAGACTCCTCGGACCATGTCCTACTTAATATTCTAAAAAACTTAACAGTATCAGAAAATGTAAAAAACAGAAGCAGACATTTTAGGATGTACTCTTTAATACTGGTTATACCACAGATAAAAATAAAACGGCATCCCATGGAATAGAAGTGGTAGGAACAGAGTTCAGTTCTTATTTAGGTAGTCATTAATATATACAGATATATGGTTCAAACACTAAAATCTTTTTAAGCAGGTTTTAACTGATTGTACTACTAGCAGAAAATGTCATAAAACTAAAACAGCTGAACTGTAAATTTTCAACCTGTAACTCAGAATTAAAGCCATACTTTGATAAAATTAAAAAAAAAACATTTCCGATCTTTATTGTTCGCTATTAGCATGCGGAGCTAGACAGTAACTAGCCAATGAATTTTTAAGCCACTATTCCAACTACTTTTTTAGTTGCTACGAGCTTATGCTTCTTACATTTTAAATAAAATAGTAGGTTGTAACTGTGGCTTTTAATTCCCTCTTGATATGTTTGTGAACATATATTATAAAGTACCTAGTTATTTAAAACAATACTAGGTACTTAAATTACTTTTGTAAAATACATTCAGCTAAGCTGTGTAACTTTGCATTAGCTGCATCATTTATAGCATAATATGTATTTAAGTACTGAGTTGTTAAAGTAAGAACACAGGCCAACGATGAAAAAACTTTTTTAATAATTTTACCTGATTCCTATGTCTTTTGGTGTGCTGATTCCGAAAATAATAATAAGAAAGTCGTATCACCCACCAATTTTTCACATTTTAATATTCAAAATGGGAAAAGTTTATTTATTATCATTCGAATATTATTAGGTTGGCAATAAAATCCGAATTTTATAAGGTTGGCAGTAAAATCAAATGTTATTAGGTTGGCAGTTCCGATAAATGTCACAGCTGTTTGCTGTCTTCCAGTTAATATAACCTCTCATTGCAGTGTTTAACCCATGTGCTTTAATTGACACTCAAAGTATGGCTAATCATGGTTGTAAAAACTCTCCCAACACTTTTTGTTATATATGTGGTGAGTTTGTAGTTAAAAAACATCAAAGAAACGTTACTGACTTTGTAAAAAAAGGATACTTTGCATATTTTGGTGTAGAAATCGGTAATTAAGAAAAATGTTAGGTTCCGCACAAAGTATGTTATGTTTGTGTCGAGGATCTTAGGAAATGGTATAAGAAAGAAAAGAAAGCTTTTAGAATTGTAGTACCCATGGTATGGAGAGAGCAAGAAAATCATTCAAATGATTCTTATTTTTGCAGCGTTGATGTTTCTAGATATAACTCCAACAATAAGAAAGTAATTGTCTATCCCAACTTTACTACAGCTAATCGGCCGGTAGGACATGGACTGGGACTTCCTGTCCATGTCCTACCGGCCAGTCTATCTATGACGTTTTACAGTCCAGTCCCGAATTTAATGAAAGTCGTCCGAATAATGATGAGTTTCAATGTTCTCTAGAAAATTTAAAACCACAGTTGTTTATACAAGCTGAGTTAAATGAGTTAGTGAGAGATTTGGGTTTGACTAAGGAAAAAGCAGAATTGCTTGGTTCTAGGCTGACAGAAAAACATGGAACATCTATTTACCATTATAGAACAAGAGATCAACAGTTTGCTCAGCTTTCCAAGCAGGAAGAGGATTTGGTTTACTGACTTGATATTGGTAGTCTAATGAACGAGTTTGATATCGAGTACGAGAAGGAAGATTGGAGGCTTTTTATACTCATCAAAAACTAGTTTAAAAGGTGTTCTGTTACACAATGGAAATACTTATGCTTCCCTGCCTGTTGCTCATTCAGTCCATATGAAGGAAACTTACGAAAATCTTAACATGATTTTACAGAAAATTAACTATCCAGCTCACGATTAAATGCTATGTGGAGATTTAAAAGTTGTCTCCATGATCCTTGGTCAACAAAACAGATTTACAAAGTTTCCATGTTTTATATGTGAGTGGGACAGCAGAGTAAGGGATCCAAAAAACAATGGCCCATAAGAAAAACTTTAACACCTGGCGAAGAGAACATTTTGCATAAAACTTTAGTAGACCCAATTCATAAAATGATGTTCGATTCCAACTTTGAAGCAAGGATGATTACAAAGAAAACGGATATTTGGATATCATTTAAAGAAGTTGTGACTAAGTTTTTGGGCAATGTGAAAGACCCTAACTATGAACTTATCTTAACTAATATGATAGCCAACTTCAAAAATCTGGGTTGCCTGATGAGCCTTAAAGTCCACTTCTTGCACAACCATCTTGACTTTTTCCCTAAAAACTTAGGCGCTGTGAGTGAAGAGCAGGGGGATCGGTTCCATCAAGACATAAAGGAGATGGAGAAACGGTACCAGGGATGGTGGAATATCAACATGATAGGTGATTACTGTTGGTCACTTCATAGAGAATAACAAAATGCATCACATCGAAGAAAAAGCTATACAAGAAACCTCACAGAAAAAAGGGAAAGGAAATACAAAAAATAAGCACCTAAAATATTCGCATTGAAGTGAAATATGTTATCGAGAGTAAAAATTGTAACCTAATCAAATAAAAGTACAGTTTAAGTTTTTATTTTTTATGTATCAAATTTTCCCTATTTTGAAATTTAATTGATGTCATATTGTGAGAGAACTGTGGATGATACAAAAAAAACTGATAACAGATATGGTTTCAGCACCCAAAAATATATAACACTTAGATGTATTGGTTTAAAGTTTTAAAAATATTTTTTTTTGTTGGCCTGTGTAATTTATAAAACTACATACAATTTTTAACTAAATATTCAAGAAGCAAAATGTACTATATCAAAGCTTAGTTATTTCTTTGTCATGTTTTATCAAAATGTTTAGTGTTGTGAAAGGTCTTTTAAGCATTCTTCAATTATAAAATAAATTGGATATTTGTCATGAACAATGAAACTGTAATAAAAAAAAACAAATCATTGTTTCTTAAACTGCACAAAGAGTTATTCATAGAACAATTATCTTAGTACTTATATGTATCAGCAATATTTTTTCCTATCCAGTTAACTAAAGGTAAGATAATTTACAGATATTTCGAGATATACTTATATACTCGAACATATCTCGTTATAATTTGAACACAGCAATACCTATATTTTAACTTCTTACATACTGATTTCTAAAAGTCCACAGAAATAATAAATTGTAATAACTTACTAAAAAAACAAAATTATGTGATAATAGTATGTCTAATTTGTTTTTCAAATTATTTGAACTACAAATAATATGCAGCTGTAAAATATATTTGCATAAGGATACATTATACCAATATAACTCGCAGTATATTTTTATAAAACGAAATTGACATAATTATTTGATAAATATAACGCCATACATACTTAAAATTTTTTGGGAAAAACATACTAATTGAAAGGACACCTAATTTTAAGTCATATATTTTTCATGGATGTTACTTACAGTCATCTCCAACAGGTCCTGCTGAACATTGTGCTGGAGGATCTCTCCCTAGGTCTTGTAATTCCTAAAATATAACAAATACTATTTAAACACCTTGAGTTTACCTTCTGAGATAATAATAGACACTTGAAAGTCAGGGGCCGAATATGGTGAGGTTAGAAGCAATGTGCATGCAGCACAGAATTTTGAAGGTCTTTGCAATTTAGAACACTGTAATACTTTTTTGTAGTCCATTGCAGCCTTGACTAAGTTAAAAATTGTAATTTCATATTACCCGGCGCCTTACCCTCAGAAAAGGGCATGAAAATTAATCCAATAAGGAATCTTAAGATAGATACAGTCATGATTCACATTTTAACTTTGTAGATTATAATTTATGCTTTTATTAAATCACAAAAATCCCTAGAATATTCCATTTTAACACTCAGTTTTAGCCTCGAATCATTATGATTCTAATTCCACATACTCGCCGAGGGCGTTTAAGTAACTCAAAAATAACTATAATAACGCGTTTTCCCTACACTATATTGATGGAAAATTATTAGAAACTGTAGCCTACCTTATTAATTCTTTTTAAAGCCATTTGATTTAATGTATGTGAAATAAATACTGGCTTTTCACCAGACAATGAAACGGCCAGCCAAGGACCTCTCAGTTGACTGCAAAGATGGCCTCCTTCAAAACTCACAGACACGACGTAAATCAAATAAAAACTTTAAAATATTTTTCAGAAAATTCTTCACTTTAATTAATGCACAGCCTTGTAGAACTACACTAGAAAATAATTTAAAAACTCTAAAAACTATATAAGTAATGGTGCAAATTAAAAAATTCTTAATGTTCCAGAAATACAGGTGACTGATTATTTCCGTGGCGAAATTTCTTCCAATTTTTTTGATTAGTCAGTCAGTTTTAAAAAGAAAATACCCTAGATATGTCGGTTAAACAGGGCGCTGAAATTTGCGATTGTGGTTTCCCTGACAGGCAATTATTGAACTCAATGTATCTCTAAAAAAAACGTTGGAAAGAATTCTCTTTCCAACTATCCGTGTTCGAATAATAATATTACAAACCAATAATAGATGGCACTTGTAGACTAAGTATCTGTAAATAAAGATGTAACACATATCGATACTTCAAACTATCGATATATTCGCAGTCTATATTTGGTAGAGTATTTTTTACCAAATATTTGCTGGATATATTTCTACTGATCCTACATGTTAATTAAATTATCTCTTTTTTCTGACATACGTTATATAAGTGTAGTTTCCCAAGACAAGAACGAAATTTGACAATCAAAATTAGTTTTACGATATTGATTTCCTACTTCTCTTATTTGACCACTACGTGAATAGAGGTGTCGCGTAATTAACACTAACTGGTTGGACCGGTCGGTACCAAGTGAGGGTTTTAATAAGAATAATAATGATAAAAATGGTAACAGTATTAATAATAAAGGTAGTGAGCAGTGGTGTAATCAGGTTCAAGGGCCTTGGGGGCGCATCGATACAAAGAACATTTCTTTAGGGAAAAAAAGAGAACACTGAAGGTGAAGAGGTGAGAACTCCAATCGACAAACTGAGGACGCCGATCGACAACTAGGAAGGAACCTCTTGAAACAAAAATTTCTACTGTACTTAAATTCCAAAAGTTTAAACCGATCTCAACACAATAAACTGAGAAATGATGACCGTGGTGGGGAGATCTTCCACAAAGAATAACTTTTCCTTAACTTGAAAAACTTACACTCAGTTTAAAAATCGATGACCAGGGATAAGGTTTTTTTTACAAAATAACTCTTTTATACCCTGGAACTTTAAGAGCACATTTAATTATGCTACCGATTACGAGGTGTGATTCGTTAGGTGTAAATAAGCAACATACATCCTTCGACTTCCCAAAACCGATAGGAACATAGTTCTACTGTTTTAACAGCTTACTCAGGATTTAGACCAGATAAATAGTGACGAAGCCAGACGGAGCTACTTATAAAGAGAGGCGTTAAACAGGGAAGCTTTAACCCACCGACATTTTATAATTAGACGGACTTTGGGCTCGACTAAAAACTACCACCTATTTAAGGCCGTAGTATAGTTGAGCAGCTCCTACTGGAAAGAGAAAAAAAGTATAAACACCACACACTACATCATTGTAACGTTATACACCTCTGAAACAAGGGGCACTTAGATTTAGTATTTAGGTTTAGTTAGCTTTAAGTAAGAGAAGGTAGAGTAGTTCAAGTCATTAGAAAATTCACCCTAGCGTTAAAAACACGTAAGTATCTAGACATATTATAAGACGTAACATGTAAAAGGGGTGAAGGGTTATCCCAGCTCACAAGGAGTTTTAGTGGGTATGGCAACCCCTCAGGCTGGAGAGCCCCACATAACCGGAGCACTTTGAGGCACCCATAAGGTGATGCAGGCTGCTCCAGAATCCATAAGGGGGATTTCTGCCTGTAAAAAAACGGTAGCTTTAAACGACAATCGGCGAGCAAAACCTCTTGATGAAAAAAAATAAGGTCATCTTACACTCCTTCCACCACAGTAAACTGCACATTTTATATGTACCCAACCATATACTCACAAAAACACTCAGTTTAATTAAAATATTTAAAACTCTTAGTTTAATAATATTTATTTTTTATTTCGGAATATTAACAAACACGGTCTGTAAAAGTTTCAGAAAGTTGTGTTTGAAAAAAAATATAGAAAAAAATGTTATTCACTATTTTAATAAAAAAGGCGAGAAATATAGATCTCACAACTGTCGAAATAGAGATTTTTTGCCTATTTTTTAAAAATATGCCTCGCCTAGCCTTTTTTTCGCCTAATATACACTTTATTTAGACTATTTCAAAATTTTCAGTACTTTTCGAAATAAGGGGGAGTCAGTGATTTTTGGCAATTTTTTAAAAATAATACAACGAAAAGTGTACGCAAGGATTACATCATAGGTATTTATTTTTGAACTCGTGTTTTCACAAGCTTTCATTTGACCCCACTCGATGACCTGGTAATTTTTTTCTTACTCTCGATTTCACCCCCCAAAACTAACCTCTTAAGTCAAAGTTTAACTTTCAAAATTACACGGCTCTGATTGGGCCGTCAATTCCTATATTTGTGCCAAATTTCAAACTTTCTATGTTAAATAGTCTCGGAAAAAATCGGATGTGACAGACAGACAGGCAGACACCCAAGTGATCCCATAATTGTTTCGTATGGAACACTAAAAACACTAAATCATTTTAAGGTATGGCTACGCTGCTTTCCCGATAAAAAAAAAACAAAAATATTGATATAAAAATTATTTTAGACTTTTGTTTTACATTAATATATAAAAATATTTGTGCTTTTTTGGTGCCCTCAATTTGGGCTTTCACCACCCTGGCATCATGTTCCAAACATTCCAGAAAAAATATTGCTAAACGAGTGTGCTTGTCAAATTTTTTTTTCGGTTTCTGATTGCTCTTAATTCTCTTTTTTTTCGGATTTATATATATATATATATATATATATATATATATATATATATATATATATATATATATACACACGAGTATATATATATATATATATATATATATATATATATATATATATATATATATATATATATATATGTGTGTGTGTGTGTGTGTCTCAAAAAGTTTTATACAAATGGTTACATATTACAAAAAAATTTATTTTTGATAAAAAGTTCTGAATCACATGGAAATCCATAATCAAGCACCAAAAGTTTAAAATATTTGATGGTATATAGGGAAAATAAAAAATAATGATTTATAATGAAGAGTAAATTGAGTTTAAATTTAAATACAGAGCAACTAAAAAATTATGCTGACGTTTAGATTTGTGACCGTCCTAGTTAAAAATTCAAAAAATCTCCAGTAAACACGTCAATAATTGTTGGATTGAATAAAAGAAAAGGAAATTTTTACAAATTTTAGGCTGAAAATAAATGAACAAATCTTTGGAAATACCAAGCGTACAAGTATGAAATGCTTGTTATACATTTTTCCCATGTTTCGGGCAATTTGTAAATACCACGACAGTAAAAATCTTCCCCTCTTGCTGCGAACCATTCATCGAGCCATTTTTTCACATCTTCGTACGAACCAAAGCGCTACTCAGCAAGTGCGTGACCCATCGATGCAAACAAGTGGTAATCGGAAGGAGCCAAGACTGGTGAGTAAGCCGCATGGGGTAGAACTTCCCAGCTGAGAGCTTCCAACGTGTCGCGAACTGGTTTTGCCGTATGTGATGGAGCATTGACATGAAGAAAAATGACTTTGTGTTGCCTCTTTCGGTATTCTGGCAGCGAACGGTTCAAATCGGTCAATTGTTGTTGGTAACGTTTAGTATTAACCGTTTCCCAGGGTTTAACAGCTCATAATAGATCACGCCCTTTGGTCCCACCAAACACAGAGCATCGTCTTTCTGCCAAAGCTTTTCGGTCTTGCGGTTGATGTGGATGGTGTGCCTGTGTCTACCTATGATTTTTTGCGCTTGGATTTTCAAAATAAATCCAGTTTTCATCCCCTGTAACTATACGACGCAAAAACGACGGCGAACAAAATGTCACACGTGTTTCCGCGCTTTTCCATTTGCCTGTCGTTCAACTCATGTGGTACCCATCTACCGGTCTTCTGACTCTTTCCCATCTCTCATAGCCGATTGGAAACAGCTTGTTGACTAACGCCCAATTGCTTAGCGAGTTGTTTTTGTGTTTGTGAATCATCTTCGTCCAACAATGCTTTCAATTCCACATCTTCGTATTTTTTTGGCGGTTCCTTGTCTGCAACATCGAAGTCACCACTTTTGAAACGCCGAAACCATCGTTCACACGTATCTTGCGATTCACCATAAGCTTCTCGAAATAATCGGTATGATTCAACAGCAGTTTTCTTCAAATGAAAACAAAAAATTAATGCTGTCCGCGAATGTTCTGTGTTCGGTATAAATTTCGACATATTGAACACAACAACACAACACTATGCACACACTTTTCCAATTTATCACTCATGCGCGTCTGACACTTGTTGATGACACAACAAAATGGCGCAGTGTCAAATCTTTATAGCACAAACTGCATTGGTGCACCATCTGTTGTCTGAAATCCGCATTTCATAATTGTACACCTGGTAACTAACAACTGTCAATAAACTTCAAAGCTAACGTCAGTATGTATTGCCAATAAAATTGAGTGTTGAAGGTAAAGTTGAAATTTTTATCATGGTTAGAAATAATTATAAAACTTTTAGAGAAGCAGCAGAAATCTGTAGCAGTAATTGTCGGATTATTTATTGAATAAAGGAAAACGAAATTAATTAAAACCAAGTGCACTGATTTTGAGTATATCATATTTTTGTTAAAAATTTGGTAACCTTTTTATCTGCTTTGCAACAATTACATCCATAATAAATTTGTGCTAATATCATTTTATTTTGAAGTTGCAACATTACTTAATTACTACGTACATAACATAACAATTAAACATATGGATTAATTCTAACTTTATTGAACAAGTGCTTCAATGTATCTACCGTCCCTTTCTAAGCAGGTGATTGTTCTTCGAGAAAATTTTTTTATTACATCTCTAATTACGTCAGGAGTTATAGTTTCTCATGTTTCCCTAATAACTCTCTCAAGATGATCAACATCTTGAAATGGTCTTTTAAGATAAACCTTTTCTTTTAAGTAGCCCCATAAAAAAAGTCTAGAAGGGTGATGTCCGGAAACCTTGGGGGTTAAGTAAACTGCACATACATATCTCCCTATTACCCTACCGTTAAAAATGTGGAGGAGATAATCTCGAACATTTTGACATGATGTACCATCATATTGGTACCATATATGTTGTCTTTCAATTATTGGTAGGCTATTAAGAAACTCAGGGAACTCATTATTTAAAAATTCTAGGTAACGTTCAGCATTCATATTATTTCGAAAAAAGGATGGTCCAACTATTCTATCTTTAACAATTCCACACCATACATTTGTTTCAAACGAATATTGATATCGAATTTGCATATTGAAGTTATGATCAACATCGCTACACCACCGATAGTTTTGAGAACTTACTGTCTCAGTATCCGTAAATGTCGCTTAGTTAGAGAAAAGTATTTGTCTTGCCATAAACCTATTGTCTTCCAACTCTCCTTGAAACCAAGCACAAAATTCAAATCTTCGTTCAAAATCTACTGCAATGCACATGCAATAAAGCTGATCTTTTCCGAAGTGAATATTTTGGCTTTTCTACTACCCACAGTATTACGTGATTTTGATTATCTTTGTTTAAAATCCATGCCCGACGTTTCTTTTTAAATTGATTTTCAACATTTCCATAAATTTTGAATTTATTTATTAGATATCCCACAATTCTTAAGTGTACATACAGTTTTATCAGGGTGTCTATTATTAAAGATTTCTGCTGTTTCTTTAAAAGCTTTATAATTATCTCCAACTATGATAACAATTTCAATTTTATCCTCAACATTAAATTTTACTCGCATTTCTAATTATTGCAATTTCAGACTGACGTTAGCTTTGAAGTTTATTGATAGTTGTTAGGTATTTCCAAAGATATGTTCATTCATTTTCAGCCTAAAATTTGTAGTGATTTCGTTATCTTTTATTCAATAAATAATCCAACAATTACTGACGTGTTTACTGGAGTTTTTTTTGAATTGTAACTGGGAAGGCCACAAATCTAAACGTGAGCATAATTTTTAAGTTCCTATTAACAATTTCAATTCATATATTGCTCTGTATTTAAATTTAAACTCACTTTACTATTTTAAGCTTTTAATGAATCAATTTTTTTGTAATATATAAGATAAACTTTTTCTCCATTTGTATTAAACATTTTGAGACACAGTGTACATATATATATATATATATATATATATATATATATATATATATATATATATATATATATATATATATATATATATATATATATATATATATATATCTAAACTTGAAAAGAATATTTCATTTCATTCGAGACTTATCGTGCCAACAGACCGATAGATCGTGAGATAGTAGGTAGACCCATGGAAATGAGTGCCTAAGTTTTGAAGAAAGGCAAAAATCTCGGAATGTTATTTTTTCACGGATACACTTACTTTCTTTTAGCAAGGAAAATGAAAAACAACGACCATAAGGAGAACTTTTTAAATGACAAAAACTTCCTTTATGCTTCGACCTTTACAAACACAATGAAAAAAACACTCTTATAGTAACATTAAAAAAACTTTCCCACACAATACCAAAAAATCTATGATCGAGGTGAGAAGGAGACTTTCCAAAGAAAGAGACCCTCGCTTAAAGTAAATCCCACGATATAAGATCCTACCTTTTTGCTTTTTCAATAGGGCAATAAACGACCCTATTAAGGATTTGTGCATAGTTGCCAGGTATTACGATAAACGTATTTTTATTTTACCTGCTTTGTATACCGCCCTCACTTGCACGTGCACTCATATTGGATCTATTTTTACTTATATATTTACTACCTGGCAACCCGGTTTGGAGCCCTTTAAGTATTTGATAATATAGGCCTAATGACCACAGGTCCCCATTAAGATTCGAAAGATACTTTTTATTATTTTTAGATTTACGTACAACTTACAACGTAACGGTTCTATTTTAATTATATGGCGTCAATAGTGGCTATCGCAAGAGAAAACATTTATCACTTGACGCTAAACAAATAGTAAAAAATGTTTACGACAGTTTGGTAAAAAGAAATTTAAATAAACAAAGTGCTTTGCAAGAAACCAGTGAACTAACCAAAACCCCAATTTCTACGATTAAGGGTATTGTAGGAAAACGATCACTCAGGAACAGGAAAAAACGGAAAGATTTTCAAATGCATCATGTAGACAATTGTGAAAAAGACGTCATCAGGAAAAAATATATTCTATGTATAAAGAGCAGTTGGTGCCGACACTAGACAAAATAAAATTAAGACTGGTGCAAGACGGGACCAATATACATTGTGGCCGATCAATCCTTCACAGAATTCTCTTAAGAGTGGGATTCACGTTCCGAAAAATCAACAAAAGGCAAGTAGTGATGGAGTCACAAAAATTACGAATCTTGCTACATACTTATTTACAAGAAATTAAAAAGTATCAATCAGAGAATTGGCCATAACACTGAGCAAACAGGGTGTGTTGACAGCAGTACAAAATGTTAGACTAACGTACCTTCAAATATAGGTAACCGAATAAACATTTTGCATGCTGGATCTGAAAAGGGCTGGGTTTCAAATTGTTTACTATTATAAAGCATTCTAGTTTGGACTATCGCGAAGACACGACCGCAGAACTTTTTGAAAATTGATTTCAAAATTCCCTTTTGCGAAATGTTCCCGGACAGAGTGCTATAGTTATGGACAATGCAAGTTACCATAGTCGCCTACTATATAAGGTTCCTAATGCAGCCAACACCAAATCGGAAATACAGGAATATATGTTAGAAAATGACATTTATTTTGACTTTAGTTATAAAAAAAGTGATCTTTTGGAAGTTTTGAAAGACAATAAATTGAAAAAGAAATATGTTTGTGATAGTATGGCTGAGAAAATGGGACACACTGTTTTGCAACTTCCTCCGTATTATTGTGTGTTAAATCCAATTGAATATATTTAGAATCAAGTTAAATCAAAAATAAAGGAACAAAATATTTTTCCTATTTTAAGCGTGTCAGTGGTTGAATTAGTAAAAAAAGTTATAAATGATATACCTTGTGAAAGCAGGAACAATTCCATTCAGTACGTTGTTAAAGTTGAAGATTCATTTATTTATGTAAATAATATAAAACCACTGATAATTACCTCAGCTGGTGACTGTGATAGTGAAACCGAATTAGGCTTAAGTTAAAATATATTTTTATTTATACAATATGTCCCCTCTTGTAAACCCCATTCATTCAAACTGTATATTTGTACTTCTTATCCATTTGTTTTTACATGCATCTATAAATAAACATCTCCAGGAAGACTTATAATGTTATTTATTTGCATTAATAAATAAAATTCTTAAGTCCATCTCTGTAACCTATCATAAACAAAAGGTCAGAATTTTTATACTGCCATTTAAAACGACAAAAAATAGGATCTTATATTTTGGGACAGGCTATACAAGAGAACTTCAAAAACTTAAACCCGTCCCAAACTTAAAAAGAAGAGATTCGGGCGGCAGACACACCATGACTACGCCACTAGTTGTGTTTCATTGGATACGAAATATACCGTTGGAAAATTAAATAAAAGTAGGTAAAAACTACTTACTACTTAAAAATTCATACTTTATACTTTTATATTTGTCTATTTTGCAATCATTTATGTTGATGGTCCCCATTCTATAAGGTTTTTAACTTACGTGAATAACGTACAGTTAGTCGCGCTTTGACCGTGGTACGGCAACATTCATTTGGCCTGAATTTATCCACTGGCCCAGTAATCGCGGCACTAGAAGTAGAAAGTCCGACTTTTTTTAAAACTTTGGTATAATCCTGTTCTATTCAATTTTACCTTCTTCTATTGGATGTAACTGTAACTTTGTAGGTAAGTTTGTTATGAATGTGCCTGGTGGTACATCAAAGGTATGTTTTACATACATTATTAGAGTTTATATGACATGTTAGGCAATAAAATCAGTTCATTTTGTTTCATTATATAATTTACAGAGCGCTTCTGATTCAATTATTTTTTTTATAACAACAAGTTTTTTGAGAAAACGAATCGTTTTTGAAACTTATTTAAATATGACATTTCGTTGAATCTAAAATTTATAGTTTTAAAAAATCGGTAAAGTGAATTATCCAATTTTTAGTGTTCCGTACGGAACACTTATAAGATCACGTCGGTGTCCGTCTGTCTGTCTGTCCATCTGTCTGTCACAACCGATTTTCTCCGAAACTATTTGACATAGAAAGTTGAAGTTTGGCACTAATATAGAAATTGATGGACTCATCAGAGCCGTGTAGTTTTGAAAGTTAAATTCTGACTTAAGGGGTTAGTTTTGTGGGGTGAAATCGGAAGTGAAATTTTTTTTTTACCAGGTCATCGGGTGGGGTGTCAAATGAAAGCTTGTAGAAAGACTAGTTCAAAAATATATATAACTAGCAGTGCCCGCGGCTCCGCTCGCGTGGACTTGATTCGCTACTAGCGTCACTGCTTGTTCCTTATGTTACCTAATGTAATAGAATATCTGCCATTATTTCCCCTTATCTCCCATTATTTCTCCTTATCTCCCATTATTTCCCCTTATCTCCCATTATCTCACCTTATCTCCCTTTATCTAGGCTTATCTCGACATATCTCGCAATATTTCTTCTTATCTCCCATTATTTCTCCTTATTTCCCATTATCTCACCATAACTCCCATTATCCAGACTTATCTCTGGTTATCTCTCATTATTTCTCCTTATCTCCCATTATTTATACTTATCTCACCTTATCTCCACGTTTTCAACTTTTCCTGTTGTAATTGGATGTGACTGTGTGTATCTACTGGGTGGTCTACCCGGGATAAGTCGAGTGGGGTATAGTTTTTGTCTGCTTTGACTGTTGCTGTGTGGAGGCTGGTTTCCTTAGTGTGAAAGAATTTCCTAAGTGCTTGTATTTGTTTTGTGTGTAATGATCTGATGTCTATAATTCCTCTTCCTCCTGCCTTCCTCTCGCCTCTGCCTTATTATTATTATTATTATTATATAACTAGGCCAAAGAATATATGTATGAATTTAAAAAAAGACACGTAAATCGGATAAGTGGTTCTCAAGCGATAAGCGCACTAAGGAACAGACAGACAGACAGAGACACGTTGGATATTATATATATTATATTCTTTGCAACATTTGCAACATATTATAGTTGTAATAAAATATATGTCTATAACCTGGGCAGAGAATATATGTATGAATTTAAAAAATCACGTAAATCGGATAACTGGTTCTCGAAGGATAAGCGCACTAACGGGCAGACAGACAGACAGACAAAGAGACGTTGCATATTATATATATTATAGATCTAGATTATTATTATTATTGTTATTACAAAAAAGTTCTTCTTTCTCACATTTGGTCAATGTGGTTCCATGTTTGGCTGACGGGCGCAAACCAAGTCAGCACAAACGCATTACCATTGTATATTAAGGAATGACCTGACAATGTTACATGTTTTCAAAATCACTGACTTCTGAATGTTTTTGTGTATGTTTGTGTTGAGTCCTAATTGTACTAAGTGTCGTGTGAATGTTGTTGGCGTAAGGCCTGTGGCTGATATAATGAGGGGGACAATGATGACTTTTTCTTGTTTCCATAGCCTTTTTATTTCCGTGCAAGGTCTGTGTATTTGGAAATTTTTTCTGTGTATTTCGTTTGGATGTTTGTGTCGTTGGGGACAGCTATGTCAATTAGATAGGTGACTTTTTCTTTTTTGCACTGAAAAGTAATATCGGGTCTATTGGCGGAGACTGTTTTATCTGTATGTATACTGATGTCCCAGTAGAGTTTGTAATCTTTATTTTCAAGTACGGATGTTGGTGTGTATTTGTAGTAGGGATCTGTGTTTTCTATGAGCTTGTACGTTGTGGTTAGTGCTTGGTGAACTACTTTTGCCGCTGAGTCACGTCTGGCTGTGTATTCCGTTCCGGCTAATATTTTACATCCGCTTGTTATGTGTTCGATCGTTTCTTTCTGCTGGTGGCATTTTCTGCATCTGTCTTCTGTAATAGTTGGGTCTTTGATGATATGCTTTTGGTAGTTTCTGGTTAATATGACTTTATCCTGGATGGCAAGTAAGAAGCCTTCTGTTTCCGGGAATAGCTGCCCATCCCGCAACCAGGTGTATGATTGTTTTTTATTTACGTGGTCTTGTTCTATGTGGTATCTGTGTTTTCCGTGGAGTGTTTTTTCTGACCACGTTTTCATCTTTTCCTGTTGTAATTGCGTGTGACTGTGTGTATCTGCTGGGTGGTCTACCCGGGATAAGTCGAGTGGGGTATAGTTTTTGTCTGCTGTTGCTGTATGGAGGCTGGTTTGCTTGGTGTGAAAAAATTTCCTAAGTGCTTGTATTTGTTTTGTGTGTAATGATCTGATGTCTATAATTCCTCTTCCTCCTGCCTTCCTCTCGATGGTAAGTCTTTCTTTGCATGCGTTGAGGTGTAATTTCCTGTATTTGGTGAATTGAGGTCGTATAAAGATGTGAATATTTTCTATGTCTGTTTGTGACCATTTGATGATACCAAATGAATATGTGAGTATAGGTATAGCGAACATGTTGATGGCTTTAGTGAGATTCTTAGAGTTGAGTTTTGTTTGTAAAAGTTTCGTCAGTCTGTTTTGGAATTCGGTTCTGAGCTCTGTTTTGATGTGAGTGTGATTGAGTTTGGTGCTTTGTTGGAAGCCTAGATATTTGTATGTTTCTTTGTCGAACATGTTATCGAGTGTTTCATTGTTGGTGGTTTCTGTCTCATGGTGGCCCTTCCACTGGCCTTTGTTGATATGGAGCACTTTGCATTTACTTATACCAAATTCCATATTGACATCTAAGGTGAATATTTCTGTGATTTTGAGGAGTTCTTTCAGCTGTGTTTTTGTGGCAGCGTAGAGTTTTATGTCATCCATATATAGGAGGTAGTTTATTTTATGTTGATTCAGTTTTTGGTGTCTGATGTCGACGCCATGCTCTGTTCTGTTTAGTATATTTGAGAGTGGATTGAGACAGAGGCAAAACCATAGAGCGCTGAGTGAGTCTCCCTGAAATATACCCCGTCTGATGTACAGCTCTTCTGTTTGGATGCGTTCGGTTTGTGTTTCTAGGCGTATTTTGGTTTTCCATGTTTTCATAATTTGCGCGAGAAATTGCCTGAGGTGTTGGTTGATTTTATAGATTTCTAGGGCTCTGATTAACCAGCTGTGGGGAATGGAGTCGAAGGCTTTTTTATAGTCTATGTAACCGATGTGAAGGTTTCTGTGTTCTTTTCTGGTTTGTCCCATAATCACGCTATCTATGATCAGCTGCTCTTTGCATCCTCGACTATTTTTTCTGCATCCCTTCTGCTCTTCTGTGAGAATATTGTTGTCTGTTAGGTGTTGTTCTATTTTCTTGGAAATTGCGGCTGTGATGATCTTGTATAGGGTTGGAAGACAGGTGATAGGTCGGTAGTTTGACGGGTTTGTGGTGTGTGAACTTTTGGGTTTGATGTATGTTATTCCTTGTGTAAGAAAAGTGGGGAATGTGTGTGGTTGTAGAATGGCTTTGTTGATTTGGTGTGTGAGTGTTTCGTGTGTGGTGGTAAACTGTTTGTACCAGAAGTTTTGTATATTGTCTATCCCAAGGCATTTCCAGTTGTGTGTGTGTTTGATTGTTTCTGTAATTTCTTCTGTAGTTAGTGTTGTTCTGTCACACGTTTGTGTTTATCTTCTTCGGCTTTGATCCAGGGGGTGTTATTATTATGTAGTTTGGGTTCTGACCAGACAGTTTTCCAATAATCTGCGAGTTCTTGTTTGTTTGGTGGTTCAGTTATTATTATTATTATGACTGTTCTCGTTTTTCTTTCTCACATTTGGTCAATGTGGTTCCATGTTTGGCTGACGGGCGCAAACCAAGTCAGCACAAACGCATTACCATTGTGTGTTAAGGAATGACCTGACAATGTTACATGTTTTCAAAATCACTGACTTCTGAATGGTTTTGTGTATGTTTGTGTTGAGTCCTAATTGTACTAAGTGTGGTGTGAATGTTGTTGGTGTAAGGCCTGTGGCTGATATAATGAGGGGGACAATGATGACTTTTTCTTGTTTCCATAGCCTTTTTATTTCCGTTGCAAGGTCTGTGTATTTGGAAGCCTTCTGTTTCCGGGAATAGCTGCCCATCCCGTAACCAGGCGTATGATTGTTTTTTATTTACGTGGTCTTGTTCTATGTGGTATCTGTGTTTTCCGTGGAGTGTTTTTTCTGACCACGTTTTCAACTTTTCCTGTTGTAATTGGATGTGACTGTGTGTATCTACTGGGTGGTCTACCCGGGATAAGTCGAGTGGGGTATAGTTTTTGTCTGCTTTGACTGTTGCTGTGTGGAGGCTGGTTTGCTTAGTGTGAAAGAATTTCCTAAGTGCTTGTATTTGTTTTGTGTGTAATGATCTGATGTCTATAATTCCTCTTCCTCCTGCCTTCCTCTCGCCTCTGCCTTATTATTATTATTATTATTATATAACTAGGCCAAAGAATATATGTATGAATTTAAAAAAAGACACGTTAATCGGATAAGTGGTTCTCGCTTGATAACTGCACTAATGGACAGACAGACAGACAGAGGGGCATTGCATTTTATATATATATTATAAATTATAGACATTTTCTGCTGCATAATATTGTTCCATATGTAATGGTTTAGGCTGTGTATTGCAAGGGAACGCGCTAGCGGCAAACTTTTTTCCGACTTCATTCACTATTATCGTCACTGCTCATTCCTTATGCTACCTAACGTAATACAATATAGCCTATAACCTGGCCAGAGAACATATGTATGTTTTAAAAAAGAAAGTACATAAATCGGATAAGTGGTTCTCCAGTGATAAGCGCACTAACGGACAGACAGACAGACATACAGGCAGACAGACAGAGAGACGTTGCATTTTATATGTATCATTTTCTTTGTATCATTTTTAAAAAAATGGCGAAAAATCGCTCCCCCCACCCCATCTTGAAAAGTACTGATCAAAAAATTTTCAAAAATTTCTAGAATATTCTCTGCAGAGTGAAGATTGAACGAAAATTATCACGATTGCATTACGTTTAATAATTTATCTGGTATATATATATATATATATATATATATATATATATATATATATATATATATATATATATATATATATAAATTTCCAGGTCATCAGTTTTCACTAAAGATCGAAAAAAAACTTTGTTGAAAAGTCATTTGGGATGTGTTTTGTGAAGTCACTGATCCTTTTAGACTTCCGTAACGAACATTTTTATTTTAAAAACAATCAATTTACCGAACACTAATTGCGCAAGTCCAACTTGCACTTGACCGGTTATTACTTTTTATACACGCAGTTCTAAAATAAATATTGTTTAATTTTCCCATATTAAATACTACAAATCATTACAACTATATATATATATATATATATATATATATATATATATATATATATATATATATATATATATATATATATATATAAAATAATAAAATCAACATAAAATTAATTAATTAATCAAAAAAAGAGCAGAAGCAGCTTCAGAAATACGACGGTTGTGCGATAAGCCCAGAAAAAAAAACATTTTTATGTATAAAATTTATTTTATTTTTCAACATAGTCTCCTTTTAGCTCGATATACTGTCCCATCTAAAAAATACGATTTCTCCAATCCTTCAAAATAGTCGTTTATTTCAGCAGTCACCTCATCGTTTGGGCCAAAATTTTTTGGCGCCGACCCATTTTTTCATCTTCGGAAATAGAAAATAATCGCGGGGGGCTAAATCTGTCGATCATAGTAAATGCGGAAGTAATTCGTATCCTAACTCAAGGAATTTTGCTATGGCGATGGTGTGCACGCGTGCATTGTCTTGATAAAAGAGAATTTTTTTTCTTCGCCAAATGCGGACGTTTTTCTTTCACAGCATGGTTGCATAAGTTGACATAATACTCTCCATTAATCGTTTTGCCCTTTTAGAGGTAATTGACGTGGATTATGCCGCGTGCTTATCAAAACACTTTGATCATAACTTTGTTGGCCGATAAAGTCGCCTTGGCGTTCTTTGCAGGGAGCCAGACAAAATCTCAGAAAATGAGCCGGCGGCAGCATAAACCCGTTAGTGTCCTCCTGGAATGCAAATAACAAAGGAGCAATAAATCCATTGTCGGTTTTAGAATAATAAAATAAAAATATTTTGATTTAAGAAAAGCCTACTCAAATCTAAACCAGGTCCTTAGGTCTGATCAACGATTTACGATATTGTCGAGTTTTAGGGTTTACCAGTGGCGGCGTGAAAAAATTATTCATGACATCATTTTTTTAGGGTCGATTTTTGCCTTTATTATTGAGATCCGCTATTTAAGGCGACTTTTCTGCAATCGGTGTTGCTACGTCTAGACACCAGTTCCAATATATGCAGTGAGTTCCATAAAACCCCGTATATATATATATATATATATATATATATATATATATATATATATATATATATATATATATATATATATACTCCTGGATAAAATTAACGCAACAGTATATTAAATCATACAAATCTCTATAATGAATTAATTTTAATAATTTTTTATGAACATTGGTTACACTAAAAGTTAGAAAAAACTTATTCGGATATTTTAAAAGTGAATTAGGTACCAAATTTCTCTATAAGATTCGAATTAAAATTATTCTTAAGACCTAATAACAAAATCGTTGAAATTATGTAATAATGAAAAAAATAAATTGGGACACTAGTAGCAAAATTAATGGTGTAACTGGGACACTAGTAGCGTGTGTTGCCTCCTCTACTTCGGATGACAGCGTTTATGCGCCTAGACATGCTTCTAATTAAATTTTGCATAAAATCTTGAGGAATTTGCTCCCATTCTGTGATCACTGCATTTTCAAGTTCCTTCAGGTTTCTGGGTGCAGGTATATGACATTTCACATTTTTCTTAAGGTGATCCCATACATGTTCTATCGGATTCAGATCCGGGCTTTTTGGTGGCCATTGCATAATCGGTATATCAACTTGATTAAGATAATCGAGTACCTCCCTAGCCACGTGAGATCGAGCGTTGTCTTGCATAAACAGGAAATTGGGATCCACAAAATGACCGAAAGGCATCACATGTTCTATTACAATATTCTCAAGATAATAGTCAGCATTTATGGATCTCGTACGGACAGGGACTAACTCTGTGCGAGCATCAAAGCAGATGCCACCCCAGAACATAACAGAGCCACCGCCGAATGGAATCCTTGCAGAGATATTGCAAGGAGCAAATCTCTCTCCTGGTCTTCGCCATATCCGCTCACGACCATCTGGATGTTTTAGACTAACCCTAGTTTCATCTGTGAAGAAAACTTGTTTCCAATCATCCACAGACCAGTTTTCGTGATTTCGAGCAAAACGTAACCTGGCAACTCTGTTTTCTCTAGTAAGCAAGGCCGCAGTGGCTGGTCTCCTACTGTTTATTCCAGCTTTATTTAACCGTCTTTTAACTGTTTTAGAAGAAATTGTGACATTGCGAACAGCTTCGAGTTCGTTTCTTATTATAGAACTAGTGACAGTCCTGTTTCTTAAAGCATATTGTCTTATAAAACGTTCATCTAGGTCGCTAGTGCATCGTTTTCGCCTTTGCCCTAGCCTTCTAGAATAAGTTCCTATTTCATTCAAGCGTCTTACCATACGACTTATTGTGGAACGATGTTTGCCTAAAAAATTGGCAACATATCCCTCGTCCAATAAAACTGAGGCTCGCTCTACCTCGTGTTCAGTTAAATTCCTTGTTCGATTCATTTTTCTAATTCTTCGGGGTCAAAAATAAAACAGTCTACCACAAAAACGTATTACTTTGAAAGAGGGAACAATTTATAAGCTTACTTTTAAAGAAAATCTATCGCATTATTACAGAAAATTGTTTATCTTCTAAAAAATTCCTTAAAACTGTAAATCTAAACGAATTGTTTTGACTTCTGTCGTGAACAACGAAACAAAATATGCATAGCCTACTATTCAAATACTCGATAAACTTTAAAACTGACATAAGAAAAAGATAAATTAATTTTCAGATCGTTGCGTTAATTTTGTCCAGGAGTTTATATATATATATATATATATATATATATATATATATATATATATATATATATATATATATATATATAAATATATATGGTATCCCAAAAACCAATGTATTCCCGTCGAAGGCTGATAGGCCAGAATATGGAAATATTATATAGTAGAAAATTGTTTTTTTTATTTTTTATAATTTTTTTTTAAATAACTGGCCAGGTTAGGTCGGTATATTTTTTAGAGTATTTTTTGTACGTAAAAGGCTATAAAGATTTTACAATTTTTTTAAAAGCTTTAGCGTTAAATCCCGCCGTAGACGGTTCACTGTTTAAATGTGGTAATCGATTCGGAGACATCAGGTTGTTAAACAATTTCCCTGTTTTCATTATTGATAATAATAGAAGCATCTAGTAAGATCGATGTGCTGTCATTACTTAAGTTTGTTTTAGATAGGGAGCATATATATTTTCAGGAGCTTTAAAGAAGTGTTCGGAAAAGACGTTTGGTCCGCGTGCCAAACTCTAACCGCTTTAAATCCGTTCACAATGAGGCCAATGATAGGAGCTCTTGGGTAAGCGTCTGCAAATAAATTTGCAACTTAATATTGCATTACTTGACGACCTGGATTTGTCCTCAAACATTTTTGTAATGCTTGAATATAAGCAAGGCCCGGCAGTTGTAACATTATTATCCCATTAGCTTTGACTATGTTCAACGCTTTCAGATCCTTCGAATGTGTTGTATTTCCATCCAGCAAAAGTAACACTTTATCTTCAGGGGTTGGATTTACGACACTTATAAAATGGTTTAACCATCTATGAATCCATGTTTCATCAACAGTTGTGAATCGACGCCAAAAATCATTCCGCTTTAACATCGCCAAACATTCTTTTGAAGTTGACACACGTGCGTGTTTATTGACAATTGTGAGCAATCGTGGCACCCATCTTGCGGAAAGCGTTCTCAGATCCAAATGAGTTGTTAAATTGTTCTGCACTCGGTAAGTTGAGATGCCCATAGTCTCAGCAATCTCATGCACTTTCACTCTCCCATAATTTATCACTATATCGTGGATTTTTTCAATCATTTCTGATGTGTTGATCTCATTTGGAGGACCCGGACGGAGTTCCGCTTTTATCTCATCATTCGTTTTCTTTTTCAAAAACAAATATTTTATCACTGCTGAATATTCAGTTTTTTCCATTGTTGTAAAATCACAAAAGTGGTTCTATTTAAATGGCTGCCACTCACAAACTAAATCATGCAGCGACTTAAAAATTTGACAGGATTCTTGTGAAAGGTTATGTTTATGAAAAATATTTAAATTATATATTTTTAAATAGTAGTCTGGTCAGGACCAGGTACTTATTATACAACCTTCGTATTTACAACATATAATATTTCCCTCTACTTTTGTTAAAATTGAATGTAATGAAGAAATAACATAATTTTCGGATTTCGCAATACCAAGAAGAAATGTATAACGTTATATGCTTGAATATAAATCATGCATAAAATTTGTTTATTTTCGCAACTAAAAACGAGGTAAAATTCTGATAACATTATGGAAAGTATACACAATTTACAGAGCCTCACTTCTTCCAACCCCTCTTCCTAGAGTGCTACCACTTAAAATGATAGTTTTCTTTCCTGCTTCAATGTGTGCTAAATTTAAAATTAATATATTATTTCGTCGTAATGGATCGATAGACCAATAGAAACATAAAGAGTTGGAAGAAAATGTTTCGTAATGTGGGGACGCGAAGAAATCTTCAAGTGCGATTTTTACAGAAATGGAATACCTCTTTAAGCAAAGGATAGAAAAAGTTCCGTACTGAACACTTATAAGATCATTTCGGTGTCCGTTCCTCTGTCTGTCCGTTTGTCTGTTACACCCGATTTTCTCCAGAATTATTTGACAAAGAAAGTTGAAATTTGGCACTAATATGGGAACTGATGGCCTCATCAGAGCCGTGTAGTTTTGAAAGTTAAATTTTGACTTAAGGGGTTAGGGGTAAAATCGAAAGTGAAAAAAAAAATTATCAGGTCATCAAGTGGGGTGTCAAATAAAAAAAAGTTCAAATACATATAATGTAATACTTGTGCACACTTTTCTTTGCATTATTTTTAATAAAATACGAATAATCACTGTCTCACCCCCTTATCTCAAGAAGTACTGATCAAAAAATTTTAGAATATTCTCCATAGGATGTAGATTGAACAAAAATTATCACGAGTGCATTACCTGCATAATTTATTTGGTATATATATATATATAAAAAAAAATTCAAAGTCATCAGTTTTTAGTGAAGAGCGGAAAAAAACTTTGTTGAAAACTTATTTGGGATGTGTTTTATGAAGGCATTGATCATTTTATACCTCCGTAACAAAAATTTTTATTTTATAAGCAATCAACGCACGGAACACTAATTGTGCAAGTCCAACTTGCACTTGAGCAGTTATTTATTTCATATCACAGTATAATATTTTTAAATTTTACCATCAAATTCCTTAATTCTTAATTTAAAATTATTTACTTACTACTACATGATTGTTAATATGTTAAACTCATTAATGTTTACTTGGGAAGCAGTTATATTGCATCTTTAGGACAATAACAAATTTCCTTTTTCTATAAAAGTTAAGTGATTCTTACTTGGGTATGTAATATCCTATTAAATTTATTATTAAAACAAAATGCCAAGTGCACGTCGGACTTGGGCAATTAGTGTTTTGTACCGTGATTGCTAAAGTATTCTAGAAAATTCAGTTACACATTCATCTTCAATATAAAAATTACCAAGAATATATAAATAAATATTTGTTTAATTATAAACAAATAAATTAACATTATTTTTTCTCGGTATCTATCCATTGGTAACTAGCCAAATATTTAAAGCAATAATGTACTGAAAGATATATGAGTATATTACTGATTACACCGAATACGAAACGTGTACGTTCATAGCTCTTATTCCGCGTTAAATTCAAAACTTTCCACGAAAAAATCTCCACCATATTGTCAAGCAAAATATTTTTTTATAGCGAAGAAATTATCAAAGGTAATGCATTTGTGATAATTTTCACTCAATTTACACCTTATGGAGAATATTCCAGAATTTTTTTTCAAATTTTTTGATTAGTACTTTTAGAAATAGGATGGGGGGGATTTTTAAAAAATAATATAAAGGAAAGTTTGCGCGAGTATTAAACCATACATATTTTTAAACTCGTGTTGTCACAAGCTTTTATTAGATATTCCCGTCGACATTTTTTTAAACTGCTAATTTAACTCCAAAATTTAACTTGATTGGGATTGGATAATAAATTATTTGGCAATTTCTAACAGGTATTATAGAATTATCCTTTTATTTCAAAACTGTTAAAAACCAACATGATAAAAAGTTAAAAATTACAAATTAAATAATCCAAGATCCAGATTTTCCACAAACTAACCAACAAAAAACTGCTATTAAACACATGTTGAAATTCTTGACATTTAAATGGAGTAACCTACAATTGCACTAAAATTATTTTTTCAAAATTCGATATATTAGTATAGTTTTGACTTACAAATCGAGAGCTAATTTTTCGGATTAGAGTTACAAAATGCTTATAGAACATGAACTTAATTTAAAATTTAGCATTATCTGCCTGAAACTTATCATTTTAACTCTAAGTAGAGGCATAAACTGGATTCCATCGCTGTAAAAGTATTGTAAATAGCCGTTTTGGTCTGAACTAACCTAAACTAATGCATTCGGCTATAGTAATATACGAGGCTGGTTTGGAAAGTCCGTGCAAAGTCCGAGAGATGGCACCACCGGCGCGTATCGAGGTCATGTTTAGTTAGTAGCATCTCTTGAATGAACGCACACCAAGTTTCAGCCATATTGGTCTATTTCTTTGTGTTTGGCATTCCTGTGAATCAAGAAAGTCGAGTGATTTTCAAGAAATGGACGAAAAAGAATTTCGTGTGGTGATTAAACATTACTTTATGAAAGGCAAAACGCCTCAGGAGACTAAAGAGAAGCTTGATAAACATTATGGTGACTCTGCACCTTCGATTAGAACAGTTTATAAGTGGTTTCAAAATTTTCGGACTGGCCATATGGGCACAAGTGACGCTGAACGTTCTGGACGGCTTGTGGAGGTTACGACTCCAGAAATCATTGATCAAATCCATGATATGGTGATGGATGACAGAAGAGTTAAGGTGCGTGAGATTGCTAGTGCTGTGGGCATGTCGACTGAACGGGTACATAATATTTTGCATAAACATTTGGACATGAGAAAGCTATCCGCAAGATGGGTGCCGCGATTGCTCACGCTACCAAAAACGGAATCATGTGAAGTGTTGCAAGGATGGTTTGCAGCTGTTCCAGAAGAATCCGGAGGACTTTAAGCGTCGTTTCGTCACTGTGGATGAAACATGGATACATTACTATACTCCTGAGACCAAACAACAATCTAAACAATGGGTTACCAAGGGGGAATCTGCACCAAAAAAGGCGAAGACCGTTCCTTCGGCCGAAAAGGTTATGGCGACTGTCTTTTGGGATTCGCAAGGGATAATCCTCATCGACTATCTGGAAAAGGGTAAAACTATTACAGGTGAATATTATTCATCGTTATTGGACCGTTTGAAAACCGAGCTGCAAGAAAAACGCCCGCGATTGGCCCACAAGAAAGTCCTTTTCCATCACGAGAACGCACCAGCACACACTTCAGCAGTTGTGGTCGCAAAATTAATGGAAATAGGATTCCAACTCGTTTCACATCCCCCCTATTCTCCAGACTTGGCTCCCTCGGACTACTATTTGTTCCCCAATTTGAAGAAATGGCTGGCGGGACAAAGATTTTATTCAAATGAGGAGGTGATTGCAGACACTAATGGATATTTTGCAGACTTGGATAAATCCTATTATTCGGAAGGGATCAACAAACTAGAACATCGTTGGACGAAGTGTATAAGCCTAAAAGGAGACTATGTCGAAAAATAAAAAAGGTTTACCCCAAACACATAAGTAGTTTTTATTTTTGCACGGACTTTTCAAACCAGCCTCGTATATGCTTCCTTCTTCAATACAACGCTATTGCGAAAAATTAAAAAGAACTGGAAAAAACTGTTTTCGTACACCGATTTAAAATTTGATCAACATATAACACTTGAAGAAGAATTTTGTATGATTTCATGTAGCATAACGAAAATTTGTTCTGGGTTTTGATGATGTCAATGAACACACTCTATGCAATAGTATTTATAGTCAAACATGGTTTCAAATATATCGTGCTATATCTAGAATTCTTTATTTACAATTAGACAGGTTAAACCTATAACTATTATAAAATGAGGTGAACTAATCATGATTATACATTGGTGTCTTAAGATATTTTCATGTCAGTAACCTAATTAACTTAGCCTAGGTAATAGGTTTTATGTAAAAGTGGTGAGCGAGAACTTAATATATTTTATATATAAATAGATATAAACCTAAAATAAAACTTAAAATTAACTTAAGATTAACTTAAAGTTAATCCTGTGGTAGGGGATCGGGGGGTTTTAGGTAGCAAAATCTGGCATTAGGTGGGGGTCCATAGGTGTCCCTGACTGTAGGCCTGGAGTGGTGAGTGGCTTTATCCAGAAATTTGAGCTGTGCTCATGAATTCCCGGATTTTGGGCATTTGATGGTCTCGATGAATGTGGTGTGGGTGTTACGGACGAACCATGAGACTTTGGCGATGATTCGAAAAGCTTTTGATCTGTGAATACGTGACATTTGACATCATGCCTGACTAGAATAGGTGAGGCTGGCTATGATGATTATTTTGTAAATTGTCAACTTGTTGCGTGTTGACAATTTACTGGACTTGTTTAGAAGAGGATATAGCTTGCCGAGGAGCTGATTGGCTTTGATGGTGGATATCGTGTTATATGACATTTTTACGGTGCTCGGGTTCAAGGAAGCGGAAAACTATGTGGTTATTTCATTATTTCCACTTCTAAGAAAAATAGTATATAAATTCAATAAATATAAAATGTACAGGGTTGTCCAAATTGGACACTTTTAAAGGTAAACCCCTTTATCTAAAGGAGATAGACGAAAATTGATATCGGTATCTGAGGCTCAATTTTTATGATAAAATCAATGGTGAAAACCGCATATCGACATTTAGTACCGTTTCAGATATACAGGGTGTTTTTCAAAAATCTGCATTTTGAAAAAATGTAATTCTTTTGATTCTTGTAAATACATTCTCAAAGCACTTTTTCACGTGGATTTCAACAGTGTAAGTTACATGTTTTTACAACTCATATTTTAATAGTTATTAACGCAAAAATATAGTTTTTAAATAGGATACCCTGTATATTTTTCCTTATCCAAATAAAGCTTTAATTTACCATTCTAAAAATATAGCTGACTTTATATTTTGCTTAAATCTACTTCAAAATATAAAGGTTTTAAGTTTTTACGCGAGTTTTAAATGCACATTTTGTGAAGTAGGCTTTGGACGGAGCGGCAATATCAATTGTTTACCGATAGTAGTCAAATTGTAAAAAAAAAAATCCCAGAAGTAACTCTAAGAGTCATAACTACAATGAAATTTACTAAATGCTATAGTACTTTAAACTATGTACAAAATAAAACAAAACAACAAGAAAACAATTTATTCCGAGTAGAACAAACTAAAACAAAACAATTTTCTATAAGAGATGTTCGAAATGTCGACCAGTTTCATTTACACATAGGCGGCACCTTTTCTGAACACTTCTTACCGAGTTGATTAGTTCAAAAGGGGTGAGAGCTGCAAAACTTTGTATCACTGCGACTTCTAACTCTTGCCTGGTGTTTGCCAGCAATTTAAAAAGTAGGTCTTTCAATCTTCCCCAGAGATAGAAGTCCATGGGTGTTAAATCCGGTAACCTCGCCCGCCAACGGTTCGGGCATTGGTTGGCTATCCAGTTATTGCCGAAATTGGCCGATAAAAAATTACTGATAATTGCAGCGTTATGAGGGGGTGCCCCGTCGTGTTGAAAAAATATATTTCTAAGGTCCATTAACGGCAGTTCATCAACAAGAGGTTCTATTTGCTGCCTTAAAATTTCCAAATATCTCTGAGAGGTGAGTGTTCCTTCGTAAATAAATGGACCTATAACCCTGCCTCTAAAAATTCCTGCCCACACATAAAATCCAAATCTGCCTTGATTTCTTTGCTCCACAACTAAATGAGGATTTTCTTGTGCCCACGTATAAGAATTGTAACGGTTAAAAATACTTGCATTGCTTACATAAGCTTTGTCTGTCCAATTGCAATTTAATGAAAAATTCGGAACATGGTTACAATTCTCTAGAAACCATTGGCAAAAATTCATACGCCGTTGAAAATCTCCGTCTCTAAGGTGATGAACTTTTCTTGTCCTATATGACCTGAATTTGTGCTTCTTCAAAGTACGACTTACGTTAGTTCCTGGTAGTCCAGTGGATTCTTTTAACTGTCGGGTTGAAGTGTTGGAATTATTTCCGATAGTTCCTAAAACTACTATTTCTTCTAACTCCCTATCCCTGTTTGATGCATAATTTTTGGGTCGTTTATTTTCAAACTGGCCACTCTTAACTAGGTTATGACGCAATCGAGCGAATATATCCTTGAAGGGTAGACGCCTCTCTGGATACCGTTCGTGGTACAAATTACTTGCCGCTTCCGAATTTTCTCCGGTTTGTATGAAACACACGTATCCCATTTTTCGTAATTTTCAAATTTCATTGCGATTTATTTGACAATTCAATAACTGATCCTGAAGTAAAATTTGACAACTAGGAGTGAACAATTGATTTAAACCATATGGCCGCTCCGTCCAAAGCCTACTTCACAAAATGTATATTTAAAACTCGCATAAAAACTGAAAACCTTTATATTTTGAAGTAGATTTAAGCAAAATATAAGGTGTGCTACATTTTTAGAATGGTAATTTAAAGCTGTATTCGGATAAGAAGAAATATACTATTTAAAACATATATTTATATTAAAATATTAGTTGTAAAAAAACCTGTTGAAATCCACGTGAAAAAGTGCTTTGAGAATGTTTTTACAGAAATCAAAAATTTTCAATAGGAAAAGAATTGCAAACATTTTTCCAAAATGCAGATTTTTAAAAAACACCCTGTATATCTGAAACGGTACTAGATATCGATATGCGGTTTTCACCATTGAGTTTATCATAAAAATTGAGCCTCAGACACCGACATCAGTTTTCGTCTATCTTTTTTGGATAGAGGGATTTACCTTTAAAGGTGTCCAATTTGGACCACCCTGAACAGTCGGTCAAGTAAGAACGTGATCGCGATAATTCATTTTTGGTAGGTGCGATTCTAGCGATTCAACAAAAAGTCGGTAGAGGGAACCTTTTTCTACGACACATTTTAGTAAAAGTATCAGTCAATTCCGAACTTTCGTCGAAATTACGTAAAATCTAAAATGAGTCACTTGTTTGCGCGTCGGTTTTAGGCACTCTTCCTTTATTTCTATCCAAAGGGGTCTAAAATGATATATTCCGCGGCTGCTGGATAGTAAATCGTTTTAACGAGATAAATAATGTCGACGACTTGCCAAAACGTGGCTCGGTAGGCAAAGTCACTCCGAAAGTCATAAAACGAATCGTGTCTTTGTTTTTACGAGATCCGAAATTGGTGCTGCGCCAAAGAACCGCAAAATTAAGAAAATCGGGTTGGAATGTGTCCCATGACACCATTCGACAACTTCATGCTCATGATGTCAAATTCCGAAGCACGTTGAAGAAACCTTTGCTGGGCGAAAATCACGTCGCGAAGCGGCTCGTTTGGGTCCTCGATAAGATACTACATTACGTAAATAATTTAGACTAGACCTTTGCTGAATTTTCCCTATCATTCCTTTCACAACAAACTTTCTTACATTATTATAGTTAAAATTTCGCCGATTACTATGGTAACTATAACACTCTTCAAATAGTACTTTCTTTCTTGACTCGATTCATCACTTTTTTATTGATGGCTAAGTCTACCTTTCATCATTTGTCTGTACCACGATGTACTATCGTGATTACCTTGCAAGTTGTAACGTCTGGTGTAAAGTTCTTCCTTAAAACGCAAAGTATGCAGACAATTTTGAAAAGCAGCTCTTCTTGTTTCTGCACCTTAGGCTACGTTCACACATATTTTCCCCTTTGGACATTCTTCTCGGGAATATTTACTAACTTGCAGAATATAGCTGAAAATCATTTATTCAAATCTTCGTGTCGAAGGAAACAAACCAACTCCTATTTTATTTTCTTTGGTTATTGATTTATTTTATTAGTTATTATAATAAATTTTATCTTTTTATAAAATAACGACCTCTAAAATAGTTCGGCCTTGATAAGAGATAAAAAATAATTAAGAGCAATTGTATTTTGTTATTTATGTAAATACTAAAATATCTATATACATTTTTCTTGGTAAGATGAGTAAAAGTACGTCTTACGTCGGAATTTAATTATTTTACTAAGTGAAAAACATTCTTTAGTTTCAAATTTAATTAGAAGAATGAATTTACGGCGTCGAATCCGTACACAGTTGTTTAAATCTGGTAAGTTGCTATTAAAATATGTATGTATATACCAGGTGTACAAGTATGAAATGCGGATTTTTTTTCTAAAAAAAACATGTTAAATTCGGAAGAATGATAAAAAGTGCTTTATTCGAAGTATCCTCCATCGCTTGTTATACATTTTTTCCCATCTTTCGGGCAATTTGTGAATACCACACCAGTAGAAATCTTCCCCTTTTGCTGCGAACCAACACATCTTCGTCCGAACCAAAGCACTGCTCAGCAAGTGCGTGACCCAACGATGCAAACAAGTGGTAATCGGAAGGAGCCAAGTCTGGTGAGTAAGCCACGTGGGGTAGAACTTCCCAGCTGAGTGCTTCCAACGTGTCGCGAACTGGTTTTGCTGTATGTGATGGAGCATTATCATGAAGAAAAATGACTTTGTGTTGCCTCTTTCGGTATTCTGGCCTTTTTTCAAGCAGCGAACGGTTCAAATCGGTCAATTGTTGGTAACGTTTAGTATTAACCGTTTCCCCAGGTTTTAACAGCTCATAATAGACCACGCCCCTCTGGTCCCACCAAACACAGAGCATCGTCTTTCTGCCAAAGTGATTCGGTCTTGCGGTCGATGTGGATTATCAAAATAAATCCACTTTTTATCCCCTGTAACTATACGATGCAAAAACGACTTCCATTTGTACCGAGCGAGCAAAATGTCACATGTATTCTTGCGCTTTTCCATTTGCCTGTCGTTCAACTCATGTGGTACCCATCTACCGAATCTACCTGAATCTTTCCCATCTCTCGTAGCCGATTGGAAACAGCTTGTTGACTAACGTCCAATTGCTCGGCGAGTTGTTTTTGTGTTTGCAAATCATCTTCGTCCAACAATGCTTGCAATTCCACATCTTTTTTGATTTTTGTTTGGCGGTTTTCCACGTTCCTTGTCTGCAACATCGAAGTCACCACTTTTGAAACGCCGAAAACAACGTTCACACGTATCTTGCGATGGAGCATGTTCACCATAAGCTTCTCGAAGTAATCGGTATGATTCAACAGCAGTTTTCTTCAAATGAAAACAAAAAATTAATGCTGTCCGCGCGTGCTCTTTGTTCGGTATAAATTTCAACATATTGAACATAACAACACAACACTATGCACACACTCTTCCAATTTATCACTCGTGCGCGTCTGACACTTGTTGATGACACAACAAAATGGCGCAGTGTCAAATCTTTATAGCACAAACTGCATTGGTGCACCATCTGTTGTCTGAAATCCGCATTTCATACTTGTACATCTGGTGTGCTACCGTATGTGTAGTTTTTCAAGTTTTTAAAGAATTTGACCATGTATCCTTCTACTTGAATTTAGAACTAACAATTTTAATTCTATAAGTAGATTTAGGCCATATTTTTCTCGACATAGAATATTTCTTAAGGATTTTATAGAATTTATTTAGGGTATCGACTTCCCGCCTTAGATTCGGATCAGTTCTACTGCATTTGAAGCAGTCAGCTAATATATGAAATATTGTAAATATTATTTCTGTTATAAATACATGGCACTGCTACTTTTTGACATTTAGTATGGTAGGGGTTACATACTCCCCGAATTTTCAAAAATTTGATTTTTTTTACGGATTTTTATTCTCTATACTTCTAAGAATTATTCAAAATTTTTTTTTTAAGAAAATTCCATTCAATTACAAAGTTATAATATTAAGTGTGAGCCGGCGGCAGATTGGAACCGCTACCTGTTTTCAGACACTGTCTACAATATTACCAAGTCAATTTTTAATATTTTTTAACTGTTTTTTAAATCTTAATTACTTTTTCTACAAAATGTCGAGAAGTTTTTAAAACTTTTCTAATAGACAATTAAAATATGATAATTTGCCTGCTGTAGTGCGCCGCCGACAATTTTACGTTCAATGCAGTACAAAATGATTAAAAATGTCGAGAAGTTTTTAAAATGTTTCTAATAGACAATTTTTTTCTAAATAATTAAACATAAATTTTTTGGTCGAAAATAGCATACTAAAGTTTGAAACACCGTAAATTTTTTTATTAAAAAAAAACCCTTCGACAATTTTTAACTACTACATTATTTTACAAGATCAATTTCTCTTTTTGCATATTGAATTATTTTTTGTGAAGTTAGCCTGCAAACAAGGAGGGGTCATAGTTTTCATCAGTGATCCAGTTAACCCGATAAAAAATAATGTTAACATTTTAAACATATTTAAAAAAAAATTCTTATAATTTAAAGTACAATAAAAATATATAATCGCCATTCTTTTATATTGTTCACTCAATAACTTTTAAATTTTTTTTTTAAATATACATACTTTTTGCAGTGCTCAGGTGTATGTAACCCCTGATACTGATGAATAGGTGAATACAATTATTATTGGACTAACCTATTACCGAAATTAAAAGAGGGATTATTCTATGTGTATGTGTGTGTGTAATAAGTGTTTCGGTTAATAATGTCGATTTTTTCGCAACATTTAAGAGTTTATTTCCATCACAAAATGAATTGCCTTAATAATCAAAGTATGAGCCATCGTTAGCTATGACTTTTTCCCATCTTTCTGTTAAAGAATAGATTCCGCACCAGAAGAACTTTTCATCTTTTGAGGCCAACCATTCATAAGGCCAAATTTTCACTTTTTCGTAAGAATGTAAGTGTTGTTTTGAAAGTCCGTGCTGCATCGATCGAAATAAGTGGTAGTCTGAAAGGGCTAAGTCCGGTGAATACGGCGGGAGGGGTAGAACATCCCACTTGATGTTTTCCAAATAGATTTTAACACATTTTGCAACATGGGGCCGAGAATTGTCATGTTGAAAAATGACTTTATCGTGTCTTTGGGCGTATTCTGGTCGTTTTTCCTTCAATGCTCGGTTCAACTTTATTACTTGTCGATATCGATCGCCAGAAATCGTTTCACGAGGTTACAGCAGTTCGTAATACACAGCTCCTCTACTATCCCATCTAATACACAGCAAAGCTTTCTTTCCCTCTATATTGCGCACTGGTTGTGATGTTGAAGGCAGGCCTGGGTCTACCCAAGTTTTTTGGGATGAAGCATGTTCACCATAAGCTTCAACCAACAATCGACAACTTTCAGCAGCAGTTTTCTTCAAATGAAAGAAGGTTATTCAACTTCCCCGCAAAACGCCTTTTTTTAATACGAAACACGACATATTCAAAGCTATGAAGAACTATGTTTTTTCATACAATCTTAATTAATAACGAACTGGCTTTTGATGGCGTATATTTGCCTTCCAAAACGCCATAGATGTCACGTCATCTCTTAGCACAATCAACATTGTTAACCGAAACACCTACTACTAACATATTTGGAAAACTTTTTTGGTTAGTTTGTTAATGTTATATGTCCTTTTTAGGGTTTTTCAAATCGAAAAATCCAAAATTACGGTTGTTTTTACATGGCTTTCTATTTTAACACAGGAAGGAGCTAAAAAGGGGCGGAGGTTGCCTAATATTGTACAGTGGAAACAGCATTCTGAAATATTTACAGGTTTTTTGGGCAAAGTTTAAGCACATAATTTATAGTAAAATATGTAAAGGTTTAAAAGGGTGGGGTAGGTGGTGAAAAGGATTGCTTATATGGTGTTATAGATCTTTTTCGGGGCTTTTGGAGTAGAGAAATGTCAAAAAATTAAGTTACATTACTTTCAATTTTAACGGGAAAGGGTGTGAAAGAGTTGGAGTGGGTAAATATGGCATAATATTATTATTTTTTTTTTATGAGTCTAGCACACGAGCTGCAGGGAAGTCCCTAAAGCGCTCCAGGAGCGGCACGTGTGCGGAAAAAAGCGATTCACGTTGTTCTTGAGTCGCTGTAAGTTATACTCGCTGGGAAACACAACGCTGGGTAAATTATTCCAAAGGGATGATGTTCTCCATATAAAAGACTGCTTGAAAAGCGTTGTACGCGGAGTAACAAGCTGAACCTCATACGGATGTGAAGCACCAGCGCGACGTGTATTTCTAACATGCACCGCTTTGGAAGGAATTAAGCGGGCTACATCCTCCATTCCTCTGCTTAACATTTTTTACGATTAATATCTTATTTATCATTTAAAATACAGACAGTGCCAGGGGTTTTGAGCTCTCATTAAATGTTGGCAGGCTGCATTTTGGCATACAGGTAGTTTTTTTAGACGTAGAATACTATTAAAAAAAAAAGTTCACTAAAATTTGATGTATGCTAAGCCCACAAAATCGAAAATAAAATCAAAAATTCAGTTTTTCGGTAATTTCTCCAAAAATAAAAAAGGTATCCAAAAACTAAATTTTACAAAAAAATAGTATATAGATTTTTTTGTTAGCGTAAGACTATTAAAAATTCGAATAGGCGATTCAAAAGGTGTAGCGCGCCAACAGGTTAATTTGAAAGTTTGCGCTCACCACTTGGAAGATTAATGTAAAAAAAATTAAAAGATGGCTTTTTGAAGAGGAGACGTTCAGCTTTCTGATGATACTAATAGTTTTTATTTTTGTTGCTTCATAATTTGTCAAACTCAAAACGAAATTTTTGTTTGCATGATTTTAACGGGCATACAGTAAATTACAAATATTTAATAAAATATAGTATTGAAAAAAAATCCTCGTGCATATATCATTATTATATTATTTCTATATAGGAATAATTAAAAATTCCCACATTATTTGTGTTATTTAAAAATTCAGTTTTAAAATATAAAAATTTGCCTCCTGTAGTGCGCCACCGGCGATTTTACGTTCAAAGCAGTACGAAATGGTCAAAAAAAAGGAAATTTTTTTTAGTTACAGTTAAAAGTATACTTGATATTAGAAAGTCATTAATAACTCAAAAAATCTTTCTTTTTAGTGTTCCGTACGGAACACTTATAAGATCACATCGGTGTCTGTCTGTCTGTCTGTCTGTCTGTCTGTCTGTCTGTCTGTCTGTCTGTCTGTCTGTCTGTCACACCCGATTTTCTCCGAAACTATTTGACATAGAAAGGTGAAATTTGGTAATAATATAGGAATTGATGGCCTCATCAGAGCCATGTAGTTTTGAGAATTAAATTTTGACTTAAAGGGTTAGTGAAGTGAAGGTGAAGTCGGAAGTGAAAAAAAAAATTTTTTACTAGGTCATCGAGTGTGGTGTCAAATGAAAGCTTGTGAAAACACGAGTAAAAAATATATATATAATATTATACTTTCGCGCACTTTTCTTTGTATTATTTTTAAAAATTCGCGAAAAATCGCTGTCCCGGGACTTATCTCGAAAAGTACTTATCAAAAAATTTCGAAAAAATTCTGGAATATTCTCCACGGGGTGTAGATTGAACGAAAATTATCACGAGTGCATTACCTTTAATAATTTATATGGTATATAAAAAAAAACAAAAATTTCAAGGTCATTAGATTTCAGTAAAGATTGGAAACAAACTTTGTTGAAAACTCATTTGGGGTGTATTTTGTGAAGTCACTGATCATTCTGTAACAAAATTTTTTTATTTTAAAAGCAATCAACGTACGGAACACTAATTGCGCAAGTTCAACTTGCACTTGACCGGTTATTTTTTTTTGTGAATTTGCTCTTAAAAAAGTGTTCATGATAAACGTGTGTTTTGCTTATTTATTAATCATCCAATTTGAACTTAAAATTTAAAAAAATATATAATCAAAAGTGGAAAATGAAAGATAAAAGTCTAACCTTTAAGTATAAAGTATTTATATTTCATTTGAACATCTAGGTACAAAGAAAATAGTTATTGAAAACACAAAAATTCTAAATTACTCGATATAATTAAATGAATTGCGTACTCTTTGGCCGTCATATTGGATCCGCCATTTTGAATTTTTTAAATCTGTCATCGGATTCTTAGGCAGCACCCCGCGAAACCACTTAATAGCCAATTTCAAAAATTTAGCAGGTTTGCAACATAGAACCGAGCATTGTCATGCTGAAAAATGACTTTATCATGTCTTTGGGCGTATTCTGATCGTTTTTCCTTCAATGCTCGGTTCAACTTTTTTACTTGTTTTCGGTATAGATCGCGAGAAATGGGTTCACCAGATTTCAGCAGTCCGTAATACACAGCTCCGCTACTATCCCATGTAATACACAGCAAAGCTTTCTTTCCCTGTATATTGCGCACTGGTTATGATGTTGAAGGCTGGCCTGGGTCTACCCAAGTTTTTTGGGTTGGAGCATGTTCACCATAAGCTTCAACCAATAATCGACAACTTTCAGCAGCCGTTTTCTTCAAATGAAAGAAGGTTATTCAACTTCCCCGCAAAATGCATTTTTCTGGTACGAAACACGACATATTCAAAGCTATGAAGAACTATGTTTTTCGCACAATGATAATTAATAACGAACTGGCTTTTGATGGTGTATGTTTACCTTCCAAAACGCCATAGAGGTCACTAGTCTATACCGATAAGTGTATTAGTAAAACCATCTCTTAGCAAAATCGACATTGTTAACCGAAACACCTATTACTAACATATTTGGAAAACTTTTTAGTTAGTTTTTTTTTATGGGTCTAGCACACGTGCTGCAGGGAAGTCCCTAAAGCGCTCCTGGAGCGGCATGTGTGTGGAAAAAGCGATTCACGTTGTTCTTGAATCGCTGTAAATTGTACTCAGTGGGAAACACAGCGCTGGGTAAATTATTCCAAAGGGACGATGTTCTCCATATAAAAGACTGCTTGAAAAGCGTTGTACGCGGAGTAACAAGCTGAACCTCATACGGATGTGAAGCACCAGCGCGACGTGTATTTCTAACATGCATCGCTTTGGAAGGAATTAAGCCGGCTACATCCTTCAAACACTTTCGATGAAAATACTTGTAGAACAGGCTCAAGTCGCCAACCGTTCTTTGATATTCCAGCGAATCAAGGCCGCCGGTCAGTTCCGGGTCTCCAATCAGACGAACAGCTCTTCTCTGAACAGAATCCAACAAATGCAGTGTATGTTTGGGAGCGGAGCCCCAAACATGGGAGCAGTATTCCATAGTTGGTCGAATTGTGAGCTTTGTAAAGAATTACCAGTTGTTGTGGAATGTAAAGCTTTCTGGTTCGAAATAATATTCCTAACTTTTGAGAAGCTCTCCTTGCTATGCCTGCAACATGTTCATGCCAGGACATATTTGCTCCCAAACTAACGCCCAACAAATTGAGCGACCATGCTAGGGGAATGGAGTGCCCCGACATAACTATGTCGGGTTCAGCAACGTTAACTTTTTTAGAAAAATGGAAGCATGATTCCCACTACAACTGAATGGGTTAAACCAGCCATTTTATTTTAAATAATTTTTTAAAATTACGGTAAAACTAAAAAAAAAAAATATATACTACTTTTTCGGAAAATTTCCCGTTCGTTCACCGGGTGCTATTAGTTTTTCGATATTATTTTTATTTTTCGAAATTTTTGCGAAAAATCGAATTTTTCATTTTATTTTCGATTTTGTTGGCTTAGCGTATACTTCATGCAGCAAACTGGTTTTTTATCGTATTCTACGTAAACTACCTGTATGCCAAAACGTAGCCTGTTAACATTTAGTGAGAGCTTTTCGTCAAAATTTGCCTGTGATGACTGGGCTATAGGTCATTTTTAGTGTGAGAAAATTAAACTTTATACTTATTTAAACTGTGTTTGTAAAGGAGTACTAAATAAATAGTTTGATTTTTTTATTACATATTGGAAATACGTTTTATTTAATATAGGAACTATTTTAAACGGTTAATTTGTTTGGAAAATTCAACATTGATAATTCCCGTTAATACTATTTTCATTTTGAGCACATTATTTTAACATAGAATATTTCTGTCTCTTGAGAAACAAAGTATTTGCCTAATCATCAGTTTCTTTTTAAATTTTTTAAACTAATATGTAACACATGGAAATGCAATAAAAAGAACTGGTGAATGCTTAAAAGACTTCACTCTTGATAATACTTTAAATTTTCAGAAATAGTTTTGTATAATAACAAATTAGTTCAGGTTTCATGAGATTGTCAAATATTTATCCTCATTTTCTTGTCGATTACAGTTTTTGATTAACTTTTATGTTTAAACATATTTTAACAAAACTGAAAATTAAAACGAATCAGTCGAATTTACTAAATGGTTCTAAAAGTTAGGATCTGTCTGCTATGGAGTCTAGAATATATAACTGTTCAGTTGACTTTAATTTTTGACAATGCAGTATTTTTTTGTTTTAAATATCACCAAATATAGATTTATATAAGAAAATTTAACATAAGATTCGAGGATAAAGGCTATGGAACAGGTAAGAAATATAACAGTTTTTAGAGCTGTATAACAATATTCTATGGCAAATATTAGAATGATCAACCATAAACAGTACAGCAATCACCGCTGTAAAAGACCTGTACGGCCAATCACGTTCCCAAATAAAGTTGGGAAACATTCTCTCCGAAGATTTTTCTGTAACGAACGGTGTCAAACAGGATTGCTATCTGCCTCCTACATTATTCAAAATTTATCTGAATGAGGCATTAGAGATATGGCGAAGAGCATGTGTTGTATACTCTACATTTTGCCGACGATCAGGTGGTTATTTCTCAGGAAAAGGAAGACCTGGCATTTATGACAAGAAAACTTTTTAAAGATTATAAAAACTGAGGTTTAACAGTTAACTGCAAGAAAATTAAATATTTCTGTGTAGTAGGAAAACAGGGAAGCCTTACTCTAAATACCGGTGAGGTCATTGGTGCTTATGTAGAGTCTCGGAACTAACATAAGTAAAGGTGGTAGAAAAAAAAGAAGTGGACAGTAGAATAAGTAAAGGAAAGGCAGATACCTAAACTCTGTTCTGTGGTCGAAGAATATAACATGACAGAGAAAGCACCTCATTTATAATGCAGTGTTTAAGAGCATCGTGTTATACAGCAATTGACGAAACGATTGGAACAGAAAATAATGGCACTAGAAATGAATTACTGCGACATGATTTAGAGGTATTCAGAAGTCAGTGTTAGACAGAAATCTAAGACCCAAAGATCGGAAGATCGAAGAGGATGAAAACTGGAAACCGAAAGGCAAAGAACACTATAAAAAAAACGGATTGATGATGATGATTCAAAATCTTTCCTCTAAGCTTTCTCTTTACGAGGGATCAAACGTTTTCAACAAGGTTGGCGTCCGGCGATTGTGAGGGCCACTCTAATGTCTTATCGTAGACCCAAACGAGCCGCTTCGCGACGTGATTTTCGCCCAACAAAGGTTTCTGCAATGTGCTTCGGAATTTGACATCATGAGAACAAAGATACTGACGAATGGTCTCATGGGACACATTCAAACCCGATTTTCTTAATTTTGTCGCTTCTCGACGCAGCGTCAACTTCGGGTCCCGTGAAAATAAAGACACAATTCGTTTTTCGACTTTCGAAGTGACTTTGCCTACCGAGCCACGTTTTGGCAAGTTATCGACATTTTTCGTCTCGTTAAAATGATTTATTCACTTCTTCACAAACGATACCGACTTTTTAATATATTTAGCATCGCGGAATGTGTCATTTTAAGCTCCTTTGGATGGGAAGAAAAAAGATTGCCTCGAACCGACTCGCAAACAAGCGACTCAGTTTGGATTTTACGTTTTTTCGACGAAAGTTCGGAATCGACTGATATTTTTACTAAAACCCGTCGTAAACAAAGGTTCTCTCTACAGATTTTATATTGAATTGCTAAAATCGCATCTACCAAAAATGAATTATCGCGGAAACGTTCTTACTTGACAGACTGTAGCTGTTGTGTCAGCCTCCCATAGAGTATTAAGTATGCGTGTTTGATACAATTCGTTGTATCTTACTATTGGTTCTATTGTCAATTTAAGCCCCTAATTGCTAAATTAGATCAGCTCTACATTTAGACATTTTTAGTGAATCAGGCAGTAATAACCAATTGTACAATACTTTTAAGTAGGGAATATCTAACTATCTCTGAAGTTGACAAATCCAGCTGGCTGAAATCTCAAAATCTTTAGCTTCAACCAGTCGAATAGCCGGATTCGGCAGCTTAAGGAACATTTAGTTATTCTTTACCTATCGTAACTGTAGTTCACTTCACTATAAATCTTCTTTCATCAACCTTAGAAAAAATTTGGTACGGAATATATAAAAAAGGTGAATTCTATCACCGAAGCTGAATTGCCAACTTAGTTATTGCGGCTTCTTATTAAAAAGTTATCGACTATACAGAAGGCATAATAATACAAAAAAAAACTGTAAAAAAAAAACTCATTTTTTCACAATAATAAATTATTTAATCTGTACTGCTAGAATATTCACAGGTCTTATGAGTGTGTTAAATTGAAATCGACATCTTTAGATATCTTAGAAAATACATTTTGGCATTCCTGCACTAAAAAGTGCGTTAGTAATTCTACCTTTTCTAATTTAAATTTTATTAGCGAATTACTACCTTCAACCAACAATATGGCCGAATAACGCTTTTCTCAGTATACTAGAATAATTTCGCCGGCGGTTATCGAAATAAATAATTTTTAAGAAGGTATTTTTTTTAATTAAGCCTCTAAATTATTTTGCAGTAATGACGGTCACAATTCCGGCCAAACACGAATTAGTGCCAGGCGATTCTTCCGACAATGAAAATTGCTGTACCTATGATGATAGTTCCAAGGTAAGTGACCGATTTCATATTTTGTTTCCATACATGCAACTTTCTTTCCTTTCTCTTCTTCTACTGGTATTATTTGTTATGACAGAAAGAATATTTTAATATAAGTTTATGCGTTATATGTTAAACCTTCCTACGATAATCTGGGTTTATAATTAAGGAAATCTGAAACATGCGGAAATTGGGAAATTGATATTACGAAAGGGTGAATATTGTGGTGTTATTTAAGTATATATATATATATATATATATATATATATATATATATATATATATATATATATATATATATACATATATATATATATATATATATATATATATATATATATATATATATACATACATATATATATATATATATATATATATATATATATATATATATATATATATATATATATCTATATATACATATAATATCGAGTTTATAATAGCAATTGAGTGATTAATAAAATACCGCATTCCCGATATAATTTTTCACAATTTAACTATTGCCACGGTCGATAAATAAACTTGGTAATATATATATATATATATATATATATATATATATATATATATATATATATATATGTATATATATATATATATATATATATATATATATATATATATATATATATATATAATACATTAAAATTCCGGCTTTCGATCAGTTCGTTTAACAATGAATTTGCACGACGTTTCGCCAAAATCTCATTTGGCATTTTCAAGTGCTCTTGCCGCTGCTGTTACTCGATACTGTGGTCTTGCTGCTGCTGCTGCTTGAAGCTAACTTAGCTTCGACTTAGCTTCGAGCGTCGGCATCAGCAACATCGCAGTATCGAGTAGCAGCAAAGGCAATAGCACTTGAAAATGCAAAATGAGATTTTGGCAGAACCTGCAAATTCATTGTTAAACGAATGAATCGAAACCCGGAATTTTAATGTATTACATCCGTGAAAACCTCTATTGTAACATATATATATATATATATATATATATATATATATATATATATATATATATATATAAAAAATACATATATATATATATATATATATATATATATATATATATATATATATATATATTTATATATATATATATATATTTATATATATATATATATATATATATATATATATATATATATATATATATATATATATATGCTTCGTGTAACGAAAAATGAAAAAAAAAGAGTACGTTGTGGTTTAGTGAAATAGACAAAGATAAACATTAACCTAAACGTCCACGTCCAAGGTAAGAAGAGTCATAAAGTTAATTATTTTAGTTTTAATAAATTAATAATATGCATTTTCAAATAGCATTTTACGGATGAAATATGTACAATTTTAGCCAAACCCGACAAAAAAAAAATAAAAAAATTTTGAGAAAGGCAAACTGTGCCGAAACGTCAATAAAAGGAAAGGATCACAATAAAATTTAGGAAGTTTCATTCTATAAAAAACCCAATAAAAATAAAAAATACATACAGGGTCAAAGAAAAATAACAAAATCACACACACACACACACACACACATATATATATATATATATATATATATATATATATATATATATATATATATATATATATATATATATATATATATATATATTATATATATATATATATATATATATATATATATATATATAAGCGAAAACAACAATAATTGTTTGTCCGTATGTCTCTAAAAATTGATGCATTCTGATGTTGAAAATCTACTGAAGAAATACACAGAATGGGCAAAACATTTAAAAAATTTTTATTTGTTAAAGTAAATGATATTAATTGATTTTCAGACAGCAGAATTACAGGTCACAGAAAGGAATGCAAGTAAAAGGTATAACAAAATTTTTTTTATAGAATTTCCAGCAACTAATAACTTTGCTTAAAAACTGAATTACTGGATATTTTTTAAAATAAAGTTTTCAAAAACATAATTTTGAAATGGAGTAAACTTTCAGGGAACAAATTTTCCCATGTAATACTTTTAATAGACAAACTTTCAAATGTACATAAAAGAACACACAAATCAAAATTTTTGTTATAAAAATATAACTATAAAACCTGAACTAACTAAATTTAAATTTAAAACCTAAAACTGAAAAATTATATTATGTTTGCTATTCTTCTTAAACACAATTATACATATATATATATATATATATATATATATATATATATATATATATATATATATATATATATATACATATATATGTATATATATATATATATATATATATATATATATATATATATATATACATATATATATATATATATATATATATATATATATATATATATATATATATATGTATATATATATATATATATATATATATATATATATATATATATATATATATATATATAGGCTGAAAAGTTTTGTGTCTAACTACTTAAAACACATTTTTTTGCAAAATTCGACTTTATTCATCAAGATAGTCTCCTTCAAGAGCGATACAATCACTCCAACGCTTTTCTAACATTTCTATACCTTTCTTGTAGAAGAATTTGTCTTTGCTTTCAAAATAAGCCTCAGTTTTGGCGATAAATTTTTCACTGAAACCAAATCCCTTTCCCGGGAACACCCGTTTCAGCCAACGCGCATATATATATATATATATATATATATATATATATATTATGGGTCTAGCACACGTGCTGCAAGGAAGTCCCTAAAGCGCTCTAGGAGCGGCATGTGTACAGAAAAAGCGATTCACGTTGTAAATTGTACTTGGTGGGAAACACAGCACTGGGCAAATTATTCCTAAGGGATGATGTTCTCCATATAAAAGACTGCTTGAAAAGCGATTTACGCGGAGTAACAAGCTGAACCTCATACGGATGTGAAGTATTAGCGTGACGTGTATTTCTAACATGCACCGCTCTGGGAGGAATTAAGCGGGCTACATCCTTCGAACACTTTCCATGAAAATACTTGTAGAACAGACTCAAGTCACCAACCGTTCTTCGATGTTCCAGCGAATCAAGGCCGCCGGTCAGTTCCGGGTCTTCAGTCAGACGAACAGCTCTTCTCTGAACAGAATCCAACAAATGCAGTGTATATTTGGGAGCGGAGCCCCAAACATGGGAGTAGTATTCCATAGTTGGTCGAATTTGAGCTTTGTAAAGAATTAACAGTTGTTGTGGAGTGTAAAGTTTTCTGGTTCGAAATAATATTCCCAACTTTTGAGGAGTCCTCCTTGCTATGCCTGCAACATGTTCATGCCAGGACATATTTACTCCCAAATTAACGCCCAACAAATTGAGAGACGATGCTAGGGGACTGGAGTGCCCCGATATAACTATGTCGTGTTCAGCAACGTTAACTTTTTTAGAAAAAAACTGCCGCCGGGGTTTTTGTAGCGTTAAATTCCACTTGGTTACTGTCACCTCAAGGTAGAATTTCTTCCAGGTCTTATATATATATATATATATATATATATATATATATATATATATATATATATATATATATATATATATATCGGGGACTCCCCGACGTCTAGAATTTCACCGCTGTCTATGTTTTGGTTAGTCGACGAGTGTTATAAGTTACTCGTTACGTCTATTATTATCGCAGAGGTAATAGTTTTGTTTTAGTAGATATTTTACAAAATGAAGCGTCGTAATAGTAAGAATATCTAAATGCCACATAAAATTGTTTATTTATTATTAGGAACCTGTGAGAGACATTAATGAAAATCTGTACTAGAACATCAAAACTACACGGTACAAGGAAAAACTTGCAGTGTTCAAGTAACGCCGATGGCAACATTTATAATTATCTCCTATTACGAGATTTTCGCTCTTTTAGCGGGTTTCTGAATATTTTGCAATAATACGGATATATTAAAAATTCCTGTATATGTTGACATTTTCTAATAATTAATTTATTGAAAAACTGTCGAAACAAACCTTACGAGGTACAAGTTATCGACACTTATTTAAAAGAAATACATCGTATAGCTAATTAAAACATAAAAACTGGCCAAGTGCAAGTCGGACTTGCGCATTAATGTTCCGTACGTTAATTGCTTTTAAAATAAGAATTCTTGTTACGGAGGTATGAAATGGTCAATAACTTCACAGAACATACCCCAAATGAGTTTTCGACAAAGTTTGGTTCCGATCTTTGTTGAAAACTGACGATCTTAAAATTTTTATTTTTTTATATATCGGATAAATTATTAAAGGTAAAGCACTCGTGATTATTTTCATTCAATCCATACTCTGTGTAGAATATTCAAGAATTTTTTCAATATTTTTTGATCGGTACTTTTCGAGATAAGGGGGCACAACGATTTTTGGCAATTTTTTAAAAATAATACAAAGAAAATGTACGCAAGTATTACATTATATATATTTTTGTACTCGTGTGTCCACAACTTTTATTTGACACCCCACTCGACCTGGTAATTTTTTTTTTCTTTTGATTTCACCCCCCAAAACTAACCCTTTGAGTAAAAATTTAACTTTCAAAATTGCACCGCTCTGATATGGCGATCAATTCCTATGTTAGTGCCAAATTTCAACTTTCTATCTCAAATTGTTTCGGAGAAAATCATGTGTGACAGACGGACAGACACCGAACTAAGCCAATGAATAATTCGTGTATTAAACTGTATCTTCTTGATATAGAAGAAATTACATATCTTTCTAATATCAATTGACGTAAATAAACGCTTTCTATTTTTTAAGGTCACGAAAAAAACATTTTTTTTGAACAAATGTCCTAGAAATTATAAGAACATCTTAATTACTTCTTATAATAATATTTGTTCTACATGTAGCAGAATTTAATCACCGTTGGTAATCCTAATAAGATTTTATTCAACGACTCGAATTTACTTTCCTCTTCGCATACTTTCATTGGTCATTGGCATACTGTTTGTGTGTCAAGTGTTAAAATACACGAAAGAAAGTTTTGTTTATAACCGGTTCCATTAAATACCTAATATCAAATGTTTGCTAAGCGTCCCTATCTACTTGATATAATCATAATAATAATAAAGAGGTTCTTTTATGCCAATGACAATAATTTTTTAGTGTTCCGTACGGAACACTTATAAGATCACTTCGGTGTCTGTCTGTCTGTCTGTCTGTCCGTCTGCCTGTCCGTCTGTCACACCCGATTTTCTCCGTAACTATTTGTCATAGAAAGTTGAAATTTGGTAGTAATATAGGAATTGATGGCCTCATCAGAGCCATGTAGTTTTGAAAGTTAAATTTTGACTTAAGGGGTTAGTTTTGGGGGGTGATATCGGAAGTAAAAAAAAAATTTTTTTACTAGGTAATCGAGTGTGGTATCAAATGAAAGCTTGTGAAAACACGAGTAAAATATATATATATATATATAATGTAATACTTGCGCGCACTTTTCTTTGTATTATTTTTAAAAAATCGCGAAAAAAAATCGCTGTCCACCCGCCTTATCTCGGAAAGTACTTATCAAAAAATTTTACAAAATTCTGGAATATTCTCCACAGGGTGTAGATTGAACGAAAATTATCACGAGTGCATTACCTGTAATAATTTATCTGGTATATAAAAAAACAGAAAGTTCAAGGTCATCAATTTTCAGTAAAGATTGGAAATAAATTTTGTTGAAAACTTATTTGGGGTGTGTTTTGTGAAGTCACTGATCATTTTATATCACCGTAACATAAATTTTGACTTAAGGGATTCGTTTTGAGGGGTGAAATCGGAAGTGAAAAAAAAATTTTTTTACTAGGTCATCGAGTGTGGTGTAAAATGAAAGCGTGTGAAAACACGAGTAAAAAATATATGTATAATGTAATACTTGCGCACACTTTTCTTCGTATTACTGTTAAAAAATCGTGAAAAAATCGCTGTCCCCTACCTTATCTCGAAAAGTACTGATCAAAAAATTTTGAAAAAATCCTGGAATATTCTCCACGGGTATAGATTGAACGAAAATTATCATTACCTTTAATAATAATCTATCTGGTATATAAACAAACCAAAATTTCAAGGGCACCAGTTTTCAGTAAAGATTGGAAACAAACTTTGTTGAAAACTCATTTGGGGTGTGTTTTGTGAAGTCACTGATCATTTTATACCACCCTAACAAATTTTTTTATTTTAAAAACAATCAACGTACGGAACACTAATTGTGCAAGTTCAACTTGCACTTGACCGGTTATTTTCAAACTAATATGTATGTTTATATATATATATATATATATATATATATATATATATATATATATATAATATATATATATATATATATATATATATATATATATATATATATATATATATATATATATATATATATATATATATATAATATATATATATATATATATATATATATATATATATATATATATATATATATATATATATATATATATATATATATGTATATATATATATATATATATATATATATAATATATATATATATATATATATATATATATATATATATATATATATATATATATATATATATATATATATAATATATATATATATATATATATATATATATATATATATATATATATATATATATATATATATATAGTAGAACCCCGATTAACCGAGTCGCGATTATCCGAGCTTCGGATTAACCGAGCCAATCTAAGAACCCGATTATCCGAGGTACGCGCGTCTATGCTGCGTATTAACCGAGCTTCTAAAATATGTATGTACATATTTCAATTTAAAATCGTCGGGGCCTTAGGGGAATCCCCCTGGTCCGTGTGAGGGGTTCCCCTATTTATGTTTTTGCGTGAATGCTGTGTGTTATAGCGTTTACTACGGAGAAGTACGAGTATACTCACATAATTTATTTGGTTGGAGTTCTGGTAGTTAAGTGTAATTAATACGAACAGCTTTGTTTGAATTTTTGTTTGTCGTATTATAATGAAGCAAAACAAGCGTAAAAGAATCGTCGTTCCTATTGAAGAAAAATTAAAAGCCATCAGAAGAATTGAAGCAGGAGAGACAATTAAAGTTGTTGCACGAGATTATGGAGTAGGTGAGGTAACAGTTGGAGATTTTAAAAGAAACTCCACAAAAATAGAAGAATGGTGTATAAATCAAGCCTCCTCGTCCTCAGGAAGAAAATCAATGAAAACTGGCGACTATGAAAAGGTTAACGAAGCTTTATTAATGTGGTTTAACCAACAGAGATCAAAAGGTGTCCCTCTGTCAGGTCCAATTTTACAACAGAAAGCAATAATGATTACTAGGCAATTCCAGAGATAGATCAATTTACCGCCAGTTCTGGATGGCTTGACCGCTGGAAAAAAACGGTACGGTGTACGACAACTGACTGCATGTGATGAAAAATTTTCTGCTGTGTGTCATCAATTGAGAAGTTTAAGCAGAACTTTAAAAAGCAAATCGAAGATTGTGGATACACATGTGATCAAATTTACACCTGTGACTAAACTGGTCTGAATTATAAAATGCTTCCATCAAAAACATTGGCATCTCGACTGGAAAAATCAGCTCCTGGGCACAAACGAAGTAAGGAAAGATTAACTATAATGGTATGTTCCAATGCATCACCCAAAGCCCTACCAGTCTATTACAAAAGTCAGAAGAACGCATGGATGGATGCGACCTTATTTACTAACTGGTTTGAAAAAGAGTTCGTGCCATCTGTGACTAAATTTTTGAACAGAAACCGTCTTCCTATTAAAGCAATTTTGTTAATGGATAATGCCCCCTCTCACCCTGGAGAAGGACTTCATGTGGGCGAAATTGTTGTAAAATTTTTTCCTCCAAATGTAACCAGCACAATGCAACCAATGGATCAAAGCATCCTCGAAAACATTAAAAAAAATTATAGGCATTTATATCTTGAACATCTGTTAGAATATACAAAAAAGGAGGATATTATCAATGGGATGAGAAAGGTTACACTGAAAAATGTTATTTACTGGGTAAGTCAAGCTTGGGATTCTGTGCGTACTACCACTATTCAAAAATCTTGGTCAAAAGTTATTGATTTTGAGGACTATAATGACAGTGAAGATGATACTCCATTAAATGAATTAGCTTTGAAATTGAGAAGCAATGGAGAAATGCCCTGTTCAAATTTTGACAGCGAGATAGAAGAAAAAGAAAAAAGTTTATTTGAATTAATACAAAAATTAAAAGGTTGCGAAAATGTGACAAGAGAAGATGTTGTTGAATGGATTACAGCAGATGATTTAGAAGAAGAAATGAGTATTGAAGAAATAACAAATGCTTTTCAGGAAACCGAAAAATCAGATGACGATGACGATGACGAAGCGGCAGTGGATGAACAGTTTCCCTCTAAGATCTCTCATCAAGAACGTTTTGCTTCTTTGGAAAAAGCTTTGAGGTATATTGAACAACAACCAGAAGCAACTCCAGCGGATTTGCTTCTTCTTAATAGATGGAGAAGCATTGCAGCGAGAAAAAGAAGATGCAATATGAAACAGAAGCGCATACATACCTATTTCACTGTTTTATGATATATGTACCTATTTATATGTTAAAAACGTTAGTACATCGGTTTAAACTATTGGTATTTATTTTTTGAATGAATAAAAAACAAATCCGGATTATCCGAGTTTTTAGTTATCGGAGGAGGGTGCCCCCCAGGTTATCTCGGATAACCGGGGTTCTACTGTATATATATATATATATATATATATATATATATATATATATATATATATATATATATATATATATATATATATATATATATATATATATATATATATATATATATATATATATATATATATAGATATAAAATATATATGTATATATATATATATATATATATATATATATATATATATAGATATAAAATATATATGTATATATATATATATATATATATATATATATATATATATATATATATATATATATATATATATATATATAATCTCCCGGGTATTTTTTTTTCATTAGGTTGGTAGGACCTGAACTGCCATATATGTCAAATTTTAAGACCATAGTAGTAGTATTAGTAGTAGTTAATAAGATTCGCTTTCAACAACAAAAGTGCGTTTTTCGATTTTTAACGTGAGTAAAAAAATTCAGCAAAGAAGTTGCATTAAATTTTGTTTTAAAAATGGTTTTTTTTTTATTTTTTTTTTTTTTTTTCGGCTTCCCAAACGTTCGAATTTGTCTCAAGAGGCCGGAATTATGGGCCGATTGGTTCTTCGCCACTTTTTCATCAAAAATTCAACTCATATCATTCCGCAACCGCCCTATTCGCCTGATTTAGCTCCGTCGAACTTCTGGCAATTCCGTAAACTCAAAAAACCGCTTCGAGGACATCGTTTTGAGTCGATTGAGGAGATTAAAACCGAATCAAAGAAGGCTTTAAAGGCCACTCCAGAAATCAAATTCTGTTTCGAAGACTGGATAAAACGTTGGCATAAATGCATTGTATCCAAGGGGGATTAGTTTGAAGTGAACGAAATAAATTTGGAAAAATAAATAACCCGTTTGCATTTTATTTCAAAAGTCCTACTATTTTTTGATCACAGTGGTATATATATATATATATATATATATATATATATATATATATATATATATATATATATATATGTATATATATACATATATATATATATATATATATATATATATATATATATATATATATATATATACATATATATATATATATATATATATATATATATATATATATATATATATATATATATATATATATATATATATATATCTATATATATATATATATGTGATACAAGGGCTAAGTTGGGAATGTGGAATCTTTGGCACAATGATACTACTCAGTATATATCACCACTACAACAAACACTTTATTTTTGCACTCGTCGCGCGTTTCGCTAACCATGTTAGCTTCATCAGGAGCGAAGATTGACTGTCAGTGCAAAAATAAAGTGTTTGGTGTAGTGGTGATATATACTGAGTAGTACAAGGGCTACCTTTAAAGTTTTTACAAAAACAATTAAAGAAAAAAAACTTTTTGGTACAAATCATTTTATTGTTTCTCAAAATATTCACCTTTAAGATTTATACACTTTTCCATACGTTCGAACCAATTCTCGAAACATTTTTTCCACTCTGAAGTTGGTACCTCAAAAACATGGTTTTTGAAGGATTCAACAGCTTCTTGAGGTGATGAAATGCGCTTTCCGCGCATTTTTTTTGACATTCGGGAACAAAAAGAGGTAGTTAGGCGATAAATCAGGTAAATACTGGCAATGAAACATTAATTTAATGTTTTTCTCCTTCAAATAATCAATTATTTGACTTGGTGTGTGAAAGCTGGCATTGTCATGATGAAGAATGGTGCGACGTTTGCGGTTGTTTTTCCCGATTTCACCGATGAGTTCTGGCAAACAAATTATTGTATAACATTCAGCATTAACTGTTCTTCGACCCTTGAAAGCAACGATTACAACATGTCCAGTATAACCAAAGAAACGATCATTTTTTTGGAAGTGCCTGTTGTTGAATTTCGGTTAAATTATGCGGCATCCTTTGGGAACAGATCTTTTTCACAACTAAATGTTCATGCAAAATCGAATGTACTGCAATCTTCGATATGCGTCAAGATGCCTCTATCTCACGGTAACTCACATGCCGATCTTCTTCAATCATCTTGCGCACAACATCGATGTTTTTCGGAATAACAATCGATTTTGTTTTTGACCTTCACAAAATTAATTTCTGACGGAAGCACAACCATGGCGAAATTCTGCAACCCAATTGTAAACAGTCTTTTCTGATAGTGATTCATTACCAACAGTTGGACGATGCGTTTCGAAACATTGTTGTTGAGTTAGGCCTTTACTAAAATTATACAAAATTATCCAACAAAAACTTTCACGTAAAAGTTCCATTTGTTCACAAAATTTTTTTTTTAAACGCTCACTCTAAACAAACTACTCTGCCAATATCTAAACTGCCACTGTTTTAACAATAACAAATGTCAAATTCTGTAACAATGGTAATGTCACTTCTCAATAGCGTCATCTAGTGATCGTTTGTAAAAACTTATATATATATATATATATATATATATATATATATATATATATATATATATATATATATATATTTATATATATACAGACATACATAAATACATCGATATCTATTAATATAATGATAATAATAATAAAGAGGTTTATTTATATAATAATTTTTCGAGCTAATATGTATATATATGTATATATATATATATATATATATATATATATATATATATATATATATATATATATATATATATATATATATATATATATGTATGTATATATGTATATATATATATATATATATATATATATATATATATATATATATATATATATATATATATTAGGGTGACAAGCTAAAACATTTTTTTAAATTTTCTTTGGTTTAACCCCCGCAAAATGCTCAATCCTATGAAAAATAAAGCCCCTAAATTTTTACAAAGCAACAGCCCCCCGTTCTTATTTGAATTTAAATATTTCAGAAAATGCTAAAACTTAGCATTATTCCCTGGGAATTGAAAGGTTTATTATATATGGATTTTGGGCCCAATGCTCTGTTTGGACTCTGTGGGTCCCAAAATTGAAAATTTAGATGGAAACACAATACTTTTAATATATATTTGAATTCAGCGATAATTTTACGTCCGAGTAAACATTAAATTTTGATTGGGCCTAATTGGACCTCATTGGAACTGGAATAAAATGCAGCACTTGAAAAGAATTATATCTATGTTAAAAGGTAATAACTAAGATGAAGAATCGAGTGACCAGCTAATATTTGTTTTTTTTTTCCGACAAGCCTGTATTTACAGGAGTCCTCGTCTCCCCTCCCCCAAACCACGTCAAACTTTCCTATTAACATGTTTCACTTGAAAACTTTATAGATAATGCATAACACATTGCCAGTGTTACGGGCTTACATATTCTTTGACATTTTTCCACATTCCCGTCAGTCTCACTCGAGTTGTTCCAGGCGCATTTTGGAAACGTAATAACTATCGGTGTTTAAGTAATCTTTGCTTCCGTAATTAAAAATTGTCTGTAGAAATCATAAAAGCAGTAACTTGAATAAGGAAAATATTACTGATTTTTGGTTAGTGGAATCGTGGTTGGAGAATTTTTCCGAGAAAGTGATTACCTTGTATCTATGAAAGCTACATAAATTAGGACATAGATTGGACTACCTGTCAGAGATAAAACAAATATTATCACGAAGATCGAAAAATATATTCGGAATATTTATCTCTTAAGAAACAGAAGAATGTTCATTCTATTTTTGTACTTGCGAAAATAATTAATTTTATAGACAAATTATACGAACTGTTTGATATTATACATGACAATGTGATTAATGATATGTGCAATGGAAATAGTATGCAATATTCTGTTTATGCGAAAGCGAGGAAAAGTCAAAGAAACCTCAGTGGGATGAGTGAACATTTCGTCAATAATGATCTTCATACAACGAAAGCGATATCGCAGAAGAGAAAGATGACAATTAAGAAACCACGGAAATCTCCCCAGTGTAGATGCAAATTGTTCCATTTTACTCGAAGAAGAGTCCTCATCAGAAGATTCTTCATCAGATAAATCTTATCACACACCGGAATTGAAAACCGCTCGGCAATCCTCGAACAAAAATGTGGTGAATAAATTTGTGGTTAATACTTGCGATCGTGAAACAGGTTATATCATATATGTGTAATATCGATGATTTTGCATCATAAAACTTGATCTATAATGTTTCCTGTAAATTTTGCGTAACTTTTATTGAAAGGAAGTTTCATTTTTTCACCCTTAATGCGTATTTAACAGGAGCATTGCGGCTAACTGAAGGACTTTAGGGGAAAACGACCCTAGGGAACAGATTCAGCATCAAAAAATGTACAAGAAAATACCTTCCTAATCCTTAAATTCAAATCAGAAGTCTAACGGGGGGCTGTTGAAGGGAAAAAAAATATATTTTCTAAAAATTTAGGGGCTTTATTTTTTCATAGGATTGAACATTTTGTGGGGGGTAGGACCAAAAAAAATAAAAAAATAATTTTTTGGCTTGTCACCCTAATATATAAATATATATATAATTAAATATATATATATATATATATATATATATATATATATATATATATATATATATAATATATATATATATATATATTTAATTATTATATATAAATTAATTAAAAGATGTTAAAATTATGTAAAATAAATTTTATGAACACGCAACATTTAATAATCATTATTATATTTAATAAATTTCAAATATAAAAATAACCGGTTAAGTGCAAGTTGAACTTGCGCAATTAGTGTTCCGTACGTTGATTGCTTTTAAAATAAAAAATTTTGTTACGGAGGTATAAAATGACCAGTGACTTTACAAGACACACTCAAAATGAGTTTTCAACAAAGTTTGTTTCCAATCTTTACTGAAAACTGATGACCTTGAAATTTTTTTTTTTTTTTCATATACTAGATAAGTTATTAAAGGTAATGCACTCATGATAATTTTCGTTCAATCTACACCCCGTAGAGAATATTCCAGAATTTTTTCAAAATTTTTTGATGAGTAGTTTTCGAGATAAGGTGGGGGGACCGCGACATTTCGCGATTTTTTAAAAAAGTGCGTGCAACTATTACATTATATATATATATATATATATATATATATATATATATATATATATATATATATATGTATATATTAGTCGTGTTTTCACAAGCTTCCATTTGATACCACACTCGATGACTCAGTAAAATTTTTTTTTTCACTTCCGATTTCACCTCCCAAAAGTAACCCCTTAAGTTAAAATTTAACTTTCAAAATCACATGGCTCTGATGAGGCCATTAATTCCTATATTATTACCAAATTTCAACTTTCTATGACAAATATTTTCGGAGAAAATCGGGTGTGACAGACAGACGGAGAGACGGACAAACACCGTACGGAACACTACTAAGTTACGCACTTGGACATCATGCTAGTGTGAGCTTTGACGATACTAAAAACGAAAAAAGGGTCAGTGTTTATGTCTTGGGCTGTACTTTCACTGGTACAATTGATAAAGAATGTGAATTTATACAGAGTTATGTTAATGTTTTTAAAATATCGGGTAGTAATGATTTTTTAGAGTGAAACTGAAACTCCATATTTATTTTATAACATGTATTTGCAAGAAAGGTGCTGGGTAAATAAGCAATTTTTTGAGTATGATGACAGAATGACATTCATGTTAGCACCAGCATCTTTTTTGATTCTTAGCTTTATAATGATATGGTAGCTTAAAAAAATAACGCTTATTTTTTTACTGCGTATTGGGAATACGAGATGGGATTTTTTTTCTGAAAAATTGTCGGTAGTGTTCAGCTAACAAATTTACTTCTTCATCAAATGTAATCGCAATAGTATTGTGTGGCTGTGTAAGTAGTAGTATAGTTGATTTGTTGAAATTTTAGCTAAAATCTTTGAATATCGTCCAAAAAAACCTTGAACTGTTGAAACAGGCAAGAAGTTTTTTTTTAAATGGTTTTGAGAATGTGCCTCTTTAATTTGTCAATTACTTATTTGCATTTGTTTTACCCACTAACAAATATGGTACGGTTAATGACGTTAACATTGTCACACCATTTTCGGTAAGCAAGATGTTTAGAAGCAAGAAATTCTTTGAATCTTCTCTGGAATCAAGGCTTGCTATTAAAACGGCTTCCAGAATTCGAGGAAGAAATTGGGAACTTTCAAGCCAGCCAAAATGACATCGCATAATCTCCTTAGCATAATTAGATAAGATGCCACAGCCACAAGAAACTTCCAACCAAGGGAGAGTTGCTCCCATCTAGTAGATTTATAGTGCTAAATTTTGTACAGTTTCAGCGTTACCAATTGGTAAGATACTAGGATACTAAGATGAGAATACGTTACAACCTCTGAATTCGGCCTCTAGACGATCTTGCCAAACAGGATTCAATATTTAGAGAAATGGCATTCCAATGAAGCACCTATATTTGCTTTTTTAAAAAAATTTGTGACATAAATACTTATTAATAACGGATACAATTACTAAAAATATTATTAAAGTACAAATGTGTTCAACTAAAAAAGGAAACATTTATCGGTTTGTACTGACATAAGCGCAGCCTTGGCACAAAAAGGGTAAAAAAACTTTTTACGTATATAATATTTCAGTTATTAGGTAAAACCGGTTACTTAGTCCTAAAGTGGTCCAACTGGGGAAACTTGTTCTATGTAGTAACAGTTGTGGGCATTTGTTCCAACTTTAGCTATCTTGTCTTTGGCTTCCCCAAAGGTAAATTAATCTTTCCACCCTATTTTAAAAATCAAACTAAAAGATGCTCTATGATACAGAAAATGTAAACATTGAATGTATTGCGTTTAGGAATTTTAATTATAGGCAGGCAAATCACCCAAATATTATAAATTAAAATTCAAAGTTTGTCGCGTAAATACCTTGATTACTGTGTAAAGTCAATGTTACATTATGCAATTCCTTTTGGATAATTCAATGACCTCTATTCTATGTTTGAATGTTGATTGTTATTTTCTTTCAACATCACTCGCACGTGTAATGTAACTCTCAAATTTAAATAATGTATTAAACAATCCTGATAAAAGGCCAACGGGGAATATTCGGTACCAGCTTTAACCCTTTTACCTAAACCTACCTAAAAAAATATATTACTTTCAATAAATTCAAATTAAAATGGTTCATTTTTACTCTCCTCCCTAAGGGGAGTATTTAATTCATAAAAACAATCACTTTCGGAGATTTTTTACACGATTTATGGTTCCTAGATCGCAAAAAAACTTTCGAAATAAAATGTGATGTTAATTTCAGACTTGGTAAATATATATATATATATATATATATATATATATATATATATATATATATATATATGTATATATATATATATATATATATATATATATATATATATATATATATATATATATATATATATATATATATATATATATATATATATATATATATATATATATATATATATATATATATATATATATATAATATATATATATATATATATATATATATATATATATATATATATATATATATATATAAATATATATATATATATATATATATATATATATATATATATATATATATATATATATATATATATATATATATATATATATATATATATATATATATTTATTTATTTATTTATTTATTTATTTATTTATTCACCACATTCTACAGTATTCCAATTACAGAATGGGAAAATAACATAATGAAATGTACTAAACCTAATTAAAATTATATTAGAGCTTATTAACAACATATTTTAAAACTACATTTTTTTTATTTTTGTCACGCTGCAATTGAAAATATCAAGCTGGTTCTGCATTTGATTGTATTTCTCGCAAATTTGAAAAAGGGGAGAAAATTTTAGGACATTTGTTCTTGGGATTGGTAAATTAAAAGTTTGCACACTACGTGCCGCGGTTCTAGGTACATGAAAAGGCAGACACTGCAAGATTTTGTTTGCATCAATTTTGTTTGATATTATCTTATGTAAAAATATAATTTGGGCTTTGTTTCGGCGTGCCTCTAAACTTTCCATCGAAAATCTATCCAAGAGACTTTCATAGGGATAACCTATTTCGGGATATACTCCATCGAGTTTAAAACTAGCGTACTTCAAAAAACGCTTTTGAATTTTTTCGGTATTTTGAATGTGCGCTTGATAAAAGGGGCACCAAACAACAACTGAGTATTCAAGCCGTGATCTCAGGAAACTATTAAAAAGCAATTTTAGAGTATCATATTCAACAAAGTCGGCACTATTACGTATGATGAAACCCAATAGTTTAAAACTCTCCACCGTAATCTTTGCAATATGGCCACGAAAAGACAAGGCAGTATCCAGCAAAACACCCAAATCAGACACCGACTGACATCGCTCTAGGACCTGACCATTCATACTGTAATTGAATTGTATGGGACTCAGTTTTTTTGTAAAGGTAATTACATTGCACTTGGATACATTCAAAAGGAGTTTGTTGTTACTACACCAATTGTTTACAAGATTAAAGCCATCCTGTAGTCTTATGCAGTCATTCAGGTCTCTGATTCTGCAGTATAGCTTCACGTCATCAGCATAAAGTAGGTATTCAACACCCGCTCTCTGAGTAAGATCATTTATAAATATATTAAAAAGGAGTGGTCCCAAATGTGATCCCTGCGGCACTCCCGATGTGGCAACAAAGCTAGAAGAATTCTGACCAAGACACTGTACAAACTGCGAGCGATTTATCAAGTATGATTTAAAAAAAGATAATAACTTACTCGAAAAGCCAATTGCGAACAACTTGTCCAACAGAATCCCATGATCCAGCCGATCAAAGGCCTTAGAGCAATCAGTGTAAATCACATCGGTCTGCTCACTCCCATCAAGTGATTCGGCAAGGTCTTGCGTAAAACAAAATAAATTTGAAACCGTCGAACGGCCTCTCACGAAACCGTGCTGTTGCAGTGATATCTGCGTGCCAATTGAATTATATAAATAATCATGTAATATGATTTCGAAGACTTTTGAAAAGTTATTAATAATGCTTATCGGTCTATAGTTTGTTACACAACTCTTGTCACCTTTTTTGAAAACAGGCGTAATGCGTGATGTTTTCCATGTGTCTGGAAACATAGATGTGTCAAGCGATAAATTGAATAATATTGTAAGAGGATGAGCAAAAACAGAGGCGCAGTCTTTTAACAAGAAGGCAGGAATTCTATCTGGACCAACAGTAGCTGTAGGTTTTAACTTTTTTAATACTTTAAAAACAAGTTGTTCCGTTATTTTCTCCATGTTAATAGGATTCTGTGATGGGAATAAATTGTTCTCCACGTTTCTTTGTTTCTGAGAAGACATTACATAAGAGTCTTGAAAAAAAGGATGCAAAACTTTCAGCTATATGTCTGGGATTATTAAGGATGTTGTTATTATAAGACATTGTGGTTGGTATAACATGAGAGTTCTTCTTGTCATTAATATAGCGCCAGAATTTTTTAGGATCATTTTTTTATGTTGTTTTCAATATTTAAAGAGTATGTTTTGTAGGAAGCTTTTGTGTCATTTTTAATGATTCGCCTCAGATTTTTAAACTTTTCTAGTTCGAATAAATTTCCCGTTCTTTTGAATTTTTTCCAAGAGCTGTATTTAGTTCTGATATTTTGTATAATTTCACTAGTAAACCAAGGCGGATAATATTTATTTGTCTTTTGTGTCTTAGGAACATGTATATCTAAAGTAGTGTAAATTGTTTGATAAAATCTTTCGCAGGCTTTATTTACGTCTGTAAATTGAGACAGAAAGTCCCAGTTAATATATGAAAAGTTAAGATATAGGTTTACTAAATTCCCTCTTTTGAAATTATAATAGTTTGAATAATTCTTTTGCTTATGTTTCTTGGATTCACACTGTACTTTTAAAAAAATATCTAAAGCAGGATGGTGATTATCTTCCGCTGTCAAAATATCCATGGCTCTCTCAACACTGCCATCGTTATTTGTGAGCACGAGATCAAGAAGTCTATCAGAGAAATTTTCTATGACGTTAATTTGAGATAGACCGGAAAAGTTTAGAAAATTTTCAATTATTGTTTTACTACTGTTACGCAATGTATTCTCAGGTACATTAAAATTGGGTATATTAAAGTCACCCATAATTAGCACTTTATTATTCATAACTTATTTTATTATTCATATATATATATATATATATATATATATATATATATATATATATATATATATATATATATATATATATATATATATATATATATATATATATATATATATATATATATATATATATATATATATATATATATATATATATGAATATTATATTATTCATATATATAACTTAATTTATTATTCATATATATATTACGAACAAAATTAATAGTCTATCCTCCTTTTTTTTATGGGTCTAGCACACATGCTGCAGGGAAATCTCTAAGGACGTTACAGGAGCGACGTGTGCGGAAAAAAAAAAAAAACGATTCACGTTGTTCTTGAATCGCTCTAAGTTGTACTCGGTGGGAAACACAGTCCTGGGCAAATTATTCCAAAGGGATGATGTTCGCCATATAAAAGACTGCTTGAAAAGCGTTGTACGAGGAGTAACAAACTGAACTTCATACGGATGTGAAGTATTAACGCGACGTGTATTTCTAATATGCACCGCTCTGGGAGGAATTAAGCGGGCTACATCCTTCGAACACTTTCCATGAAAATGCTTGTAGAATATCCTCAAGTCGCCAACCATTCTTCGTTGTTCCAGCGAATCAAGGTCGTCGGTCAGTTCCGGGTCTCCAGTCAGACGAACAGCTCTTCTCTAAATTAGACAAGGCGAAATCGGCGCCATCGTTGGAAAAAATTTTCTAATTGAATTTTTTTTCATAACCTTCTCCAGGAGATGCCCCTTAAAGAGGATCAACATGTTGCCGGGCGGTAACCTGGTCCGAATTTGTTTAAACAAATTTTTTTTAAACAAAGTCCAAAAATTGAAATTTTCGCCCCGGAACAAGTTTTTTTAGGTAAATTGGACCATTTTGAACAAAAAATGTCTCTTGTGAATTTTCTCTAAAATGCGCCGTTTTCGAGATATCGGCGATTTTAGGTGCGAGAAAAACGCGAAAATGGCCACTTTCACCTCCCAATATTGGGGTCAAAAATTAAAATTTTCAATGTTGCCAAGTGTCCAAATTAAAGTTTGAGATCTCTTCTACAAATTACCGTAGGAAATATTGCAATATCTTAATTTTAATAAGAAATCAAGAAACAAAGCTTTATAGAGCATCGCAGTGCGTATACAGTTCCGTGCGCCTACGTACGGGCGTTGCGTATATATCTATGTATACAGTTTCGATGCAGCCGCGGGCGCTCGAACGCAATTTGTTAACTGTTAAAAAAACAATGTTTAAAAATAAAGATATTGCAATATTTCCTACGGTAATTTGTAGAAGAGATCTCAAACTTTAATTTGGACACTTGGCAACATTGAAAATTTTAATTTTTGACCCCAATATTGGGAGGTGAAAGTGGCCATTTTCGCGTTTTCTCGCACCTAAAATCGCCGATATCTCGAAAACGGCGCATTTTAGAGAAAATTCACAAGAGACATTTTTTGTTCAAAATGGTCCAATTTACCTTGGACTTTGTTTAAAAAAAAATTTGTTTAAACAAATTCGGACCAGGTTACCGCCCGGCAACATGTTGATCCTCTTTCAGGGGCATCTCCTGGAGAAGGTTATGAAAAAAATTCAATTAGAAAATTTTTTCCAACGATGGCGCCGATTTCGCCTTGTCTAAAATAGAATCCAACAAACGTAATGTATGTCTGGGAGCGGAGCCCCGAACATGGGAGCAGTATTCTATAGTTGGTCGAATTTGAGCTTTGTAAAGAATTAACAGTTGTTGTGGAGTGTAAAGCTTTCTGGTTCGAAACAATATTCCCAACTTTTAAGAAGCTTTCCTTGCTATGCCTACGACATGTTCATGCCAGGACATATTTGCTCCCAAATTAACGCCCAACAAATTGAGTGACGATGTTAGAGGAATGGAGTGCCCCGCCATAACTACGTCGGGTTCAGCAACGTTAACTTATTTAGAAAAAACTGCCACCTCTGTTTTTGTAGCGTTAAATTCCACTTGGTTACTATCACCCCAAGATAGAATTTCTTCCAGGTCTTTGTTAAGCTGAACGACTTCCCGCTGTCTGCGGATATTCGTATGAGTAGCTGATGTCCGAGCGTTTAAAGTGAATAAAGAGATAAGCGTACTATCATCTGCAAAGCTGGAGATTGGGTTTACGGTCTTTTCCAGCAGATCGTTAATGTAAATGAGAAAGAGAGTAGGAGATAGTATGGAGCCTTGGCGCACACCGGCGTTGATAGTAAAGGTATTAGAAAGAAATCCGTCGACTGCCACTCATAAAGAACGCTCTCTGAGGAAACATGAGAGCCACAAACAGAATTTTTCAGACATACCATAAGAGCGTAACTTAGCCAACAGTTCATCGTGCCAAACACGGTCGAATGCCTTGGATATGTCAAGAGCAACCGCTCGAAATTCTCCAAAGTGTTCAATTGCGTTATTCTAAACATGTGTTACATAAGTCATAAGATCTCCTATTGATCTATGTTTACGGAAGCCATATTGGTGATCGCTAATAAGGTTGAAACCTTTAAGATGTTTTTGAGAAGATGCTGACTGATAGCCTTTTCCATGAATTTCGATATTAATGGAAGCAGTGCAACTGGTCGGTAGTTATTTGGCAAGGTCCTTTTTTAGGTATCGGTTGAACTGTGACACATTTCCAACAGGAAGGAAATATTCCCTTTCTGCAGAATAGTCTACAGAAAACTGATGTTAGTGCCCTCGCACAGTTTTTGAGAACTATGGCAGGTATTCCGTCAGCGCCAGAAGCTTTTTTGGGGTCTAGCTTCATTAAAATACGTTTAATGATATGCTGCCTGAAGACAATATCGGACATCCTTGACTGTACTGTGGGAATAGTAGGTAATGTTTTTTCTTGGAAATCGACAGTAGAATGTAAAGCAAAGAGTTTAACCAACAAGTTCGCTTTTTCAACAGGTGTCGTTGCAATAGAATTATCTGGTTGTGTGAGTGGTGGTATGGTGGATTTGGTGAAATTTTGACTTACTGCCTTAGCGGCTGACCAAAGGACCTGGAATTGTCGGGACAAGCGAGAAGTTTATTAAGTTAGAAGTGAAAAGATGAACAACAAGGTTTTATGTCAGGCACAACAACAAGCCCACCTATATATGTTTTAGTGACCTGCGAAAGGCATTTGACCGTGCCAAACTGAAGGATGTTATATATCTTCTCTACAACAGGCAAATCCCATCTAATATAATTAAGACTATATATGCACAGCGAACCAAGTCCAAGCTGAGATAAACGGAGAACTTACCAAACCGGTATCAGCTGGGAACGGTGTTTCGACAGGGAGACTCGCTGAGCCCTCTTCTCTTCAACATCATTATGGACGAAATAATAAGAAAATTGCGGACTATGAGAGGATATAAAATGGGAGACAATGACCTTAACATTTCACGTTATGCCGATGACGCAGTACTATTTGCGGCAAATGAAAACGTCTACAGTGACTCCTATACCCATTTAATTGTAAAGCTAAATCCTTTAATATGGTAATCTGCCTCCAAGAGAAAATGTATAACAACGTCAAAGACACCGTTAAGATGTCAACTTCAGGTGGACGGAGAAGTTATTAAACAGCAAATGAAGTTAAAATATATAGGCATAGCAATATCTGCTTATGGTGATGTTGAAGCAGAGGTAAGGGAACAAACGACGAGAGCCGCAAAAATAGCAGGGTGCCTAAACAGCACAATATGATGGAACAAAAACATAGGAATCGAAGCCAAATCGCGAATTTACAAAACAGCTGTAAGACCTGTTATATCGTATACTGCGGAAGCTAGGCCAGAAACATCGAAAACCAAAAGACTACTAAAATCAACAGAAATGAAGGTACTTCGCAGAATAGCTGAAAAGACACTTTTGGATGGGGCGAGAAGTGAAGATATGAGAAACAGGTGTAGGGGTAGAGGATATCAACGACTGCGTGATGAGATGGAGAAAAGAGTGGAATGAACACATTGGTAGGATGGAAGACGGAAGAATAGCGAGAATTGCTCGTGATAGGTCACCACTAGGACATAGGAGTGTGGGCGTTCCCCGAAAGAGGTGGTGTAATGGTTTGAGTGATATATGTGTGTATATATGTATATATATATATATATATATATATATATATATATATATATATATATATATATATATATATATATATATATATATATATATCTATATATATATATATATATATATATATATATATATATATATATATATATATATATATATATAATACCTAATGGGGAAATGAAGCTTATAGTTTTTGAGAGATATTGCTTAAGGCGAAGGCGGTGAAAAAGGATGGAAACATTTTTTGATTGATGTAATTGACAAATTTTAAGGATATTAAGCTATAATTCTGTAAGCTACTCAATCCACCTACAGCCGCCCCAGCTTACAGTTGTCACTGCCGGTCCCAAGCCCGGCAAAGGAGGAGGGTTGTAGCGGTAGGCCAGCTCCCTACCCTATGTTAAAAAAAAAGCCTCTGCAAAAAAACCTAATCCAAAGCCTCGGAATCGAACGGATATACGAAGACGAAAACAGCAAAGAAGAAGGACAACGATATGTGGTACATGGAACATACAAGGTCTCTCCAGGAAAGTAAATGAAGTTGTAAATGAATTAAAAATCTTCGAGTCGAAATTGCAGTACTGACGGAAACAAAGAAGAAAGGAAAAGGCTCCGAAAGTTGGGGGCATTACGATCACTTTTATAGTGGAGTGCCCAAAGAAGATAGAGCAAAACAAGGCGTATTCATACTAATACACAGAAAACTGAGGAAATTCATAACCACATGGGAACCGATTAGTGAAAGAATCATAAAGATGAATCTCAAAATACTAGGTAATAACACAACCTTACTGGGGGTATACGCTGTCAACGATGACGATCTGGCTAATAACAAGGATTCATTTTTTGAACAACTAAATGAGGAAATACGCAAAATTGGAACATCAAGAGAGATATTACTTTTGGGTGATCTAATTGGAAGAATAGGAAGGAAAGAACACTATAAAGTGGTAGGAAAATATGGCGAAGAAGTTACTAACGACAACGGAAGAAGAATTATAGAGATATGTGAACAAAACAACCTTACAATATTAAACGGACACTACCAGCATAGGGATATTCATAAATATACATGGAGACAAACAACAAGAGATTTAAAAAGTATTATCGACTATATGATAATACGACAGAGATCTAGATTAAACTTCCTAGATGTAAGAGTCCAAAGAGGGGCTGCATGTGGCAGCGACCACTACTTTGTGAAAGGAAAGATAACCTCACGAACAATACGGGAAAGCAAACTGGAAGATACAAGTACACAGCACACAACAAGTGAAACAATAATAAGATATAATACAGACAGCTTACAAAATGAAAGTATCAGAAATCTATACAAGAGTAGACTAGACCAAAAGATACGACGGACGGGATTTGTTAATATAGAAGAAGAATATAAGTATATAAAGGAATGCCTACACGCAGCCGCACTGGAAGCTTTAGGGTACCAAGAGAAAAGGGAAAAAAAACAGCAAAAACCATATTAGTGGGATGAAGAAATTAAATACGAAATTGAAGAAAAATGGAAAAGCTATCACAAATACTTAAGTTCAAAGAGCACAAACGACAAAGTAAAATACAAAGAATCCCAAGCTAGAGTACCCAAAATGATTAGTGACAAAAAGAACAACCAATGGGAAAAGACATGCTCAAGACTCAACAATTACATAGGAGGAAGAAAAAGCACAGAAAGCTGGAGACTTCTTAAAAATATGAGAAGAGAACGAAAAAGAGAAATCTTCTCACCAATAACACCAGAAAAATGGAACCAATATTTTACAAATATGCTAACAGAAGATAGACCCGATTTCAAAAGTACCCAACATGGAAACCCAAATATAGTTAGACGAGGATCCCCAATAAGGATAACAACATCAGAAGTTAAAGAAGTATGTAAAACGCTAAAAAAAATGGTAGAGCTCCAGGACCAGGAAACATTCCAGGAGAGACAGTAAAATACGGAACTGAAAAGCTATTTAGCGCTTTGAGGAACTTATTCCAAAGATGCATTGACACATCAGAAGTACCTGAGGAATGGAAAATATCATACATATCAACAATTCATAAGAAAGGAGACAAAAATAATTGCGATAACTATAGGGGAATAACGGTTACAGGATCCATTAGCAGAATATACGGAAAAATACTTAAAAAATAGAATAGAAACGGAATACGCGGACGTAGAAGCTGAAGAACAGGCAGGCTTTAGAGCAAGAAGATCCACAATAGACCATCTCTTCTCACTGACACAAATCCTAGAAAAGAAAACCGCATTTGATCAGGAAGTCCATGTCTTGTTTGTTGATTTCAAAAAGGCCTACGACAGCGTGCCCCTAATGAGATTGTGGGAAACACTACAAACAGAGTAATGTAAGCACCGAAATAATTAAAGCCGTAAAATCCTTATACCAAGACGCAAGAAGTAGTGTGAAAACCAAGTATGGTATAACAACAGGGTTCCAGGTCACAAAGGGTCTCAAACAGGGCTGCTGTATATCCCCAACGCTATTTAAAATCTATTTGGAGAGTGTACTGAAGAACTGGAAAAGGAAATGCAGCAGTATGGGATTACCACTGGATGACGATACTACATTGTACACGCTATCATTTGCAGACGACCAGGTTGTAGTCGCTCAGGACATCGATGATATGGAATACATGACAGGAAAACTTATGGAGGAATATGAAAAATGGGACCTAGAAGTCAATATTAAAAAGACCGATTACATGTGCGTCGGAGGACAACAGTAGGACTTGAAACTGGCCACAGGACACACCATCAAACACTGTGCCAGTTAGAAGTATTTGGGAACGAGAATATCTAGGGACGGAACACTGGAAGAAGCAATATTCGAGAGGAATATCCAAGGAAGAAAAGCGATTGCAATGCTTAATATTATACTACGGGACAAAAAAAACATAACAATTGAAAATAAGAAGAGAATTTACAACTCAATAGTGAAAAGTATAATAACTTACAGCTCCCAGGTGTGGCCATTGAAGAAAAGAACAGAAAAAATACTAAAAGCTACAGAAATGGATTTCTGGAGACGAGCAGCCAGAAAATCCAGAAAAGACCGCATACCAAATGACATGATAAGACGAGCTTTAGAAATAAAGCACGATGTAGTGGACGAAATCAGAACCCAACAGTTGGTATGGTACGGACATGTACAGAGAATGTCACAAGACCGACTATTTGAAATTGGAACCCTCATGGAAAAAGAAAGCGAGGAAGATCACGCCAAAGCTGGAGAGCAGGAATCAACAAGGAAGTACTAGAGAGAGATCTAGAGGAAGAGGGGTGGAGAAACCGGGAGGGGTGAAAATTAGGCATCGGAAGACGGAAGACGTTATAAAACCGATTGATATATATATATATATATATATATATATATATATATATATATATATATATATATATATATATATAAACTATAATTCTTATTTAATATGGTTTTAGGGAAGGCTGAGAGAGGTGGGAATTTACTTACTTTTTACGTAAGAAAGTAAAATTCAGTACTTATTTTAGAACCACGTATTTGCAAGGAAAGTAATGGGTAAATCACTTCGCCAATTTTTGTAGAATTCCTTTTAACCAAATAATTTTTTATGGTTTCACTTGCGCACCACTACAGACAAATAGCAAATTACATATTTCATCATACTTGACTCACTGACCTATTGTTACCTTATAAATAAATATTTGATTATACAGAGTGACCATTAACTGTCCACACGCCATAATTAAACAGTTTAGGCAACAAGCTGAACTTGATATAATAGTAGACTTAAAGTAGAAGAAGGACTGTAGACAGATAAAGAACTGAAAATCGCCTTTAGTTTCACTGACATAGTTTTTGTCATTTTAAATGGACCTAAATTAAACTTATATGTAATTTTGCAAAAATTCTAGAAGTCACATGCTAATAGCTTCCCGAAAAAGAATCTCAAAAATCAATCAGTTGATCGTTTGATTTTTCAACATTTTCTGAAAGGTGTAAAAATTTAACCAATTAATTTTTTATGGTTGCACTTGCGTCACCACTACAAACAAATAGCAAATTACATATTTTATCATCCTTGACTCATTGAACTCATGTCAAAAGTTCCCTTATAAATAAATATGTAATAACACAGAATGACCAAGAACTGTCCACAGTGCCATAATTAAACAGTTTAAGGCAGCAAACTGAAACTTGATATAATAGTAGACTTAAAGTAAAAGAAGAATTGTAAATAGAGAAAGAACTGTTGAAGTTAAGACAAATAGGCATCTAGTTTGATATATCTTATTGCCATCTATGCTGCCGAGATTTGGACCCTAAAGCTAGCACATAAACGACGCTTTCAAACTTTGGGTTTACCGGCGAATGTTACGCATATCATGGACAGCTAAACGTACAAACGAATCGATAGCGAACCAACTTAACATAAAGAACAGAATGTTAGCAATGACAAAATAGATGCTTATACTGCACCCTGTCGGTGACTTTTTAAAGTCTTTCCAAACAAAGCGGCCAGCAAGGCTGACACTTAATGACAGAAACGCACCTTCCTGAGCTTGCCGCCCGAAGGCATAGTTGGTGAAGCAACCAAAAGCGTCCTTATCCATGTCATTGTTTTCCGTTAGTACCTGGATAAGGACTGAAATTGTGTTCTTTGTATTTGCTGAACCTAGCCCAACTAATGAGCCGTGATACGGCGAAACCCGTCTTGGGATGGTCCGGCAAATACAAAGAACACTTTGGGAACTCCTGAAGTGCGGATCTTTCGATTCGCCTTCGGTTACTTCACCAACGCCAACAGAATGTTAGATCAAATAAACAAAATGTACCTAAAATACTTCGGGCATATAGCCAGGAAAACTGATGCGATGGAAAAGCCCATCATCTCAGGAAAAGTAGATGGGAGAAGACCACAAGGTCGCTCTCCACTAAGATGGGCAGATCAAACAAAGGCTATTATAGTAATTGGTTTCCATGAGTCTATGGAACCCGCCCAAGACCGGGAAGGTTGGAGAACAACAATAGAAGCAGAAAAACTTAGTGCTTCCAAATTCTTTCGAAAATAATAGGACCAAAGAAGAAGAAGAAAATTTTAAACCTGTCAACTGTCATCAAGTCAACTAAAACATAAGTGAGTGAAACTACTACTACCTGCATGACGCTTTATGCAAAAATTTATATTTAGTAGAATTGTATTTCACGAAGTGAAGCATGACAATAAAAATTCTATTTTGAATGGCACACAAATTTTAAAGGTACACACATACAGGGGACAATAATTCATAAACACGTAAAAGTATAATTAAGTACAATTATTATGAGTTGAAACGCTTTCTATTACCTTATTATTTTCACTTTTCTAATATTACACAGTTTTTTCGGGTAATATTCCGCTGATTAATTATTATTTTTTCCCAAGAGTTTTTTAAAAAAAGTGTACAACACTAAACTAAACTGAAAAAACTCAAATTCACTGAAGATAGAAGTAGTTAAAAACAAATATTGAGTCAACGATGTTAATTACACAGCCCCACAAAAAAAAACGAAAGTTCATTACCACGGACCAAAATACATGGATCTAGTGTATTTTTCAACGCTGATTCGAATCCGTAGTTAAAAAAAAAAAACCGGTCAAGTGCAAGTTGAACTTGCACAATTAGTGTTCCGTACGTTGATTGTTTTTAAAATAAAAAATTTTGTTAGGGTGGTATAAAATGATCAGTGACTTCACAAAACAGACCCCAAATGAGTTTTCAACAAAGTTTGTTTCCAATCTTTACTGAAAACTGGTGACCTCGAAATTTTGTTTTTTTTTTTATACCAGATAAATTATTAAAGATAATGATAATTTTCGTTCAATCTATACCCCGTGGAGAATATTTCAGGATTTTTTCAAAATTTTTTGGTCAGTACTTTTCGAGATAAGATAGAGGACAGCGATTTTTCACGATTTTTTAAAAGTAATATGAAGAAAAGTGTGCGCAAGTATTACATTATATATATATTTTTTACTCGTGTTTTCACAAGCTTTCATTTGACACCACTCTCGATGACCTAGTAAAAAAATGTTTTTTTCACTTCCGATTTCACCCCTCAAAACGAATCCCTTAAGTCAAAATTTATGTTACGGTAATATAAAATGATCAGTGACTTCACAAAACACACCCCAAATAAGTTTTCAACAAAGTTTATTTCCAATCTTTACTGAAAACTGGTGACCTAGAAATTTTGGTTTTTTCTATACCAGATAAATTATTAAAGGTAATGATAATTTTCGTTCAATATATACCCCGTGGAGAATATTCCAGGATTTTTTCAAAATTTTTTGATCAGTACTTTTCGAGATAAGGTAGGGGACAGCGATTTTTCACGATTTTTTAAAAGTAATTCGAAGAAAAGTGTGCGCAAGTATTACATTATATATATATTTTTTACTCGTGTTTTCACAAGCTTTCATTTGACACCACACTCGATGATCTAGTAAAAAAATTTTTTTTTCACTTCCGATTTCACCCCTCAAAACGAATCCCTTAAGTGAAAATTTATGTTACGGTGATATAAAATGATCAGTGACTTCACAAAATACACCCCAAATAAGTTTCAACAAAGTTTATTTCCAATCTTTACTGAAAATTGATGACCTTGAAATTTCTGTTTTTTTTATATATCAGATAAATTATTACAGGTAATGCACTCGTGATAATTTTCGTTCAATCTACACCCCGTGGAGAATATTCCAGAATTTTTTCAAAATTTTTTGATAAGTACTTTCCGAGATAAGGCGGGTGGACAGCGATTTTCGCGATTTTTTAAAAATAATACAAAGAAAAGTGCGCGCAAGTATTACATTATATATATATTTTTTACTCGTGTTTTCACAAGCTTTCATTTGACACCACACTCGATTACCTAGTAAAAAAATTTTTTTTTCACTTCCGATTTCACCCCCCAAAACTAACCCCTTAAGTCAAAATTTAACTTTCAAAACTACATGGCTCTGATGAGGCCATCAATTCCTATATTACTACCAAATTTCAACTTTCTATGACAAATAGTTTCGGAGAAAATCGGGTGTGTGACAGACGGACAGACGGACAGACGGACAGACGGACAGACGGACAGACGGACAGACGGACAGACGGACAGACGGACAGACAGACGGACAGACACCGAAGTGATCTTATAAGTGTTCCGTACGGAACACTAAAAAGATTTATCGTATGATTTTGTTGCCAAAAACATCCCTTGAAATGGGCTAAAACTATAGTAATAGTGTAATGACTCTTAATGAAGTGTAAAAAATGGTAGATATTTTATAATCTATAGAAGGGAATATGCATTCAAACCATAGCAAGCTAATTCTATTAATTGAATCAAAATCCACCCTTATAAGGGGTGAAAAGTATCTCTAAAACTCAAATTACGCACGTGAGTTTAAATAACATGTACAAAGGACAAATTCTTGTAGCTCTTAGGACAAAATATCTGAACCTGGTGTGACAACCAGACGTTACTCTTAAAGGGTTGAGATTCACCCCTATAGGATGTAGAAACCACCCCCACCTACGGAGGTAGCAAGGTGAACAAATATGGAGTAGATTCGCTTCAAACTCCCATACGCGACTATAAACTGCCCTTAGAGGCTGGTAGAAACTACCCCTACACTCTAATGATGCACATGGATGTTATTGAAGTTCGAAAAGGATCAAGTACTTTTATCTCATTATACCAAACATTCAAGACAACTAGATCATCTTCCTAATACGGGCGAAAATATCCCTAGGACGAGAAGGAGGAACTACCCCCTGGGATTGATAGATCTTAGAAGCTCTAGCAAATACAAGCTGTACTTGTCCATCTTGCCTGAGACTACAAAAGTCTGTATTTTTTTCTCAGAAGCAAGAACTTCTAAGATCCATCAATCCCAGGGGGGTAGTCCCCCCTCCTAGGGATGATTTTCGACCTTATTAGAAAGATAATCTAGTTGTCTTGAATGTTTGGAACAATGAGATAAAAGTATGTACTTGATCCTTTCCGAATTTCAAGAACATCCATGTGCATCATTAGAGCGTAGGGGTAGTTTCTACCACTCCCTAAGGGTAGTTTATAATCGTGTATCGGTAGTTCAAGCGACTTTACTCCATATTTGTTTACCTCGCCTAAAACTAGAAAAGCCTGAACTTTTTTCGTCGTTATTGAAACTTAGAGATACCTCCTTAGGTGATGGTTGTTTTTACATCCTATAGGGGTGAGTCTCAACCCTTTAAGAGTAATGTCTCGTTGTCACACCAGATTCAGATATTTGTCCTTTGTACATGTTATTTAAACTCACGTGCGTTATTTAAGTTTTAGAGGTACTTTTCACCCACTATAAAGGTGGATTTTGGTTATATTAATAGAAATAGCTTGCTGTGGTTTGAATGCATATTCTCTTCTTTAGACTATAAAATATTTACCATTTTTCAAACTTCATTAAGACTCATTACATTATTACTATAGTTTTAGCCCGTTTCAAGGATGTTTTTAGCAAAAAAAAATGAGAAGATAAGTCTTTTTTTTAACTACGGATTCAAATTCAGCGTCGAAAAATATAATAGATCCATGTATGTTGGTCCGTGGTAATGAACTTTCATTTTTTTTGTTGTTCTGTGTTATTTGGTGAACTGATAATGTTTTACTAACCTGCCATATTAACAGACTAAAAGCGAAGAGCACACCCTAATTAATAGTTATTGTTATGTCTTCTGTTTTTAATTTTGTCGGTTTAGATATGGGCGACCAACTATAGTACTATTATCTAAACAATTTTTAGTTCCCTACGAAACATTTATGGGATCATTTCGGTGTCCGCCTGTCCGTCTGTCGGTCTGTTACACCCGATTTTCTCCGAAACTATTTGACGTACGAAGTTGAAATTAGGCCCAAATCTAGGAATTGATGATTTAATCAGGATTCTGTAGTTTTATCGGTTAAATTTTGACTTATGGGATTAGTTTTGGGGAATATAATCGGAAGTGAAAAAAATTACCAGGTCTACGAGCGGTGTGTGTCAAATGAAAGCTTGTAAAAAAAGATTTCCAAAATATATATGATGTAATATTTGCACACACTTTTCTTTGTATTATTTTAAAAGGGATGGCCAAAAACTCCCGCCTACCCACCCTATCTCGAAGAGTACTGATCAACAATTTTTTTAAAAATTCTGGAATAATCTTCATAAAGTATAGATTGAGCGAAAATTATCACGAGTGCATTACGTTTGATAATTTATCTGGTAACTATTTGACCGCCAAAATGGTGAAGGTTTATTTTGTCGAAAGTTGTGAATTGATCCGGGGCTGATAGCTAATTCTTTAAGCATTGGCTATTAGCTAGCTATTGACTAAGAAAAAACGTAAAAATACATATTGGATCTTAAGAGATAAACATGTCACATGGAACTTTTTGTCTTATTCTGATTGGTCTGTTTAGCCTGCTGAGTCAGTGCCTGACTAGACATGTTTGTAATCTGGGTTCTTAATTCTTTTATTGAAAACTCATTTTGGGTTGTGTTTTGTGAAGTCGCTGATCAGTTTATACTTCCGTAACAAAAATTTTTATTTTAAAGGCAATCACAGTACGGAACACTAATTGCGCCAGTCCAACTTGCACTTGACCGATTTTTAAATAAGGAAAGTTAAATTGCAAAATTTGTGTATTTTAAAAATATCTAAAACAACAAAATTAGGAACAGAAAAAATAAAAATTTAACAATAACTGGAGTGTGGCCTAGTTTTACCTTGAAATATATGTATGCGCATGTATGTTATGTGCTAGCTTAGTGGAACAAGACCGTCTCAGTTTTGCTCTTGCATCAAGAGTACGGGCGTTCTTATGAACTACCCAAACGTACCATATATGAATCACCAAACTAGAATATGCATGTTTCGTTCCATAAGGGAGCTCTGCTGCTACCCTAGTTGTAGTGTGCTGTAGATTTAAGAAAATACCCACAAAAATGCCAGTAGCAAATAAACTCCAGCGCCATCCAGTGGGTGAAACCACCACAAACTTTAATTCATGAACAAGACATATTGGGAAATGAGATTTAGTGCCTTTGTTATTATAAGGGAATAAGATACTAATACTGCCACGGTAATATACCTAGAACATGAAGGCAGCATAGGACGAAACAATCAATCACATGAAATTCAGCGGAGAATAGATCTATCCTGAACGGCATTTAGCAAATTGGGCTATATATTTAAATCTGAGCTTTCGATGTGTTTAAAAAGAAAAGTTTTTGACAGATGCGTACTACCCGTTCTTACGTACGGAGCCGATACACCCACACGAAGAAAAATATCAACAAAATATGTGTCATGCAAAGAAAAATGGAGAGGGCAATGTTAGGCGTTACTCTTAGAGGTCACATCCCAAATCACATTATCAGGAAAAGAACGGGGTACAGGACACAGACAAATTCATTTCACATTTTAAATGGAACTGGACTGGACATGCTGCTACGTTTAAGGATGGACGATGAAGAAAAAAAAATTATATAGTGGCAACCAAGATCCGAAGCCTATCGAAGTAGAGGTAGACCACCAAGTCGATGGACTGATGATTTGAAGAAAGTGGCTTGAAATTGGGTACAAGTGACCCAGAACAGAAAGAGGTGGGAAGACCTGATGGAGGCTTTCGTCCAAAGGTGGACAGTATAAGCTGATGATGATGATGACTGCCATTAAATAAATGGGAGTAATTATAAAAATAGAGAACTAAAATCACTATTTTATGTTTAACGGTAACCCGTTAAAACAAACATATATTTTCTTTAAATAATAACAACAGGAACCGACCGCCTTTATCATTAGAGGGATAACTTTCCTTATCTACAAAAATTTTAGAAGGGTATTCATTACGTATGTGCCCAATGTTAACTTGTTAAGTATTTTTACTTTTTATAAGCATGACAGGAATTTTCTTTAACGTTGATGAAAATTCTTGAGATTAACACACATTTCTCCGTTAATAGTGTGGAAGTAACACATAGGCTGAAAAGTTTTGGGCTTGACACACAGATGTCGCCCTTTTCAAAAAATCCTTAGGATTTTTAGGAAGTACTAACCTTCAAACGATACGTGTCAAAATTTCATGACATTTCGACGATTAGTTTACAAGTTTTAGTGACTCTACTTTTGATATTTTCAAAACAATGGAAAAAAATTGAATTTTGTGTGTTGATTAAACACTGGTTTTTGATGGGAAAAAATACCGTTCAAGCAAAGCAATGGCTTGATAAGTGTTACGGGGACTCTGCCACTGGAAAATCACTCATAATTTACTGATATGATGAATTTAAACGCGGTCATACAGACACAAATGATGTTGCATGCTATGGACGCCCAAATGAAGTGGTTACACCGGAAAACAAAAAAAATCCACAAAATTGTTTTGGATGACCTTAAAGTGAAATTGCATGAGATAGCTGACACCCTAAAGATATCAAAAGAACGTTTTGGTCATATTTCGCATAAAAATTAGGGCATGAGAAAGCTCTATTCGAAATGGGTACCACGTTTGCGCACAGTGGACCAAAAACAACAACGTGTTGATGATTTTGAGTGCTGTTTAGACCCGTTTAAGCGCAATAAAAAGGATTTTTTCTTGAGATATGTGACAATGGATGAAACATGGACCCACCACTACACACTGGAATCACATCGGCAGTCAGCTGAGTGGACAGCAACGAGTAAAAGCAGCCTGAAGCGACCAAAGACACAACAGTCGGCAGGGAAGGTTTTGGCCTCTGTATTTTGGGATGCGCATGGAATAATTTTCATCGACTATACTGAGAAGGGAAAAAAAAACCATCAATAGCAAATATTATATAAAGTTATTGGTGCGTTTGAAGGCAGAAATCGCAAATAAACAGCCCCAAATGAACAGGAAAAAAGTGCTCGTTCATCAAGACAATGCACCGTGTCACAAGTCAATGGTTACGATGGCAAAATTGCATGAATTGAAGTTCAAATTGCTTCCTGATCCACCGTATTCTCCATATTTGGTCCCCAGCGACTATTATCTATTTGCAGATCTCAAAAAAATGCTCGCAGGAAAGAGATTTGCCTCTAATGAAGAAGTTAACGCCGAAACTGAGGCCTATTTTGAAGAAAAGACAAATCCTTCTACAAGAAAGATATAGAAATATTAGAAAAGTGTTGAACTCATTATATCGTTCTTGAAGGGGACTATATTGATGAATAAATTCGAATTTTGCAAAAAAAAATGTGTTTTAAGTAGCTAGACCAAAAACTTTTCAGCCTGCGTGTTAACTATTTGTAATTTATTTTGATTTAAATATTTAAAGAATTAAAGTCATTTTGAATATCACTTGTGACGTTGACAACAGTATTGTGACGTATTTTACAGATTCAAATGAAATCTGAAATAATGATTAATCAAAATTTTTAAATATCGTACATGGATATTGATGAAACGAAAAATGTCTGAATACCGTGATTTTTAGATTTCTAATTTTAAGTTTTCTGTTTTCAGGACGTCCCTCATATTCACGACCACACAGAATCTCTACTAGAAGACCTCACAATTTGCGAAGATGAACAGGATAAAAAAAAAAAACTGAAGAAGTTTTTGATGAAATTTATTATGAACAGGCCAGAAAAACTGTTAACATACGATGAAGCTCCCGAATATTTGCGTCATAATGCTTATATAAGAACAGGTTACAGAGGGATATTAAACACAGAATTATGTAAAGAAAGGTACGTAAAATTCATTTTAGACCACTTGACCAGTATGCTTTCACCAGCTAGGCAAGAGAGATATGAGGACTTTCAATGTTAACTCGATGGGAAATAACCGGCCAAGTGCAAACCGGACTTGCGCAATTAGTGTTCCGTACGTTGATTGCTTCTAAAATAAAAAATTTTGTTACGGAGGTATAAAATGATCAATGACTTAACAAAACCCACCCAAATTAGCTTTCAACAAAGTCGGATCTTTTTTTTTAATATACCAAATAGATTATTAAAGATAATGTACTCGTAAAAATTTTCATTCAATCTACAAATTGTACTTTTCGAGATAAACTTTTTAAATTTATAAAAAGAAACGGGTGCGCAAGTATTACATTATATATATTTTTCAATTTATGTTTTTACAAGCTTCCATTTGACACCTCACTCGATGACCTGGTATATTTTTTTTCTTGCGATTTCACCCCCCAAAACGAACCCCTTAAGTCAAAACTACACGGCTCTGATGCGGCCATCAATTCTATATTAGTGCCAAATTTCAACTTTCTATGTCAAATAGTTTCGGAGAAAATCGGGTGTGACAGACAGACGGACAAACGAGCAGACTTATATGTGTTCCGTACGGAACACTAAAAAAATATTGTGAAACAAAATGACAAAAAATTTTTAACCTAACTAAAACTAAAATTTGTGTGGGGCGTTACGGGATCAAATTGGCCTTAGTATGTAAAGCCACATTGAATATAATCAAAAACGTAACACAAATTAACCTAAACTAATCTCAACTCACTAAAGTTTACACCAACCAGTATTATTTATTATTTAATTTATCGTTTGGTGGAAAAAAGATGTTATCAATTAAGTTACGAATTGCAAAAAAAGTACGATGACGACGTGCAAAATGTTTTTTTTTTATCAAAATGGCATTATGCTGAGAAAAATTTTCATTGACTCAACATTGCTATAGATTTAACGTCGAAATAAAATATCCCTTATCACTATTGAAACTCTTTCTCTCCTAAACTACACATTTTTTATTGAATTTTCTTTACGCAACATTTTCTTCTATTTAACCAACTTTCTACCTGTTCTCATAAACGAGACTGAAATATACAAGGTGCTTTTTTAAGTTAGTACATTATTTTTATTTGTTTACATCATTCACTATTACCACCATTTTGTTATATACGTTCATAAGTTTTGAATGAAATGAAACAAGATGAATTAATAAGTCGAAATACATTTATTTTTCAGTATAATCTCCCTTAAGCTCGATACATTTTTTCCAGCGATTTTCCAATTCATTTACTCCATCTCTAATGTAGTTTTCCGGAAGACCTTCAAAATATCCATCTACGGATGCTATCACCTCATCATTTGTTGAAAAAGGCTTCTCACGTAGAAATCTTTTTAGGTTTGGGACAGAGGGAAGTCAGACGGAGTCAGATCTGGCGAATAGGGTGGATGTTCCAACAATTCGTACTTTGGTCCCACCAGTTTTGCCGTTGCTAAAGCACCTCTGTGAGCAGGTGCATTGTCATGATGAAAGATGACTTTTTCTTATGCAAGCCGGGTCTTTTCTCACGAATTTTCTCATCCAGCTGGTCCAAAAGGTTGCGGTAATACTTTTCTGTGAATATTTTACCGGTTTGAAGGTAATTAATTAACAAAACTCCTTTTTCATCCGAGAAAACTGATGTTTTGGACGACTTTGACCACTTTGACTGCTTTGCAGCTGAACAACTGGGCTCAGTCCACTATGAGCTTTATTGGCGCAGTTCAAGATCATACCGGTAAACCCAAGTCTCATCCATAGTTACAAATCGATGCACAAAATCGGTTTTATTCTTTGTAAAACAAGCCAAATGTTGTTTAGAAAGTTTCTCTCGAGTGCGCTTTGGTTCTGAGGTTAGCAAATGCGGCACTCATCTTGTGAATAGCTTTCTCATATCCAAAACATTAGTTAAGATCTCATGTACTGATTCATGTGAGATGCCTATAGCCTTAGCTAAATCATCAATGGTTAATCGACGGTCTTCTATTACCATATCTTGTACTTTCACAACAGTTTTTACAGTTGTTGCAGTTTCTGGACGTCCTGAACGTAGATCATCATTGACGAGTTAAAACTCTACGAGTTGATCTATGAACAGCCGAATACGAAGGAGCAGACTCCTTTAATACTTTCACTCAACTTTGCATGGATTTCAGTTGCCGCTAAACCTTCCAAAACAAAGAATTTTATCACTGCACGATATTCGATGTCTTCCACTTTTAAAAAATACTCAAAGACGTCTACTTTAACCAGCTGATAAACAATGAATGACTTGACAGATCGACTTGAAATTTAGGTTGTGTTCATGTGACAGATGAAGCTTCAAAATGGTGTTCAATATTTGGTTCAAGTGATGCTACATAGAAGTCGCTTTTAAAACTTATTGACTGACCTGATATAAGCTAAGTGTTCAAAGCGTACGGTTAAAAGGAAATGGTGAACTCGAATGATGTTAGTGGTAAAAATCACATTAATTGTGTGGGTGTGAATTTAGTTGCCAAGAAACTGATTCATTTGAGCCTTCCCATCTGTTGGCAAACTCAACATCGGGAAGGTGTAAAAATATCATAAAAACATAAAATTGTTAATAATTTTAAAAACCTCTTTGTTATTCCATTTTTACTAAATTAATTCTTACTTTGGAGTTTTAATCATTTCAGTTGTAAAATCTACGTATTTTAACAGATAGTTATGTTAATACTAGTAGTTTTTGTTTTGCGCGAAGTGAAATTTGGAAGGTAAAATAAGCAGCTTTCCGGACAGTATAACATTTTTAAGTTTCGTACAAACTAATATAAAAAAAAAATTCTTTAAAATGTGCATGGCAGAGTCAAAATTCTGCCTAACACACCTCAAGACCTGCTGCTGCCTAGTCAAATTGTACGAATAATTATGTTTTCTATTTGAGTGCTGTAAAGACTATGTTCCGAAAAGAAATGGTTCAAAAAGTAACAATTCGGCATACAAATACGTAAAACCAATACAATTTAAGACAATAATTGTAATGTTCTGTTAATGTTATATGAGAAAAAATTCTGCCTGTCTAATCATATATAAGGAATAATTAAAACCAGATCGAACTGACTGAAAAAAAGGAATAAAACATTGTATGTTACAAAATTTCACTCTCAAAAATTGACTTAAAATGTAGATTTTATGGTATATCAGCTCCTATTCTACGAACAAAACAATTTATATAAAAGCTACACGGGCCACCTTTTAAGTTTTTAGAAACGATCACTAGATGGCTCTATTGAGAAGTGACATTACCATCACATCGTTGTAAAATTTGAGACTTGTTATTATTAAAACAGTGGTAGCTCAAAAATTGGGCGAATATTTTGTTTACAGTGAACGTTTAAAAAACAAATGGAAATTTCATGTGAAGATTTTCGTTGGATGATTTTTTACGATTGTAGTAAAGGCCTAACTCAACAACGTTTCGAATCGCTTCGTTCAACTTTTGGTAATCAATCTCCATCAGAAAAGACTGTTTACAATTGGTTTGCAGAATTTCGTACAGAATGATCGTGCTACCGGCAGCGATGAATTTCGTGAAGGTCGACCAAAATCGGTTGTTGTTCTAAAAAACACCGATGCTGTGCGCAACATGATTGAAGAGAATCGGCATGTGACTAATAAACATAGAGGCATCCTTAGGCATACCGAAGACTGCAGTACATTCAATTCTGCATGAACGTTTAGCTGTGAAAAATATCTGTTCCCAATGGATTCCACATAATTTGACCGAAATTCAAAAACAGGCTCGTGTCAATTGGTGGAAGGAAATGCTCCAAAAATTCTACCGAAGACATGCAAAATCCGTATACAACATCGTAACAGGAGATGAAACTTGGATATATTCGTACGAGCCAGAAACTAAGTAACAATCAACTATTTGGGTGTTCCACGATGAACCGAATGCAACAAAAATGGTTTGTTCGCAAAGCACTTCCTAGAAAATGATCGTATGTTTCTTTGGTTATACTGGACATGTTACAACCATTGCTTTAGAGGATCGAAGAACAGTTAAAGCTGAACAGTATACAGCTAGAAGTCATCGATGACATCAGGAAAAACAACCGAAAACGTCACTTCGTTCTTCATCAGTTCTCACACAGCACGTCAAACAATTGATTAACTGATGGAGAAAAAACATCGAATTTATATCTTATTACTCGTATTCGCCTGATTTATCGCCTAACGACTTCTTCTTGTTCCCCAATGTCCCCCGCATGAACAGCGATTTTCATCACCTCAAGAAGACGTTGAATCCTTCCAAAACCAACTTCAGAGTGAAAAAAATGTTTCGAGAATGGTTCGAACGCACGAAAAAGTGTAGAAATTTTAAGGGCGAATATTTTGAAAAACAATTTGTACCAATTTTTTTTTTCTCCATTGTTTTTGCAAAAACTTAAAAGGTAGCCCTCGTATTAAACTATAACCTACTGTTTCTGCTGACAAAACTTTTTATATTATATGAGTATTTTAATATGATAACGTTCCTTGGCTGCCAATTTCAAGAAGTGAAATTTAATAGTAGTCTAAAAAATTATTTATTTGAATTTTTAATAGTTGTTAAAAATGTTTACTTTCACCGCGATTTAAACAGGGAGTTTACTACAATCTTTGTTTGAATTTTTATATTAGTATGTACTGTTCTGCAATTTTATGTAGTTTCAAGCCGCATGCAAATGTTAGAATGCAAATGTAAAGATCATATGCATAATTATATTTACTTGTCATCGCTATATAATGACAACGTATCCAAATGAAACATAAATGGCTTTAATTTAAGTAATTTTAATTTTGCTAAATAATATCCATCATTGTGAACATGTAAAAATTATTTATATATGGTCTGCACCGCCTTCTGATTTTCAAACACTAGACTCTGCAAAAACATGACACGTAGGCTGAGAAGTTTTTAGTCTAGCTACTACAAACACATTTTTTTTGCAAAATTTTATTCATCAATATAGTTTCCTTCAAGAGCGAAAGATTTGTCTTTGCCTTCAAAATAATTTTCGGCGATAACTTCTTCATTGGAGCCAAATCTCTTTCCCGCGAGCATTTTTTGAGGTCTACGAATAGATAATAGTCACTGGGGCCAAATCTGGAGAATACGGTGGATAAGTCATGCAATTTTGCCATCGTAACCATTGATTTGTGACACGGTACATTGTCTTGATGAAAGAGCACTTTTTTCTTGTTCATTTGAAGCTGTTTCTTTGCGATTTATGCCTTGAAACGCACCTTTATATAATATTCGCTATTAATGGTTTTTCCCTTCTTAGCATAGTCGATGAAAATTATTCCATGCGCATCCCAAAATACAGAGGCCAAAACCTTCCCAGCTGTTGTGTCTTTGGTCGCTTCGGGCGGCTTTCACCGGCTGCTATCGACTCAGCTGACTGCCGATTTGATTCCGGCGTGTAGTGATGGATCCATGTTTCATCAATTGTCACATATCGCATGAAAAAATCCTTTATATTGCGCTTAAGCAAATCCAAACAGCGCTCAGAATCATCAACACGTTGTTGTTTTTGGTCCACTGTGAGCAAACGCGCTACCCATTTCGAACAGAGCTTTCTCATGCCCAAATGTTCATGCAAATTATGACCAACACGTTCTTTTGATATCCTTGGGTGTCAGCTATCTCACGCAATTTCACTTTACGGTCATGCAAAACAATTTTGTGGATTTTTTAATGTTTTCCGGTGTAACCACCCCATTTGGGCGTCCATATATATATATATATATATATATATATATATATATATATATATATATATATATATATATATATATATATATATATGTATATATATATATATATATATATATATATATATATATATATATATATATATATATATATATACATATATGCATAATGTAATACTTGCGCACACTTTTTCTTTGTATTATTTTTAAAAATTGTCAAAAATCGTTGTCCCACCCCTTTATCTTGAAAAATACTTATCAAAAAATTTTGAAAAAATTCTGAAATATTCTCCACAGGGTGTAGAATGAACGAAAATTATTACGAATGCATTACCTATCTGGTATATAAAAAAAAAAACGAAAATTTTAAGTTCACCATTTTTCAACAAAAATCGAAAACTTGTTGAAAAACTCATTTGGGGTGTGTTTTGTGAAGTCATTGATTATCTTATACTTCCATAACAAAATTTTTATTTTAAAAGCAATCAAAGTATGGAACCCTAACTGCGCAAGTTCGACTTGTACTTGGTCGGTTATTTTTTAAATAAGTTTAGAGAAGAAGTAGAAAAGGATTAATAAAATTTTTTAGCATAAAAAAAAAACTGTTTTGGAAATTTCATGAAATAAAAAGTTCAAAGCAAAAATATTATTTTAAAAGCTCGATGCTGAAGTGTGTGGAACAGTGTCTAGGCATAGAACTTTGCTTTATTAATAATTTTTCTCCATTCTGTCAAGAAACTGTAGTGTTTCAAAGATAAAATCGTATAAAACTTAGAATGTACTTATTAGAGCGATTACTTTAATTATGCACTTGCATAATATTGAGTTGAAAAAGTATCTCGTCAGATAGCTAGGGTAATATAAGTCTTATCGTGCCATATTTAGCGTCAGTTGAAAGCTAATATATAATAGTAATAGATGTGCAAAAACTGTTGGAGTTAATTTATTCAGACTTAATTTAGAGAGCTTTAAAGATTAGTAAAATGTCTGCAAAAATTTGCTAAAGTGTTATTTCGATAAATGCACAAATGCTACTCAGGTCAGGAAACTTGTGCTGGTTACGGTTAAGGTACATTCCTTCTCCTTCCTTTAACCCTCGAGAGGATATAGTGACTATGTGCTCAATAAATGGACTGAACTATCATCTTCCACTGTTCTCGGTTCTGTGCATGCTCTGATGCTTCACGCAATGACTTCTCTGTTAACTGTTTCATCTGATCCGCCTAACGTGAAAGTGATCTACCCCTACGGCGCTTGCCTTCAACCTTTCTCTGTATGACTAGTGATTCCAATTCACGTCTTCTGCTGAGGTGGCCGAAATACCTCAAGGTTTATAAGCGAGTGCAATCTTTTAGTAATTTTTAGTTCTTGTAAAAAAGACTGGTTACATAGTTCGATGTTCCACCCACAATATTCTGAGAATTCGACGATACACCCACATCTCAAATGCAGCAATTTTATTTCTATCAGCTTTCTTTATCGTCCATGTTTCCGATGCATATGCTGCAATCAGAAATATAAGCGTTCTTGCTATCGCGAGATACTCGAATCTTTCCATATTTTGACTAATTTTGTGGTTGCAGAGCGAGCAATTGAGAGTCTCCTACGTATTTCTGAGTGACACTGGCCGATATTGGTAATTAGAGACCCAAGGTATTGATAGGAATCTAGGATTTCATACCCTAGTAGATGTTGAGATTATCATTCGCTCTACTAATGATCATTAGTTTTGTGTGGTTGTTGCTTATTTCCAATCTGTAGCTTTTACTGATCCTTGACAGCCTTTGCATAATGACCTTTTTCATTTTGCGGCTATAATCAAGGTGTCATCTACATAGCGTTCTGAATGAGTTTTCCTCCAAAGACGATACCACCATTCCAGTTACTGAAAACTTCACGCATTATGTATTAAGGTACATTACCAAAGGAATATTGAAAAGATAGTTCCTTCGATGCTAAAAATGCTCCTCGCACTGATCGGTCATTAACAGAAAAAATTATAGAATTTTGGCAACAGTTGAGCAAGACCGGCATGTAAGTAGCCACAACGAACTAGATATTCATTACCAAACAGTTTTAAACCATCAGGAGAAAGCTGGCTATAAAAAGGAGGTCGATATTTGGGTGGCTCATAATTTGAAGCTAAAACATTTACTCGATTGAGTTTCCATCTGCAAATCTCTACAGAAACGTAACAAAATTAAACCATTGTGTGACCAAATGGATCACGTATGACAATAATGTGCGATAAAGATCGTGGTCAAAAAAGGATGAAGCTCCACAAACTATAACAAAACTAGAATTAATGCCAAAACAGACCCCAGTGGGTCTGGGGGGATTGGAAGGGAATCGTGCATCATGAGTTGCTGCAGTCTGGCCAAACGATTCGTCATGTATCAGCACTTGATAAAATTAAAACAAACGATTAAAAAAATCGGCCGGAACTAGTCAACAGAAAGGGTCTCGTCTTCCACTATGGCTACGCTAGACCACACCTATCTTTGATAACTCTGCAAAAATTGAGATAGGTTAGCTGGGAAATTTTAATGCATCCACTGTACAGCCCGGATCTTGCATCGTTAGGCTACCTTACGTTTCGGTCACCCTGAATGGTGTCAAGTTAGTTTCAAAAGAGGCCTGTGAAAAACCACTTATCTCAATTTTTTGCCTAGACACCATAGAAGTTCTACAGTGACAGGATTATGATGTTGCCAGAAAAATATAATTTATTTAGTTTAATAAAGTTCTTTCAAAATATAAAAAACCATTGTCTCAATTTTGACTTTAAAAGGCTCAATACTTTTTCGACAACCCTTTATCTCTTTTAAGAATTATTTCGGAGCATTTTGACATATAGTTTTCTTGAAAAAATGTGTTTCAAGAATATTTTTCGCTATCAATGTATTCTTTGGTGTGCTAACAACGGTACAATTACCTTAGTAAGTTGTCCAATCGCCCCTTGCATCAATAATCGCCTGACATTCTTCGAGGCATGCCATCGACGAGATTTTCTGCATATTTTGTAAATTTTTTGAATCTCGTGAGACAACTGAGTCAAAGTCCTCAGAGTTTTTCTTTATACAGAACCAAATGTTTTCAATAGTATCTTATCGTGGGCCAAAGCGAGCCGCTTCGCGACATGATTTTCGCCCAGCAAAGGATTCTTCAGTGTGCTTCTGAATTTGACATAATGACCACGAAGATGTTGTCGAATGATGTCAAGGGATACATTCAAACCCGATTTTCTTAATTTTGCCGCTCCTTGACGCAGCGTCAATTTCGGGTCCCGTGAAAACAAAGACACGATTCGTTTGTCTACTTTAGAAGTGACTTTGCCTACCGAGCCTCGTTTTGGCAAGTCGTTGACATTTTTCGTCTCGTTAAAATGATTTACCCTCTTCTTCACAAACGATACCGACTTTTTAATATATTTAGCGGCTGCGGAATGTGTCATTTCCGGCCCCTTTGTGGATGCGTCGTAGACAAAAGTTCAGGTTAGTTCAGGTTTGTACCGTTGCCGAATTGTACGTTTGACAATAACACAAACTGAGAATGTTATTTATTTATGTTAAGAATTTTTATAGTAGTTAAAAAAAGTGTTAGTCTAACAATGTTTTTTCCGGAGAGTGGACATAGAGATATATATATGAAATATTTGTTAAGAACAGGTGTAATAAGGCAAGATGAACGGGAATATACAAAACCTTGTGAAAGGCAAATGGTTAATGTTGAGTAGTTGACACTAGTGATTTAGATTTCGCCATTAAATAATTTCAAATGTAACTTAAACTTTAAAATTTTATTCTACTCAATATATATCACCTCTACCCCAAATACTTTATTTTTGCACTCGACGCGCGTTTCGCTAACCATGTCAGCTTCATCAGGAGCGATGATTGATCGTCGCTCCTGATGAAGCTGACATGGTTAGCGAAACTCGCGTCGAGTGTAAAAATAAAGTGTTTGGTGTAGTGTAGTAGTGATATATACTGAGTAGTGTCATTGTGCCAAAGATTCAGATTCCTAACATAGTTTAAATTTTATTAGCATTAATCACAAAAAGTTTAAATCGTGCATGTTGTGGTTTTAATTTTTTTTTTTTTTGTATTTTTTAGTGAATAAATCAAGATCTATGTAGACATATGATTGAATTTTTAATTATTTTATTTTCAGTGTATTTTGGTGGACAAATGAGACAATCAATATATGGTCACACATATTTGGTCTAGTACTCTTTGTATCTCTAACAATATACGATTTAATGATATTGAAAATTGAAGCACCACTCAGTGATAAAATTCTTGTGGGAGGCATTCTAATATGTTTTCAGGTATGTATGTAGAGCTTAATGAAAACATTTTTTATTTATCAGTACGTCGATTTTGTTAATAACTTGTGTACCAAATAACTATAAGAAATAGATTTGCACAGTCATACTGCGAGGGTGTTCTTTTAAGTTACCTACCAAGCCATGAAAATGAAGTCACACCAAAAAAAATTGTTGAGGTATCAAAGTACCGTCATTATTCTAACTACTTTAACCAAATTTTGTACGAGTTCGTTTAAGTTAGTAGTTTTTACAATTTTTTCTTCTCAAAAATGAGTGAAAATAATTCGAAGCATCACACAGTGACAAATGTTCCCAATAAAGAAGGAAATAGACCAAAAGTTACTCACGAAAGAACGTCTCAAGTGTACGGCAGTGATGGCTCATCTTAACACATAGGCTGAAGAGTTTTTGGTTTAGCTACTTAAAACACATTTTTTTTTGCAAAATTCGGTTTTATTTATCAATATAGCCTTTTTCAAGAGTGATACAATTGCTTTTCTGACATTTCTATACCTTTCTTGTAGATTTGTTTTTGCCTTCATAACCACTGACTTGTGACACGGTGCATTGTCTTGATGAAAGAGCACTTTTTTCTTGTCCATTTGGGGCCTTCAAACGCACCAATAACTTTATATAATATCCCTGTTGATGGTTTTTCCCTTCTCAGCATAGTCGATGAAAATTATTCCATGCGCATCCCAAAATACAGAGGCCAAAACCTTCCCAGCCGACTGTTTTTGTCTTTGGTCGCTTCAGGCGACTTTCACCGGCTGCTGTCCACTCAGCTGACTGCTCATTTGATTCCGGTGTATAATGGTGGATCCATGTTTCATCCATTGTCACATATCGCATGAAAAAATCCTTTTCATTGCGCTTAAACAGATCCAAACAGCGCTCAGAATCATCAACACGTTATTGTTTTTGGTTCACTGTGAGCAAACGCGGTACCCATTTCGAACAGAGCTTTCTCATGCCCAAATGTTCATGCAAAATATTACCAACACGTTCTTTTGATATTATTAGTGTGTCAGCTATCTCACGCAATTTCACTTTACGGTCATCCAAAACAATTTTGTGGATTTTTTTATGTTTTCCGGTTTGTATCTATACGGTCGCGTTTAAATTCAGCTTGCCAGTAAATGATGAGTGATTTTCCAGGGGCAGAGTTCCCGTAACAATTATCAAGCCATTGCTTCGCTTGAACGGTATTTTTTTCCATCAAAAAACAGTATTTAATCAACACACCAAATTCAATTTTTTCCATTGCTTTGAAAATATCAAAAGTAGGATCAGTAAAACCACTGTAACTCGTAAACTAATCGTCGAAATGTCATGAAATTTTGACACGTATCGTTTGAAGGTTAGTACTTTCTAAAAATCCTAAGGATTTTTTGAAAAGGGCGACATCTATGCGTTGTTTTTAATTAAAATTTTGGTCTAAACAGTTTCTATAAGACCAAGAATCAATTCAGTATGAACCCAGATTAGAAAGATCCGTTGAGGCTGCTGTCAGATTAATCAATGAAAATCTCAGTATTTGCTAAAGAAGCTAAAGTATCCAAAACACAGATAAAACATACTTATGCCAGCCAGCGCTTTTTCCAATCTTCGAAGCACTTCTGCAACTCAATTTTTGGTTTAGTATTTAGCTCTTTTAACGATTCTGTCTTTTCTCTCCTCAATGTTAGAAAAACGTCGTCCATTCATGATTTTTTCCTCTTCAGGAATAGGAAGAAGTCGCAGGGGGGTATGTTCGACGAATAGGGTGGCTGAAACATCATAACGCTGTTGTTTTTGACCAGAAAACTGTGCAATGAAGTGTCAACAGCTGCATTATCGTGGTGCAATTGCCATCAGTTGTTTTGCCATAAATCCGGGCGTTTTTTTTGTAGATTGCTATATATATATATATATATATATATATATATATATATATATATATATCCATATATATATATATATATATATATATATATATATATATATATATATATATATATATATATATATATATAGGTGTGACTATAAAACAACCGGACTAAATTTATTAAACTTTTTATTTTTAAACTTTGACATCAAAGGGTTCAATATAAGTCGCTCTCGATCCGTACACCGCTCCATACGAATTTTACATCGTTGGAAGTAGCGCTGGAGGTCGTCTTCTGACAGGTTCATCATGACCTCCATTGTTTTTTTCTACACTGTATCAAAGCGGGTTTCTTTCAATGCACTCTTCACTTAGGGAAACAAAAAAAAAACTCACATGGAGCAATGTCAGGTGAGTAGAATGGATGCTCCAACACGGAGATTCTATGTTTCGTGAAAAACTCCTTGACTGAAAGAATATTGTGCGCTGGTGCTTTCTCTTGGTGGAAGATCCAAGACTTTCCTTCTCACATTTTACGAAGGGTGGTCAAAACGTGTTTATAGTAAACTCTGCATTGCTTGTGCCGTGCTTACAAGTATATTATATAGTATATTTAATACATATTATGTTATTTTAGATTTGTATGGGACTATCTGCTCTGTACCACACATACTGCTGTAGGTCAGAAGAAGATTGTCATTACTTTTTATCGTATGATTTATTTGGAATAGCACTGTCTTTATATGGAATATACGTCTCAGGAATATATTATGCATTTTGGTGTGATCAGGTGAGTAAAACTGCATTTTAAGAAAGAATTTTATAGCCTATATTAATGTAAATTGGCGCAAATATTTTCAAATTTTGCTTTTTAACAATTCGTTCCTGTCAAATAATATAGTAAACTGCTGGGAATTTAATTTATATATTAGATCATTAAAATTACTTCCTACCCAATAAGTACGTTCATAGGAAGTATTTGATTAATGTAGCACCACGCCTTAAGTAACAGCAGAGTCGATAAAAGATACACAATTCTTCTTGAATACATATATTAAAATGCAACCTCACAAATAATGCTTGAAGAAAAAACAAATCAAAATTAGAAGAGGAATTAGGCAAGGCGACTCGATATCCCTAAAGCTGTTCGCGTTGACTGTAGAAGACATGTTCAAATCGTTAAAGTGGGAATATAAAGGAATACTAATGGATTGTGAACGATTAAATTACTTAAGGTTCTCAGATGATGTCGCTCTGATCGCCAACATAAAAGAAAAATTACAAGAAATGCTGATGGAAGTCTCGAGAAATAGGTCTAAAAATAAACTTCACCAAAACCAAATATTTGAACAAGGAAAGTGAAGATAACAGCCAGGAACTATTAATAGCAGGTGAAAGAATATTAAAGGTCCAAACATTTATATATCTAGGACAAAAAATCGAAATATCAAAAAATAACACAGGGAACAAAAAAATATTTTTGTTTTGGTGACTGGGATTTTAGAGCTGATTTTAACTATATTTGGGACGCTAAATCTATACATGCAATCCGTTTTTCTCTATCAGCTCTACTTTTTTAGATACATCAACTTATCTACCAATGTGGTTTTTATTCAGTATATTCATTTATGAGAGTTCTAAAATTATTATATATTCATTAATGTAGGTACAATGGTTTTATTGTCAGTCTGTAATTGAGTAAATTCCAGGTAGATCTATAAATAGTGGAACCATTGCCTATCAGGTACCTGACCTGACCCTTTTAATCACCTAACTCGGGTAAGTCTCGTCAGTTTGTGCGTTCTTACTAATGAGAGTAGATCGAATTCGGCGTGTTATTTTATGTTAAGAAAAGAGTGTTTTTTTGTGTTATTGAACAGAATTAAAATGAGTTCAGGTTCCAGTTCAAGAAGAAGTTGTGTAAATCAACCTGATGTGTTTTGCTATATATGCGGAGAATACATGTTTCAACAAAACAGACAAACTATTACTGACTTTGTAAAGCGAGCGTATCTTGGATACTTTGGAGTTAAGCTTGGTGATCAGGACAAAACGTGGGCCCCGCATCTCGTATGTAAAACTTGTACAGAGCATTTACGGCAGTGGACTACCGGGAAAAGAAAATGTCTAAAATTCGGCGTACCAATGGTTTGGAGAGAACCAAAAAACCACTTCAATGATTGTTATTTCTGTTTAGTAAATACTAATGGAATCAATCGAAATAACCGCAGTAAGTGGACTTATCCCAATTTAGACTCGGCAATACGCCCTATCCCGCACTCAGATGAAATACCGATTCCAACATTTTATCAGCTACCACATATCTCTGATGACGAATATTTTCCCTCTGATCACTCTTCTGATGCTAATAAAAGTTCTGATGCTAATGAAACTAACAGTGACTATGAGGGGACGTCATCAGTTCCTCAACGCTTCAATCAAAATGAATTAAATGATCTCACCAGGGATCTCAATTTATCGAAAAAAGCTTCTGAAGTACTGGCTTCTAGGTTGAACGACAAAAATTTACTGGAACAAGGAACCAAAATTACCTTTTACCGTACAAGAGAAAAAGATCTGCTACCATTCTTTTCTCAAGAAGACAATCTTGTATTTTGTCACGAAATTAGGGGACTCATGAAAGAAATGGGACTTTCTGAATATATTCCAGATGATTGGCGCCTATTTATTGACAGTTCAAAGCGAAGTTTAAAATGTGTCCTTCTACATAATGGGAATAAATATGGTTCAATACCACTAGCTCACTCAACGAAACTGAAAGAAGAATATAATACCATAGCTTTGGTCTTGCAGAAGATAAAGTATTACGAACATCAATGGATGATTTGTGTAGACTTAAAAATGGTAAACTTTCTTCTTGGGCAGCAAAGTGGTTACACGAAATATCCGTGTTTCTTGTGCCTCTGGGATAGTAGGGACAAAACACACCACTGGGTTAGAAAAGATTGGCCTCAGAGAGAAAACATGGACGTTGGGGAAAAGAATGTCATTAACGACGCTTTGGTTGAAAGAGAAAAAATCATACTTCCTCCGTTACATATAAAGTTGGGCTTAATGAAGCAATTTTTAAAGGCTCTTGATAAGAATGGGTCTTGTTTTGCATATATAGGGGTAAAAATGCATCAGTTGAGCACAGAAAAACTCAAAGCAGGGATATTTGACGGCCCACAAATAAGACAATTAATTAAGGATCCTGCCTTCATAAATTCAATGAATCAAGTTGAACGAGAAGCTTGGACATCATTTGTTGCAGTTGTAGAAAATTTTCTAGGCAAACATAAAGCTCAAAACTATGTTGAAATGGTTAACAAGATGCTTAATAGTTTCAAATCCTTAGGGTGCAATATGAGTATTAAAATACACTATTTACACAGCCACTTAGACTGTTTTCCAGAAAATTTAGGAGACATGAGTGAGGAACAAGGTGAAAGATTTCACCAAGATATTAAAGTTATGGAGGACCGCTACCAAGGAAGATGGGACATGCACATGATGGCAGATTACTGCTGGAGTTTAAAAAGGGACTGTTTAAAAAAACATTCAAGAATGTCGCGGAAAAGAAGCTTTCCAAGTGTTGAGTGACTATTTCATTTCTTCAATGTTTTTTTTTGTTTGTAAGTACGACATAATATTGTATTTTGTATAACTAAAATAAAAATTTCGTATCTACTTTTGTTTACTACACTTACGGATTTGAGTTACAATAATGTAACTTATATTTCTCTAAAATTGTATATCTTAAAAATTTGAGCTCCTAGGTACAAATGAATACGTTATTTGAATTCAGGACATCAAATTGATATAGAATCAGCTCAAAAAACCTCGACACCAAAACAGCTGTTCCCCTGTGTAATTTAAAGGCAGACTTGGCTAGAAGAGGGGGGGGGGGGGGGGGGGGGGGGGGTCTCATTAGCGTTCGGAAGATTACAATCTACATTTAAATTAGACATCCCAAATACAATAAACGCCAGAGTATTCGATTAATATGTACTGCTGGTATTAATATGTGGCACTCAAAAGTGGGCGTTAAATAAAAGTATAATAAATAAACTCCAGGTAACCCAAAGAGCAATAGAGAGGAGAATGCTAAATATTAGATCCAAAAGTGACAGATGTAATACAACGAATATGTATATTAAGGTGGAATTGGGCGGAGCATGTCGCAAGGATGAATGATACCGGATGGACACCCCTTATAGTTGAATGAAGGCCTAGAAAACACAGAAGGTGAAGAGGTAGACCACAGACGAGATGGCCGGACGATATAAAAAGATTAACAGTACACGATTGGATGCAAAAAGCAAACAACAAAGCTCATTGGAGACAACTTGGGGAGGCTTACAGCCGACTATGGATGGAATAAGCGAATGATGGTGATGAGCATTACCGCAGAGCATACCGAGAATACACTGATACATCACATTTGTATAAGATTCACTTCTCGTACTACCTTTTTCAAGAATCGCACTTCATTACTGTGGAATGAATTTCCCAGGACTGTATTTCCCACTGAGTATAATCTGTAGCTATTCAAGGCCAAATTTCTCTACAGCGTGTCTACCATGCTCATAAAAAATCGGTATGATATAATCATATGGAGATAGAATTAACACTTTTTAATGTGAATATTAATTTAATTTTCTTAATACTTTATTTTTTAATATTAAATTGCATATTTGGAAAAAATTTATACATTTTTAAATACAGTCTGTCAAGTAAGAACGTGAAATCGGTAGAATGACACATTCCATGGCCTCTAAATATATTAACAAGTCAGTATCGTTTGCGAAGAAGTGGTTAAATCAATTTAACGAGACATAAAATGTCGACGACTTGCCAAAACGTAGCTCAGTAGGCAAAGTCACTCCGAAAGTCGAAAAATGAAACTCTTTGTTTTCACGGGACCAAAATTGACGCTGCTTCAAGGAGCGGCAAAATTAAGAAAATCGGGTTAGAATGTATCCCATTAGACCATTTGACAACATCTTTGTGCTCATGATGTCAAATTCCGAAGTACGTTAAAAAAGCCTTTGCTGGGCGAAAATCAAGTTGCGAAGCGGCTCGCTAGGGCCCCCGATAAGATCTGTGGATCTCGTAATCGCCGGACGCCAACCCTATTGTAAACGTTTGGTCCCTTGTGTGCTCAGAGGAAAGATTCTGAGGACTTTGACTGAGTTGTCTATCGAAAAATTTGCAGTGTGTGCAGAAAATCTCGTTGACAGCATGCCTTGAAGATGCCAAGCGGTTATTGATGCAAAAGGCGATTGGACAACTTACTAAGATAATTACGCCGTTGTTAGCACACCAAAGAATACATTAATGGCAAAAATTTTTTCTCGAAACACATTTTTTCAAGAATACGAGAGGTCACGTTCTTACTTGACAGACTGTATTCATTAGACCATGTAGTTAACACGAGGTAGAATATTTATCACGACCCATCTTAAACTAGCAATTTTAAGATAAAATTATCAGGCATTATCAAATACTGTATTTTATAACGCCATTTGGGAGAGTACAGTAAAACCTTATTGGCAACGTGTCCTCCTTTGCATGTACCGACGTCTCTATTAAAAAACCAGATTTCACCAAAAATATCAACTGTTATTGTTAGAACTGAGTCCTTTAATTACTGTTATAAAACTGTTAGTATTTTTAGTTTCTACCGACATGAAATATATCACTACCAAAAAGTCTATTTTCCGATTTCCAAAATATAATTCTTTATGAACAATTTGGTTTTAAAATATAAGTGTTTTCGAGGCTAGGTTATTATCGAATGACAATTATTACCAAAACTTGTACGGAATTTACTATAAAAAGTTTACGTTACAGAAGACGCAGATGATTATAAATCATCAACCTTTCTCCATTAAACTTGCTCCACACGAGAAGTTGCTGCTCTTTAATCCTTTACTATTTTAAAATTAAGAATTGACCCAAAACGAAAGTCTCGATCTGTTGCCCGTGTGGCGGTGATCTTTATTTTTAGTGCTTCGTACGGAACATTTAGGGGATCACTTCGGTGTCCGTCCGTCTGTCTGTCACACCCGATTTTCTCCGAAAGTATTTTCCATAGAGAGTTGATATTTGTCGCAAATATAGGAATTGACAGCCCAATAAATTTTGACTTAAGGGGGGTCAGATCGGAAGTGAAAAAAATCGAAGGTCATCAGGGGGGATGTGAAATGAAAGAATGCGAAGACACAAACTATATATGATGTAATACTCGCGCAAACTTTTCTTTATATTATTTTAAAAAATCCGCCAAACTTCGCTGCCCTCCATCCTATCTCTAAGAGTACCAATCAGAAAATTTCGTAAAAATTTTGGAATATTCTCCATAAGGTGTAGACTAAATGGAATTTATCACCAGTGCCTTATCTTTGATAATTTATCTGGTATTTAAAAAAAAAAAACTATTTTTTCAAGGTCATCGAGTGGGGTAACAAATGATAGCTAAAAATTGCCAAAAATGGCAGTTCTCCAAACCTGTGTCTAAGAGGACTAATCAAAAAACTCTAGAATATTCTCCATAAGATGTAGATTGAATGAAAATTAGTACGAGGTCATTACCTTTGATAAAATTTATCTGATATATAAGAACAATGATTGGAAACAAATTTTGTCGAAAACTCATTTGGAGTGTGTTTCGTGACATCACTAATCATTTTATGCCTCTTTAACAAAGATTTTTATTTTAAAAGCAGTCACCGTACGGAACACTAATGCGCAAGTCTGACTTGCACTTGGCTGTTTTGTTTTATACCAACTTCCTAAATAAATCTTCTATTGAAGGAAGTAAATTCAATATTATTGTAGGCCTGATAAATTTTTAATACCTAGAATTCATTTATAATCGTCCATAATTTGGAAACTTTTTTTGTTAACAGGTTGACTGCCGACCACTCCGATCGGAGTGCGTCGGGTCTCTTCGCCAACGCCGTCTACTCCGATCGGAGTTCGACATGCGTTCTTACGAAACGTTTTAGTATTCCATCGGCGTTGTATATGAAACGTGTTTCTAGTGGTGGCGTTGCTTAAAAACGCAAGTTCTAACAGGTGCTTAAGTGGTTCCGCGGATTTGCTTTTGGTTTGGTTGTAATCTGCCGTACAATATGGACAATCAACCTGGGCCTTCTGGTATTAAAAAAAGACATTGTAGTGATGAAAAAAAGGTATATGATAAGAAAAAGAAGCTAACTGACACTGAATTATTGCAGCTATTGGAAGAAAGCGGAGGTAGTAGTGACGAACATTACGTACCAGACACAGACGATAGTGATGTAAATTCAAGCTCCGAGTCCGAAGAAGAGAATTTTATAGACCCTATTCGGCCACATCAAACACTTCCTAGCCTTGATGAGATAAAATGGAACGACAGAGGTGCGTTAAAACAAATTTTGTTCCAGAAAACCCAGGAATTATTGGTGCAAATTCCAGGACAGGGTGCACCTATCGATTTTTTCGAAATGATCATTGATGATGATTTTTTACAAACTATTGTAGAACGAACGAACTCTTACGCAGTCGAGGTTTTGCTGCGCCCAGAAACAAGTACAAAATCACGTATTACTAATTTTAAAGATCTTACTCTTGACGAATTAAAAATTTTTTTGGCCCTGTTACTTCACACTGGCACAATATCCTTGAGCCGTCTTAACGATTATTGGAAAACTGATCCGCTATTTAATCTACCTGTTTTTTAGAAAATATATGTCGAGGAATAGATTTTTGCTTATCTTGAGGTGTTTGCATTTTACATCTCCAGATAGGGATCCGGCAGATCGGCTAGGAAAGATTAGATTTGTGGCAGATTTTTTTAACAACAAGATGGGAGAAAGTTACTATCCTGGAAGAGAGTTGTCTTTGGATGAAGCTATGGTACTTTATCGGGGTCGTCTCCAGTTTAAACAGTATATCAAGAATAAGCGTCATAAGTATGGTATGAAGTTATACATGCTGACAGAGCCTAATGGACTTATTTTGAAATTTCGTGTCTACGAAGGTGCGACAGATGTTTATGGTGGAAGCGGACATACTGAAAAGATTGTTTTACATTTATTGGAGGAAAAATTGGGTGTGGGACATGCTGTTTATCTAGACAATTTTTACAATAATGTTAATTTAGCTAGGAAATTACTTCAACAAAATACATACTGCACTGGTACGCTGAGAGCTGAGAGGAAAGATAATCCGAAAGAGGTAATGAGTGCAAACTTAAAACGTGGTGAGAATAAATATATGTTTTGCAATGGAGTGCATGTCGGAAAATGGCGCGATAAACGCAATGTTCAATACATTTCAACAGAATTTGGAAGCGAAATGGGCATTTTTAAAAACAAAAGAAATCAAGAATCTGAAAAACCTTCCGCAATCATTGAATATAATGCTTTTATGTCCGGTATAGATAGACAGGATCAAATGATGGCATATTATCCTTGCAGCCGTAAAACCATTCTGTGGTACAAAAAGTTATTCATGCATGTGCTGCAAATGAGCATGATAAACGCCTATTTTTTGTACAATAAATATTCGCGGTCTGACCAGTTACGATTATATGACTTCCGATTGGATGTCATAAGAAATTTACTAGCCAGACAACCAATTACTAATTTGCCGCAAATTTCTCCAGGCCAAATAAATGTCCACAGCATTAGCAAAGTAGAAAAAATTGTTAGTGAAAAAAAAGGAACTAAAGAAACAAAACGGGTAAGCAGAAAGGAATGCAAAGAATGCAGGAAAAATAAAATAAGAAAGCAAACAGTGTATGAATGCAAAATGTGCCCTGGACAACCAGGTTTTTGCCTTAATTGCTTTGAGGATTGCCATAAAAATGTACAAAAATGATTTAGAAATAAATGTTTTGAGTTCATGAGTTCGATTTATTATTTCTTTACTTATTTAATTGGACACTCCGATCGGAGTGTTCGGCATCTAGTAAAAATTTTCACTTGCAATGCCGATTACTCCGATCGGAGTGAAATTTTTTTTTTTCTAATATTTTGAATGGCACATAAAAAAACACATCCAAGACTCATTTTAATTCATATTTACCACAATAAAATAAAAATATTTGGAAAAATCTTACCGGCGTCAACCACAAACTCAAAAATATAAATCGGCAGTCAACCTGTTAATTTTAATTTGTTAATTTTAATTTTTTTTTGTTTCAGTTTCTGCAAAACTTCTACCTAATAACTGTAACCGTAATTTTTATAATTGCAATGATCCTTCAGATGCCAAGTCTAGGAATGCCCGATAGTGTAAAAATAGGGACATTTGTATCATGGGCAGCATATGGTGTTGTACCAACTTTCCATTGGGGGCAGAAAATGGGTTGGTTTGAAAATCCTGTTGTTGCAGTAAGTACAAAACATTTCATTCATGAAATTAACAGTATTACGGTGAAAGTAAATTATATCTTTGATTCCAAAAGGTGTTACTTAAAATATGAAGAATTCCAAATGATGAGGTTGCTACACATGGAATTTATGTGTTAAGTATGAGGAATATTGGAAAAGTAAGGCCTGTTTGGTCATAAAAAAATATATTCGTTAGAAAAAGTTTTCATTTGCGGTTTTAGTTTCTTACAAACCTACTTCATTTTTCCACATAATCGCCGTTCACTTCTAGGCACTTTTCGTAACGCTGCACTAGCTTCTTTAATCCCTCCCCCTTTCTTTTACTCATTACTGTGGGGGAGTAATACAAAATATTGATTTTATCAATAAATTTAATTGTTTGAGTTAAAATTTGCTTAATTTTTCCTTTCTCTTACCTCTATTTTCAATCCTGGTTCTCCTTGTTTCCCCTTTCAATTTTCATTTTAATCAGTAAAAAGCATGAGGTATATTATGGAATTTCATATCATTAGAAAGAGAATAGAATGGGGTTTCAAATGATACTAAAATCCGTAAAAATATATTAACACTAAATTCTAGTGTTAAATAAAACCAAATAAAGTCGGCACTCTATATAGTGAAAGACCAAAATGTTGACAGAAATTTCACTATAGAGAGTTTTTCACTATATAAAGAAAAAATCCGTATATATTGCTATGTATGTAAGATATTCTAGGTCTTGAAAAAATTGCACTATAAAGAGTTTTTCACTATATAGAGTTTCACTATAAACAGTGTCGACTGTAGTTTGAGTTGATTTTTTTGCTCACCAGTGTATGAGGCTGGTTTGAAAAGTGCGTGCAAAGTCCGAGAGATGGCACCACCGGCGCGTATCGAGGTCATGTTTAGTTAGTAGCATCTCTTGAATAAACGCACACCAAGTTTCAGCCATATTGGTCTATTTCTTTGTGTTTGGCATTCGTGTGAATCAAGGAAGTCGAGTGATTTTCAAGATGTGGACGAAAAAGAATTTCGTGTGGTGATTAAACATTACTTTATGAAAGGAGACTAAAGAGAAGCTTGATAAACATTATGGTGACTCTGCACCTTCGATTAGAACAGTTTATAAGTGGTTTCAAAATTTTCGGACTGGCCATATGGGCACAAGTGACGCTGAACGTTCTGGACGGCCTGTGGAGGTTACGACTCCAGAAATCATTGATAAAATCCATGATATGGTGATGGATGACAGAAGAGTTAAGGTGCGTGAGATTGCTAGTGCTGTGGGCATCTCGACTGAACGGGTACATAATATTTTGCATAAACATTTGGACATGAGAAAGCTATCCGCAAGATGGGTGCCGCGATTGCTCACGCTTGACCAAAAACGGAATCGTGTGAAGTGTTGCAAGGATGGTTTGCAGCTGTTCCAGAAGAATCCGGAGGACAGTATACACCTCAGCAGTTCTGGTCGCAAAATTAATAGAAATAGGATTCCAACTCGTTTCACATCCCCCCTATTCTCCAGACTTCGCTCCCTCGGACTACTATTTGTTCCCCAATTTGAAGAAATGGCTGGCGGGACAAAGATTTTATTCAAACGAGGAGGTGATTGCAGACACTAATGAATATTTTGCCGACTTGGACAAATCCTATTATTCGGAAGGGATCAACAAACTAGAACATCGTTGGACGAAGTGTATAAGCCTAAAAGGAGACTATGTCGAAAAATAAAAAAGGTTTACCCCAAACACATAAGTAGTTTTTATTTTTGCACGGACTTTTCAAACCAGCCTCGTATATTAGGTTTATTATGCGTCCACTACTAGAACACCTTTCGGTGTAACTCGGTCTTAGAGTTATATGGTAAGATAGCTCGCATGTTTTAGTTAATTAATTTAGTTAGGCGTTTTCCGTAGCCTTTAAAGGTCGTTCGAGTTGGTTGGTTGTTAACTAAAACACGTTTTGCTCAGTTTTTTATGTTAGTTATAATTTTTTAGTTTTGTCTTCGCTGGAAAAAATTGTATCGACCTTCATGTCACTTGGCAAGCTCTCTACCCACCGCGCTACTGAGGGCGGCATTTTAGCTATATGATGTATATTGTTTTAGGGCTTTGTATTGTTTCAGTGAAAAAACACCATACATAAATACTTTGTGTCGTCATCATCATCATTAGCTTATTTGATCCCTAGTTGGATGTAAGCCTCCCCAAGTTGTCTCTATTGAGCTCTGTTGTTTGCCTTTTGCTTCCAATCGTGTCCCACTAATCTTTTTATGTCGTCAGTCCATCTTGTCTGTGGTCTAATTCTGCATCTTTTATGCTCTCTAGGCCTCCATTAAACCATATGGCGCGTCCATCTGTTAACATTCATCCTTGCGATAGGCTCAGCCCAATTCCATCTTAATATACATATTCGTTGTATTACATCTGTCACTTTTGATTTTCTTCATATGTTGATATTAGGAATACGACCTTGGAGTCTAATATTTAGCGCATTCTCCTCTCCATTGCTCTTTGGGTTACCTGGAGTTTATATTGTTTGCTTGTGTACCTTTTGGAATTTATTTACAATCAAATAAAACTAAGGCTTCTTGTCAGGTTGTCGAAAAATAATCAGAATTTTTTTTTTGCAAAATTCGACTTTATTCATCAACTCCTTCAAGAGCGATACAATCAGTCCAACGCTTTTCAAACATTCTATACCTTTTTGTAGAAGGATTTGTCTTTGCCTTCAAAATAGGCCTCAGTTTCGGTGATAATTTCTTCATTGGAGCCAAATCTCTTTCCCCCGAGAATTTTTTTGATGTCTGTGAATAGATAATAGTCGCTGGGGGCCAAATCTGAAAGCAATTCGAAATTCAATTCATGCAATTTTTCCATCGTAACCACTTGTGACACGTTACATTGTTTTGATGAAAGAGCATTGTTCTCTTGTTCATTTGGGGCCGTTTCTTTGCGATTTCTGCCTTTAAACGCACCAATAACTTTATATAATATTCGCTATTGATAGTTTTTCCCTTTTTACCATAGTCGATGAAAATTATTCCATGCGCATCCAAAATACAGAGTCCAAAACCTTCCCAGCCGACTGTTGTGTCTTTGGTCGCGTCGGGCGGCCTTCACCAGCTGTTGTCAACTCAGCTGACTTTTAGGCACAACTCCCGATAAATTTGAGCAGCTGATGTTCCTTTTGCACACAAAGATCAAATTACATTGTTGTTTGCATTCACCGACAGGTTGAATCAAAACAATAACTTCAATGGCTTCGGAAACAATCAACAGATGACGCTGCATGTATACAACTTTGTTCAAACCCGCCAATATTTAAATATAGGCAAACGGCCCTTACTTTTCGAATATACCTCGTAAATATAGCCAAATTCGCCAAAAAGTTTAAAACATAATCACAATAATACATTTATATGGAGGGATCCACAGTATAAGCAATGCGTGTCTGATGACGCGCTTGCGATCTCTGAAGCGTTTACAGTCTAAAGTTTTTTGACTTTAAAGCGGGACCTGTCACAGCAAAATGGAGCACAGAAGCATGGAAACATTATTTAAAGCACTAAATACCTGTAGAATTTTGTGTAATATAAGCCTTAAAACTATTAATTGTTCTACATTAATGTTATTGGGTGTGTGAATTAATTTTGAGGGATTTTTCGGTAAAAATATCGCTTTATTGTAAAAAAATTATTACAAATTGATTATTCAAAGGATTGTCCAGCGCTAGACACTACTTTCTCCCCATTTTTGTGGCAGCATATGGATACCACGTTGAAAGAACGATTCATCTTTTGAGGCTATCCATGAATCGACCCATCTTTTAATAATAATAATAATAATAATAATGTCTTTATTGTACATTCGCATTATAATTACAATAATATAGTGTCAGTAACTTGAACACGCAAAAGGCGAAGTAGAAGCTAAGCTTCCCCACTTAGCCTACCTATCATAATATTCAATAAACTAGACTTCCGACTAAGATAACAGTACCGTTTGTGAAACAATCACTTAGTATCAGAAATCAGACTCAACGGACTCAATAGAGCGGCATTGCGGCCCATGAGAGCCTAAGTACTAATCATGCTGGAACAGAGATGCTGTGCTAGATGACGTATGGAATTTTTAAAAATCTGAGTTTTTCAAATTCAACGGGACCAGATTGTAATTTTGCGAAATTTGATAGCTGAACGATCTTTCATATAGAGTTGTTATGTGGGAAGGTGGAGTGCCTCAAATCCAACGCATGTGAATCATATCTGAATTTTATTTTTTGATATAAATATGGCGGGCATTTTAGAAAGATTATTTTATTATAAACTAAGCTATGAAACATTCTCCTTTCTCTCATGTTAAACCAGCCAATATCTTTCAATTTTGCACTCACCCCCCCCTTTCGTATTTTCTGATCCCACATATCATTCGCACACATCAGTTTTGTATCAACTGGATGCGCCTTGCATCTTGTCCCAACAAGCATGGCCCGTACAAAGTGTCACAAAAAGAAAAGTGTGACAAGACCAGGCAGTCACATAACGATTTCTTGAGGTTCACATCCAAAAGGTGCCTTTGATTGAAAATTAGTTTTATATTAGCAAATGCCTTTCTTACACAGCTGTTAATGTGTTCAGAGAACCTCAAGTCAACGTCAAGCAACAGACCGAGATTTCTAGCCACATTCGAAGTAACCAAATCTTCACCATTTAGACTAATGTGGAGTAAATCCTTGTATTGGTCCCTAACATACTTACGCCCAAAAAGAAGTACCTTACTTTTCTTGGGGTTAAGGACTAAACAATGATCAGCTGAGTTCCGCTGCAACCGTTGAAGATCACTCATAAGCATGTTATTAGCCTCAGCAATTTTTAAAGGACAAGTATAACTGAGTGGTGTCCTCATAAGAATGGAAGCGCTGTTCAGACAGGCCGTGCTTCATCGATCGAAACAAGTGATAATCAGAAGAAGTAATCAAGTCCGCTATATTGATTAAGATATTTTGTCCACTCGTTGCAATGAATTAATTTATTAATTTGCTTCTGGTATTACATGCTTTATTTTTGAATCTCTGCACATTTCAATATCTGTTTTATCCTTAGCTAAACATGTGTTATAATTGTTGCCATAAAAGTTTTAACATTATATACTCTCTTAATCCATCATGATCTTTTAAACATAGGTCTTATTAAGGATCTTCCTTTTTAATATCTATACTATTAAGGTATGGTCATTCCAGGTCCCAAGATAAAATGCTAATTTCGGGAATTTTTTTTGAGAGTATAATAAAAGAAGTCGAAAATTTATTTGAAGTATTACATTAAACAAATATTTAAGAGTACAAAAAAATATTTTTTATATTTTTAATTTAAAATGGCATCTTCAGAATCTAAGACGACAAGGCACCTTTTCTGCGTGGCCTGAAACGGGCGAAACGATTGCTCTCGTAGATTTCAACATAGAACAAAAACTCAAGAAATTTTCATTAATATAGTATATGTCAATAATTAGCGGATAACGTACGGTAATTTGAAAATATCGTTTTTTCCAAAAATAGTACACGTTTGGAAAAACGATATTTTCAAATGTCCCTAGTTTTTGACATATATTAACGAAATTTTTTTGGTTTTTTGTTTTAGATTGAAATTTACGAGAGCAATCGTTTTGCCCGTTTCAGGCCTCGCATAAAAGGTGCCTTGTCGTCTTGGATTCTGAAGCGGCCATTTTGAATTAAACAGATGAAAAAAAATATTTTTGTACTTTTAAATATTTGTTCAATAAAGTACTTCAAATAATATTTTGGACTGCTTTATTAAAAAAAAAACTGAAATTACCGAAATTAGCCTTTTTTCCTGGGTTATGGAGTGGCCTTACCCCTTAAACTAATCTGTGCTAACATATACCTAAGTTATTTAATACCTTGTTGTTTAGCGAAGGGAAATTTTTCTAAAAAAAATTCTGTAAGCTGAAAATCTTGCTCTTTGTAAATTTTACTGTTGTAGGGTCCTGATTTTATTCTTTACATGCTCACCAGCAAAATTAATAAAGCCAAATAACTATTGTAGGTAGTAACAAAACACCAGTTTTGTACTGACTAACACTAATTGTAAATAGCATTAGTTTTAACTGGTGGTGGTAAAAAGCTTTTGGAGTCTTAAATGTTGTAAAAACTGTTTTGCCACCCAAAAGATTCGTTTTCAACTTCCAGGTTTGTACCTCATTTTAATTTTAACAATAAAATTATTATAATCCCAAAATCAGCAAAATTTTAAATGTACATCACTGAAATCGAATATTACAAATAATTTAAGTGGTCGTAAATATATTATTAAAATGTTATTTTATCTGTATGTGAACGCAGTACGCCAGGGTTGTGTCTTGTCTCCCCTCCTCTTTACCTACACTCCGAGAAAATATTTAACAAAGCACTAGAGGGAGTTAACAAAGGCATCAAAATAAATGGTGTGATGATTAACAACATAAGATACCGTCTTGCCGGCCAGTAACATCAATGAACCTCAAGATCTTGTTGAAAGGGTGCAAAAGGTTAGCGAGGAGTATGGTCTCCACCTGAATATATCTAAAACCAAGTGGATGATAATAAGCAGCAAGACAGCTTCAGTTAACACGTAGGCTGAAAAGTTTCTTTTCTAGCTACTTAAAACACATTTTTTTTTGCAAAATTCGACTTTATTCATTAACATAGTTTCCCTCAAAAGCGATACAATCAATCCGACGCTTTTCTAACATTTCTATACCTTTCTTGTAGAAGGATTTGTCTTTGCCTTTAAAATAGGCCTCAGTTTCGGCGATAACTTCTTCATTGGAGCCAAATCTCTTTCCCGCGAGCATTTTTTTGAGGTCTGCAAATAGATAATCGTCGCTGGGAGTCAAATTTGGAGATTACGGTGGATGAAGAAGCAATTCGAGCTTCAATTCATGCAATTTTGCCATCGTAACCGTTGACTTGTGACACGGTGCATTGTCGTGATAAAAGAGTACTTTTTTCTTGTTCATTTGAGGCCATTTCTTTACGATTTCTGCCTTCAAACGCACCAATAACTTTACATAATATTCCCTATTGATGGTTTTTCCCTTCTCAGCATAGTGAATAGAAATTATTCCATATGCATCCCAAGCCCAAAACCTTCCCAGTCGACTGGTGTGTCTTTAGTCGCTTCGAGCGGCTTTCACCGGCTGCTGTCCACTCAGCTGACTGCCGATTTGATTCCTTTGTATAGTGGTGGATCTATGTTTCATCCGTTGTCACATATCGTATGAAAAAGTCCTTTTTATTGCACTTAAACAGGTCCAAACAACGTTCAGAATAATCAACACGTTGTTATTTTTGGTCCACTGTGAGCAAACGCGGTACTCATTTCGGTTTTTCATGCCCAAATGTTTACGTAAAATATGACCAACACGTTCTTTTGACAGCTATCTCACGCAATTTCACTTTACGGTCATCCAAAACAATTTTGTGGGTTTTTTTTATGTTTTCCAGTGTAACCACCTTATTTGGGCGCCCAGAGCATTCAGAATCATTTGTGTCTATACCACCGCGTTTAAATTCAGCATACCAGTAAATGATGAGTGATTTTTCAGAGTCAGAGTCCTCGTAACACTTATCAAGTCATTGCTTTGCTTGAACGGTATTTTTTCTCATCAGAAACAGTGTTTAATAAACATACAAAATTCGAATTTTTCCATCGCTTTGAAAATATCAAAAGTAGCTTCCCTAAAACCACTGTAACTAATCGTCGAAATGTCATGAAATTTTCAGACGTATCCTGTGAAGTTTGGTATTTTTCTAAAAATCATATGGATTTTTTGAAACTGGCGACATCTAAGTGTCAGACCAAAAACGCTTATGTGTTAAATAGCCAAATAATCAAACCGATGGATTCTTATATATACTTGGAGACAGGTGTTAAGTGGTATCAATCTGTCGAAATTAAGTCAATAATCGAAAAATCTCGAGAATCTTTTAATGGTATAAGACGATTATTTACATGCAATGATTTGTCGCTATGACTAAAAGTTAGAATAGCCAAATGCTACCTACGTCTTCCCTGTTTTGCTATACCGTGTAGAATCGTGGACGATAACGGAAACACTAATGAAAAAAGTTGGAGGTTTTAAGTTGTGGGTATACCGCCGCATTCTGAAGATTTCGTGGACCGAACATATCATCAACTTAAAAGTTCTGCGCGGAATAAACAATGACAAAAAAATGAAAGGTTTATGTTGGCCACGTCATGAGACACAATAAATACTGTCTCTTGCAGCTGGTGATATAGGAAAAGATAGATATCAAACGAGGTCCAGGGAAAAGAAGACATTCTTGGCTGTATAACTTAAGACTGACGTCTGTTCAGCTATTTCGAAGTACCGTCAATCAGGTCAGGATTGGCATGTTAATAGTTAACATCCGAAACGGATAGGGCACTTGAAGAAGAAGATTAATTAGTTTTAGAAAAAATTTCTATTAATCATGCATGCCAATGAGTTATCCAAAAAGGTTGCTACAATAGACAGTCCATCTAATTTTTGTAATGTCAGCATTGCTATCTTGAAAATTAGAAGGTATGTAAACACAGTTAATACGAAAATTAGAAAATTCCTTTTATTTTTTGGAGACATTTATAAAAACCTAAATTTGATAACAGAATTTTAATTTTTTATTCATATTTTTCTACTTCAGTAACACCGGAAAATTAGTACTTATTAAAATCATATTTAAACCATCTTTAAGATGAGATCAGTATTATTTTCATGACAACGGCTTCAGTTGGTGATTTGTCAAAATTTTAGAATACTGTGCTGGCTTTTAAAATGAATATTTTAAAACTCTTTGACTTCTGAATACATCCCTGAGATACACTTAATACTAATGAGTGAATTGGTAATGAAGAAATGGTAAGTATTTACTTATTAGGTCTTATAGAGACCTAGTTAATGGGAATGTTCACAGAAATATAATATTTTATTGCAAAACCATAAAATAAACAAAAATAATGCTAAGAGTTCATATGAGAAATTAAAAAAATTTTATCAATGTCACTCAATATATCACTATAAGCCTAGTTCTAGCCAATCGAGCATTAGCTTTCCTCCTGAATTTCCATATTAATCTATTTACAACTCTTGTCATCCATCCAATCCCCGCAACCCTCTGTATATCATGCCACCATCTTGTTTTGGAACCTCCTACGCTCCTTTTCTGTTCTCGTGGTCTCCATTCTAATGTTTACTTGGTCCATCGATCATCGGTCGTGCGAACGGAAAGAACCTTAAAAAATTGGCCAAAAAATCTAGATCAGTATTTAAAAATTATTACTATTTCCAAAAATATTAAAACGTTTTATTTTGTTTTTATAGCTTAATCGTGTGTAGGAAGTACTAATAATTTTCCGTGTATTCGTGTTTTTTCAGTGAAAATAAGGTCACGAGAAATCAAAACAAAATAGTGAAATTTTAATGTCTTTCTATTTATCCAGTTTTATGAAGCAAGTAGTTATGCGAAACGTTCCTTATAGATGAATACGATGGAACACACTTAACGCATATACGGTTGTACAACATGGTAGTGAAAAAACTATTTTCCTGTCTGTGTTTCAATTTGACTAAAAATTATTTTTAATTAACTTTTCGGCAGTTATGAAAGTTCACTTAGTTCTTCTTCGTCCGACTTATAGATTATATTTTTTGTTCCCTGATCTATATATCGTCACTCCACTCTTTCTTAGACGTCTCATAGATATTTTTCCATTCGGCGACTTGTCCTGTCCTATTGTTTGCCATTCTTCCTGTGTGTTGATCCTATTCCATTTTTCTTCCTCTTATCCATTGGTTGATATTTTTCTATATTACATGTGCGTCTTATGTCTTCACTTCTTTCTGTATCTCTGATTCTCTTGTTTGTACGTCTCCTAAGTATTCTCATTTCAGTTGATTCCAGCATCGTCTGTGTTATACTTGTATCGAAACTTGCTTCAGATGTGTGTGTCATTACTGGTCGTATCACGTTCTTGTATATTCCCCCCCCCCCCCACCCCCCCAGTTGGTTTGGTCTCAACGGAGAGGAATTTATTTCTGAGTTGGGCATCATTAAGGCATCCCGCTATCCTATTAACCTTGTTGAGTTGGATGTTTTATTTCTTCCTCGATTTTTCCGATACTAGATATTTTCATGTCCAGGTTATCGACCTCCATCACCTGTTCTATTGGTTTATCTTCCACTACCACCTTGCACCTGGTCGGCCCTTTTGCTGTTATTGGTTGTTTCAGTTAAGATTGACATATTATATTGTTTTGCTGCTATACAGAATCCGTATAGCAGCCTTTGCAGATCGTTCTCAGTCTCAGCCATTATTATCGCGTCATCTGCATAACATATAATTCTAAGTTCTCTGTTATCCATTCTATATCCCTTCTTTCTTTTGACATTCTTTATACTTTTATCCATGACAATATTAAACAGAAGATGACTTAAAGAGTCTTCCTGCCTGACTGCAGATCCATAGTTAATTGGTTCTTTCATTCCTTCTGTTAATCTTGCAACTCCTTTATTGCCTTTATATATACCATCTATAGTTTCGATTGGGTATAATGGGATGTTCCTATTATATAACAACGTTTTCTATTTGTACATTGTTGAAAGCTTTTTTTAAGTCTATCAGGCACAAGTACGCTGGAATGTTGTATTCTATGGATTTTTCTTTTACCTGTCTTACAATCGGTGCATGAGGACCAACTTCTGAATCCTTGTTGTTCTTCTCCCTGTTGTATTCTCGCGTCTATTTTTGATATATTAATAATCTTGAATTTCAGTGTACAGTAGATTTATGCCTCTATAGTTATTTAGATCTTGGTTTTCTCTCTTCTTGTGCATCAGTATAACTATCGCTGTTCTCTATTCATATAGGACTCTATTCGATCTTATAACGTATGCGTGTCTGGAGTTGCTTAACTATAGATTTTTTTTAATGGGTCTAGCACGCGTGCTGCTGGGAAATACCTAAAGCGCTACAGGAGCGATATGTGTGCGGAAAAAGCGATTCACGTTGGTCTTAAATCGCTGTAAAATATACTCGGTGGGAAACACAGTCCTGGGCTAATAATTCCAAAAGGATGAGGTTCTCGATATAAAAGACTGCTTGAAAAGGGTTGCTGAACCTCATACGGATGCGAAGTATTAGCGCGACGTGTATTTCTAGCATGCACCGCTCTAGGAGGAATTAAGTGGCCTACATCCATCTAACCATTTCCATGAAAATACGTGTAGAATAGACTCAAGTCGCCAACCATTCTTCGATGTTCCAACAAATCAAGGCTGCCGGTCAGTTTCGGGTATCTAATTAGCCGAACTGCTCTACTCTGAATAGAATCCAACAAATGTAGTGTATGTTTGGGAGCAGAGTCCCAAACATGAGAGCAGTATTCCATCGGTGGCCGAATTTGAGCGTTGTACAGAATTAACAGTTATTGTGGAGAGTAAAGCTTTCTGGTTCGAAATAATATTCCCGGCTTCCGAGAAGCTCTCTTTGCTATGCTTGCCACATGTTCATGCCAAGACATAATTATATCGGGTTCAGCAACTTTAGCTTTTTAGAAAAAATTGCCGCCTGGGTTTTTCTAGCGTTAAATTCCACTTGGTTACTGTCACCCCACGATAGAATTTCTTCCAGGTCTTTGTTAAGTTGAATGACTTCCTGCTATCTGCAGATATTCGTCTGAGTAGCCGATGTCCGAGCGTTCAAAGTGAATAAAGAGATAAGCGTACTGTCATCTGCAAAGCTGTAGATTGGATTCCCGGTCTTTTCCAGCAGATCTTTAATGTCAATGAGACAGTATGGAGCCCTGGGGCACACCGGCGTTGATAGTGAAAGTGTTAGAAAGAAATCCATCGACTGCCACTCGTAAAGAACGCCCTCCGAGGAAAAATGAGAGCCACAAACAGAAATCTTCAGACATCCCAGAAGAGCGTAGCTTAGCCAAAAAATCCATCGTGCCAAACACGGTCAAATGCCTTGGATATATCAAGAGCAACTGCTCAAGATTCTCCAAAGTATTCAATTGCGTTGTTTCAAACATGTGTTACATAAGTCAAAAAATCTCCTGTTGATCGATGTTTACGAAAACCATATTGGTGGTCGCTAATAATCCTTCAAGATATTTTAGAAGATGCTGATTGATAACCTATCCATGACTTTCCATATTATTGAAAGCAGTGCGACTGGTCGGTAGTTATTTGGCAAGGTCTTCCTGCCTGTTTTAGGTATCGGCTAAACTGTGGCACATTTCCAGCAGGAAGGAAATATTCCCCTTCTGTAGGATATGTTGAAAAGTCTACAAAGAACTGGTGTCAGTGCCCTCGCACAGTTTTTGAGAACTATGGTAGGTATTTCGTCGGCGCCAGAAGCTTTTTTGGTGTCTAGCGTCATTAAAATACGTTTTATGATGCGCTGTCTGAAGACAATATCGAGTATCCTTGACTGCACTATGGGAATAGTAGGTGGTGTTTTTCCTTGGAAATCGACAGTAGAATGTTTAGCAAAGCGTCCAGCCAACAAGTTCGCTTTCTCAACAGGTGTTCTTGCAGTAGAATTATCTAGCCGTGTGAGTGGTGGTATGGTGGATTTGTTGAAATTTTGACTAACTGCCTTAGCGACTGATCAAAAGGACCTGGAATAGTTGGGACAAGCGAGAAGTTTGTTTCTAATTCGTTGATTGTGTGCCTCCTTGGTTTCGTCGATAATTTCTTTGCATCTGTTCTTGGCACGAACAAAAGTGTTACGATTTATGGTGTAGGATTTTCACGCCATTGTCGGTAGGCAAGATGTTTAGAAACAACAACTTCTTTGAAAGACATTTCTTCTAAAAAGGGATGTAAACTTCCATACCAGTCAAAATAACATCGGCGCAGTCAAATGGGTCGTCGATTCGAAAACAAATGTCTAACCAAGGGAAAGTTGGAAAATATTCCATGAGTTCTTCCCATTTAGCAAATTTGTAATGCCAAATTTAGCGCGGTTTAGACGCCTCTCTGTCACTGATTGGCAGGATACTCGATGTCTAAAGAAGTTTATGGTCGGAAGAACCTCACGGTAGATGTACAAACACATTGTAAATCTCTGGATTGGTGGTTAAAAACAGATCTAAAAGACTGGCGAACTCCCCGTCTCGATCAGGGACCCGTGTTGGTTCGTCAATAAGCTGAGTTAAGCCGCAACTGATTAAGAATGATTCAGCTTCACGACCTTGTTCGTGGGTAGTATTTGAATACTTAAGCCAGTTGATGTCATGGACATTAAAGTCGCCCAGGATGGCCCTTTCAGCATTTGAATAGTTAATTTATAAATGATCGATGGTGTTTGCAAAAAAAATCGAAAAGTGTTTTAAAGTTAGTATCACTTGGTGGTCGATAGAGGGTGCAGATGAACCTTGTGGTTTGTTGAGTTGTTATTTTTAACTACATAACATCAGAGCTCCAGAGCCTCTTCTCGTTGCCAAGAGAGGTCCCTTCTGACAAAAGACAGATTCCAAAGTTACGCCTAAATCGGAAATAGAAGTCGTACCCAGGATAAAGATAGTTGACTGTGCTGGTCGATGAACTGATCATGGTCTCACAGAGAGCGAGTACATAAGGTTATTTGATTGGAGGTGTTGATGTACTGAATTTATGTTCGGGTTTAAACCTCGTATGTTGCAAGAATCTACTTGATGATCTCTGCATGTCGACGCCCCTGAACCAGCCCCCACTCGGAGATCCGAACGGGGGGCTATTTTACCTCCGGAATTTTTGTATCCAGGTGCCTCATCATGCTATTTGGTCTCACAGTGCGCAGCATCGGCACAGCCACGTTAAGCAACTTCACGCAACCTAAGCCGATGCAATGGTATCACACCGGGCGATGCCTGTTGGGATCTGGGCATCTACCGACTAAGTTGTTCTTTAAGTCGTTTTTTTACGACAAGCAGAACGTACCGTGGGAGTTATTCTATCCCACTCCCCCACGGGTAGCACCAGAGATTATCTCCGATATTTTAGTAGCTCATTCGTTATTTGATCTTGGCAGGAAGATTTACGATTTCTAAATTTTTCCAGTGCAGTCTTCTTCCGTTATATATGTTTCTTCGTTTATTGTTATATGTGATGTTTGTGGTAGTGTGATACTTTGTTCTCTTTTTTGTAATTATGTAAGATATGCTACCGACGTTCCTTTTTTCACGTGTATATACTTTATGAATTTTTGTTTTATGTTGACCATAGAAGTCTGATTTTAATTTTTTTGTGTATCTCTCCCAGTATTCCGTTTTTGTTCTTCTTACTAATTCGTGGATTTCTGTTCGTATTCGTTTATACCTTTGGTACGTTTCATCTGTCCTGATTGACCTGTACTCTAGATAGCATTCTTTCTTTTCACTGCATTTCTCTTTAATTTCTTCACTGAACCATGGTGTTTGTGTCCTCTATTTTTTTCTTATTTATTCACTAAGTTAAATAAGATAATTCAATGTTTAAGTTATCTACTTATGTAAGGGCTCATACGGGCCAAATATTCATCATTTCGTCCTTAACCTTTCGATTAAAAAAATAGGGATACGAGAAGATCTTACAAATTGAAAATGCCAGTTCAACGTCTTTTGTGGATTAGTCGTTGTATGTGTATATAAAAATCTGGATATGTGATTATTGTCTCAAATTTACTACAGTTTAAGGCTAAGCGAACATTAACAGGTAAGGACTATTCATTTTTATTTAACGCAAACAACTAGATGGCTTGCATTTACTAATCTTAGAGATACGCTATGTATATTCATTATGTAAATATTGTAATATTGCTCTGGTTTATTTTCATCAAAAAACAAATTAGGTATCTTATAAAAAAATTAGTTTGATTCACTTAGACTGGCTAAAAAATTATTGTTCTAGTATTTTTTTATTAATACATAGATCATACATGTTAATAGGTGCCGTTATTACATAATTTGTTTTAGCTTCTTATGCCCAGAGTTCTTGGAATGTATGTCATCAGCGGAACCGCATTTCTTATTTACCTGACCAAAATTCCTGAAAGATGGGCAGCAGGAAAATTTGATTATTTTGGACACTCGCATAATTGGTGGCATTTTTTTGTACTTGGAGCACTATATTACTGGCACAATTCTGGTATGCTGTATGTCGATTACAGATTAAATCATGCCTGCGCTAATAGTATGAGAATTCCATAATGTCGAAAAACAATTGCTTAGGAATTTGATTCTGTAACTTTCGTGCTACGCAACTTCTTATAGTGATTGTTTGAAAATCACAAACACAACAAGCGCTAACATGAGTACATTTGTTATTAAGTTTTGTACTTAACATGATTAAAAAGGGAAACTGAGATATTTGAGGCATTTATTTTTATGAAACTTTTGTCACAACATTGTATGATCTAACTCTCAGATATACAGTCTGTCAAGTAAGAACGTGACCGCTCGTATTGAAATAATGTGTTTCGAGAACATTTTTTGCCATCAGTGTGCTAACGGCGCAATTACCTTCGTAAGTGATCCAATCGCCTCCTGCATCAATAATCGCCTGGCATCCTCGAGGCATGCTATTGACGAGATTTTTTGCATACTCTGCAAATTTTTCGAATCTCGCGAGACAGCTGAGTCCTCATTTTTCTCTTTTTGTAAGGGACCAAACGTTTTCAGTAGAGTTGGCGTCCAGCGATTGTGAGAGCCACTCTAGTATCTCATCGTGGGCCCTAGCGAGCCGCTTTGCGACGTGATTTTCGCCCAGCAAAGGACACATTCAAACCCGATTTTCTTAATTGTGCTTCTTCTTGAAGCAGCGTCAATTTCGGGTCCCGTGAAAACAAAGACACCATTCGTTTTTCGACTTTCGGAGTGACGAGCCACGTTTTGGCAAGTCGTCGACATTTTTCTTTTCGTTAAAACGATATACCCACTTCTTGACAAACGATACCGACTTTTTAATATATTTAGCGGCCGCGGAATGTATTATTTTAGACCCCTTTGGATGAAAACAAAGAAAGACTGCTTCGAACAGACGCGCAAACAAGCATTTTGGATTTTACGTGATTTCAAACGAAAAATCGGAATCGCCCGATACTTTTACTAAAATGGATCGTAGACAAAAGTTCTTTTTTTACCGATTTTTTGTTGGATCGCTAGAATCGCATCTACCTAAAATGAATTATCGCGGACATATTCTTACTTTACAGAGTGTAGGAGAAATTAAATAATCTATAAAATTTAAAGAAAAAACATAAAAGCACCTGAAAATATTTGTTTTAAGTATGTATATATCATCTTAGGTCAAAATTACTTAAGCTGGCCACAATTTATTTCAAGACATGTTGAGAACTTAAGAAAATTAGCTTAAAAGAAACTTTGGCTTCAAATTCAAATATAGCAATTTAAATTGTGTACATAAACGTGATAAAATAAGGTAAAAGTGAAATGATTTAATTCTTTTTTCATGTTTTATTGATTATATATTTCGTGTAGAGGAATACGAAGATTACAAAATCGTTTAACCAGTATATCACCAACGTATCTACTGCAGTTGTCGCCTTGATTTGCCATTGTATCAGTTAATACTTTCACCAAGATTCTCTAAAGACAGACTTATCCGTTGAATGCAATAAATGTCGAGTTTGAATAGTTTTTTTTCAATGTCTGAATCGACCTTACGCAAACATTAATGTGGTCATTTTCTTCGTAGCATAAAAATGTTTTTCATTTAAATAAAAATTTGAAATGGAAAATTTTGTTCCACTCAAAAATCGTACAAATGGAAAATATGAAAGTCTGATTTTCCTTGTTAGTCTGTTTTATAATCGTTGTAATTTTTTTTAGTTCCGCACATAATTGGCTATTATACTGGTAGATGTATACAAAGTGTTTTACATTTAAAATGAATTCTTGTGGATCACATTTTTATCTTCCGAATAAGACGAGAAGTTTCGATACGTACATGTTTGCAAATAGTTCATTATCGTGATACCTCATCTTGAAAACTTTCAGTATTTCGAATAAAATTTGGAGAATATTTAGACAATTCACAATTAGTCTGAAACAAAACAGTCTGTTGAATTATTTTTGAAATTGTTAATTCTTGTTTAGTAAGTAATAAAAAAAATTCAAATTTTACTATGCTAAAGAAAGATTAACTGAAGTTATTGTAGTTTCATATTTTTTTAAAATTCTTAACTTTGAGAAAAAGAAAAAGGTTATGTTTTGGATATACACTAGTAGTTTCAGTGCTATCCAAATAAAAACACGAAAAATTGGCAGCGTCCTTTTTATTTTTTAACTGTTACTTTTGATTTTAAAATATTTTGTAACAATGAAGATAGTTTGTCTTTGTTTCTCTTACTACTTGCTTTTTGAGTATATAAAACATATTAAATCCAAATTTTGCAGTTTTTCAAATTCAATTTGTCTAGAATATATATATCGTTTCCAGGACACCTTTGTTAATATTCAGTACACATTATTCTAGTTGATGGGTGTATTACGAGATGTGGGTAAGACAAAGAGTTCAACATTTTTCCAGAATTACATATTTTTTTGGTTTTTCAAATTACATTTCGATTATCATACATATGTGAATGAAAATAAAAATTTAGTTCGAATGTTGTAAAAATTATCTAAAATTATTTAAATTGCTGTTCGAAGTCATTAAATGGGTAAAACTTATTTGTAACAAGGGTAAAATTTTGAGAAACAAGACTTTAAACTTAAAAAACTGTCTAAAATTTTATAACTAGCTTTTTAAGTTTAAACATATTTAGAATTACCTATGCCTGTGGTCACGGAAAATAAAAATTCATTTAGGATAGAACAAATTATTATAAAAAAAAAGTATATCATCTCGATGACCAAGCATTTGGGGACCAACCTTCAAAGAAACTTTTTTTTCTTATCGTGACCCTATTAGGAATTAAATAAACTACCACTAATGTATGGCCAAAGTTCTTCTGCATTTATATTGAAATTTAATATAACCTGTCAGTAATTTGCTTATTTTTGACCCAAGTCGAAAATGGGACTCTTTCCAAAACCCCGATAATATACTTGTAATTGCCATTTTTAAATTTTATTTCAGGATTTTAAAAAATAGTTAAATATTAATATTATTTCCTAAGAATTTTTAAGCGAAAAATGCATACTAGAAATGAAATCCCTAAAACAGAACACCTCGAAAATGCTAAAAAATTAATTAAAATTAAAAAATACAATTTTTCAATAAACTACATTGTGATTATTTCTTATTTTTAATTGATTCCTTACTTTATATATGGTTGCTCATTATAGTGTGGACGCAGGATATCCCTAATTTCCTAAAATGTAGACAAAATTTTTTCGTAAAAGTTTTTCGTTTCTGAGAGAATGTACTACCACCCGAACACATTATTATTTTTAAATTCTTTTTAATATTGTAGTATTATATATAGAGACATCCTATCCAGTGCAACTGGAAATTAACCTGAATTATGAGTCGAATTCAATTCAAAAATTGATTATATCGGAGCCATATTTACATATACAAATATACTTATTTTACTTCGTTTTTGGGTCATCCTGAATATACGAAAATGATTTGAAATCTTTCTGTCATCAGAACTCATTAAGTAAAAAACGTATTCATTATCTTTAACAGAAAAAAAATTATGTTATATTGAAAAAGTGTTTTTATTGCGTTCTACATTATGAACGAGCCATTATCTTGTCAGATTATTTGATTTAATACAAATTTATATATTATTTTATTGTATAAGTACATAATTTTTTTGCATATGACGACTTTTTTCTCTTGCCTAATTAGTATAAACATGTAATATTTTTAGATATAATTAGTATTTTTTCTAATATTAATACGTCCGAGCAAAGCGATCAGTCCACATTTCGGTGCAATTTTATGATTATTTAGGAATACAAGTAGGTAATGTGAAAAATATCACCGTTTGTTTTAATTGTTTATAAAATCATTACTGTAATTAAAACTCAGTTTGTTCCTTAGTTTATAGAAAACATTTTGGCCGAGGTAAAAAGAATGAGAGAAACATGTTTAAAACAAACATGCTCGCTTTGTTCGGACATTTACCTAGCTTTAAACTCACACTTTCTCTTTAGACGTTCTAACCACTATTCTGTTTATTACTGAACTTGACACTGACGTACAGCTAACTGTGTTATTAAGTCTAGTTTGTAAGTAGTCATCCTATAAATATTTTACTCGAGTCATCTTTTACCAATGAAAAATAAATTTATTTCACCATAAGATCACTTCGGTGTCTGTCTGTCTGTCTGTCTGTCTGTCACACACCCGATTTTCTCGGAAACTATTTGACATAGAAAGGTGAAATTTGGTAATAATATAGGAATTGATGGCCTCATCAGAGCCATGTAGTTTTGAGAATTAAATTTTGACTTAAGGGGTTAGTTTTGGGGGGTGAAGTCGGAAGTGAAAAAAAAAATTTTTTACTAGGTCATCGAGTGTGGTGTCAATGAAAGCTTGTAAAAACACGAGTAAAAAATATATATATAATATTTATACTTGCGCGCACTTTTCTTTGTATTATTTTTAAAAATTCGCGAAAAATCGCTGTCCCGGGCCTTCTCTCGAAAAGTACTTATCAAAAAATTTCGAAAAAATTCTGCAATATTCTCCACGGGGTGTATATTGAACGAAAATTATCACGAGTGCATTACCTTTAATAATTTATATGATATATAAAAAAACAAAAATTTCAAGGTCATCAGATTTCAGTAAAGATTGGAAACAAACTTTGTTGAAAACTCATTTGGGGTGTATTTTGTGAAGTCACTGATCATTTTATACCTCTGTAACAAAATTTTTTTATTTTAAAAGCAATCAACGTACGGAACACTAATTGCGCAAGTTTAACTTGCACTTGACCGGTTATTTTTAATAACAGTAATTGATAATATCATAAAAAATAGCAAGCAAGTTACTTCGAAAAAAATAACACACTTTTAAAAGTAGAAGGGTTGTTATTTGATAATGACAGGTAGCCCATTTTTAGTGTTCCGTACGGAACACTTATGAGATGACTTCGGTGTCTGTCTGTCTGTCCGTCTGTTTGTCTGTCACACCCGATTTTCTCGAAACTGTTTGTCATAGATAGTTGAAATTTGGTAATAATATAGGAATTGATGGCCTCATCAGAGCCGTGTAGTTTTGAAAGTTAAATTTTGACTTAAGGGGTTAGTTTTTGGGGGTGAAATCGGAAGTAAAAAAAAAATTTTTTTACTAGGTCATCGGGTGTGGTGTCAAAAGAAAGCTTGTGAAAACACGAGTAAAAAATATGTATATAATGTAATACTTGGGCTCAAAATCGCTGTCTCGCTCGCTCGCCTTATCTCGAAAGGTACCGATCAAAAAATTTTTAAAAAATTCTATTCTCCACGGGGTGTAGATTGAACGAAAATTATCACGAGTGTATTACCTTTAATAATTTATTTGGTATATAAAAGAAAAACAAAAATTTCAAGATCATTAGTTTTCAATAAAGATTGGAAACAAACTTTGTTGAAAACTCCTTTGGGATGTGTTTTGTGAAGTCACTGATCATTTTATACCACCGTAACAAAATTTTTTTATTCTAAAAGCGATCAACGTACGGAACACTAATTGTGCAAGTTCAACTTGCACTTGACCGGTTATTATTATAAATGTTTATATCAATAATTATTATCTCTTTGTTTTTGTTTGTATAATTTACGAATAGAAATGGTCCATTTTTTTATAAACTACCTCCCTTAACAAATTTTGAATATAATATAACTCAGTTTAGTAAAAGATTTAGTAGAAGTTTTTTCTATATCTAGTTTTTGGCACTGAAAACGACATAAAATGGAAGAAAAAAAATTAATCTAAGATGTCAGTTGTTCTGAATTTAATACTAAAGTTTTTCTGTTGTACTATAAATCATTAGTGATATTAGACTTTTTACAGTTATTCAAACACTTAAAAAGTCAGTTATCATTATTTATGTTTTAACATATGTATTTGTATATCAATGTTTGGTGAAGCCAAAATATAAGGAATAAAAATTATGTTAATGCAAATCACGTAGGTGTCGAATATTATTTTGAATTGAAGTTATTCTTATTGTAATTTGGCAAAATTAGATTTACATCAGAATGGTTTATTTTCCACGTGAAATACGCCCAGAATCTCAATTTTAAATCACCTAATATCGTATCTGTGTATGTCCATTATGTTAACATAATTCACAAACATATATAATTATATCTTGTTCTTCTTCTCAACCTAAGTCTGTCCCCTCCTGGACGTAGATCTCTTTTAATCTCTTCCATGCTTTCCTGTCTTTTGCCACCTTTAACCACTTCTTGCTCGCTACTAATCTTATATCATCGACCCATCTTTCTGTGGACGTCCAATGCTTCTTCCTGTTTCTCTGAGTCTCCATTTCGTGTTTCTATACACCCGTCTATCTCTGGATGATCTAGCCACATGCCCTGCCCATCGCCACTTAATCTTTGTCGCCTCGAGAGTTATATCGGTAACTTTGGTTCGTCTCCCTATCTGTTCGTTATCAATTCTATCCATAAGAGAGATACCAAGCAAGCTTCGCTCAATAGCTCTCTGTGAAGTCACGAGCTTCTTAACATACGCTTTAGTGAGACACATCGTTTCCAGTCCATATGTGCTGGCCGCTAGAACACAGAAATTGTAGAGTTTATTTTTTAGGTTTATGAGTATTGTAGTACTTTTTAAGATATATCCAGTTTCTGCATGCTGGTTCTCGTTTCCGATCTTAATTGTGTGACCTAAGTAGATATACTCGTCGACGCGTTCTATGGAGTTGTTTCTTATCTGTATGTTGGCATCTTCAGGGATCATAAATTTAGTTTTGTTAAAACTCATTTTAAGACCTACCTTTGCAGAGACCACACTCACCAACATTTCCTGTAGCTCATTGGTATTATTAACTATCACTACTATGTCGTCTGCAAATCTAGGGTGACTCAGTCTAGAGCCGTTGATGTTGATGCCCTTCTCATCCCAATTTAACTCCCTAAAGACGTATTTCCTTGTCGCAGTCCTATAATTATTATATTATATCGTTTAATATTGTATCTACTAATTCGCGAAGAGTAACATAATGGCAAGAAGTGGCGCAACAGTAAATAAAAATATTAAATTCTTATAAAACTAGACTTACATTGCTTGGAAAATAGACAGTTATAAACAAGGACATAAAAATTGAGGATATTACTAGTATTTACTTTTAATTAGTGATCATAGTTATTTCTTTAACTTAAGTTTTACAGGGATATTGTTGAATCATTTTTGTTAATAAATATATTTTTTATTTGTTCAGCGTTTTTTTTTTCTTAAAATATCTCTATTTATTCTTTAAAAATTGACCAAAATTACATCTTAAAATTGTACAAGGTGAGTCAACAATAGAGTAAAGTTCATTATCTCATTTGTTTCGGGAATGACGAAAAAATGTTAAATACAATAGTTTTAGGGAATGTTAAGGTGCACAGTTTAAAATTATTTTTGTGTATACAGGGTACCTCGCAAAAGTCTGGCCGATATAACATATGTTTTTTTAAATGGAACATCCTATTTTCTAATTTATTTTTAAATTCTGCGTTAAATTTGATAACTTTTTTATTAATAATGTTATATACCTAAACCTAGTAGTTTTTCTAATGTTTTAATTTAAAAAAAAAACTAGTTTTCAGTTGTGTAAAAAATTGCCAGTAACGCGAAGGTGGAATACTCATAATTGGTACGAGCGTTCTATAGAGATGAAAAAAGAGATATATGTAAAGAAATTTGAGATAGATGCTACAGGGTGTTCAAAATAAATTTATGCATTTCGACTATTTTAAATTGAAAAATCTCAAATTTTTTAAATAGCACAGCCTGTATATTATTTTTTTTTTGATAGATTTTACAAAATCCTCCAACTTTTATTAAGTATGTCATATACCTAGTTCTGATAGTTTTCGATTTATTTTGAATTTTTTAATTTTTACCATTGTTTTTAATACACTTAGGCTATAACATCTTAGTTGCCAAGACAAAACAAAAATGTAGGCATTGTCAAATTTTGACATGTCTATTAAACAAGTAAAAAAAGTTTAATTTGTTGTAGTAAGTGACGTATAAAAGTAATAGTTATGGATTTTTCTAAAAATGAATTAATTGATATGGTCTATATACTGGGCGAGGCGGGAAAAATTGTCTTTTGGCAGTGAGGCGTTACGGAGCGAAGTACCCCCGTATACCATCTAGAAAATCTTTTCAGTGCTTAATGGAACGGTTTGATGGTAGTGATAGCGTTGAGTATACGAAATGGAAAGTACTAAACCAGAATGCTACAATGAGGAAAAAGAAATGGAAATTTTACTTCATGTTGAAGATAATCCTTAGGTCTGCAGCCGTCAACTAGCTGACTTATCTGACACATCCCAATCTACGGCTGATCGCACCACGAGTAAATACAAGTATCACCCCTTTCACATGGAACTACACCAAGAACTTCACGACCGTGATTTTGAACGACGAGTAAACTTTTGTACCGCCGTGAATGGAGCAATAGAGGCCGATCAAAATTTTTTATCCGAAATAATGTTTTCTGATGAAGCTACTTTTCGCAGTAATGGAGCAGTTAATAGCCGTAACATGCATTATTATTCAACAATTAATCCATTTTGAATCCGGGAAGTTCAAAACCAAAACCATTGGTCGCTTAATGTATGGCGTGGAATATTAAATTTTCGAATTATTAGTCTATATTTTTTCCGCGAACCGCTTAACGGGCCTAGATATCTAAATTTTTTGCAAAACGGATTACCCCGGCTTCTTGAAGAAGTTGATAACTTTGAAAGGGAATAAATGTGGATTCAACAAGACGGAGCTCCTGCTCATTGCCACCGGGAAGTTCGGGAATTTTTAAACGATCGTTACACACAAAAATAGAACGGTAAGGATGGACTCATTCAGTGGCCCCCTCGATCATGTGACTTAACACTTCTTTTTGTGGGGCTACATTAAAGATCGTGTTTATGTAAATCTCCCTACAATACCAGTAGATATGGAAAATAGGATACGGAATGCGTGCAGGACAATAACGCCCTTTATGCTAAGGAAAGTGAAGGAAAATATAGTAAAACGACTAAACTTGTGTATTCAAGTAGACAGGCATATTTTTGAACATTATTACGTGATAATAATTAATTATTAGTTAAGTTAAACTATATTAAAATTATTATTAACTGTTTTCACAATAGCGTAAGTATATTAAAAACAAGGGTTATAAAAACTGACAAATTCAAAATAAATCGAAAACTATTAGAAATAGGTTTTGCAAAATCTATCAGAAAAAAAATTAATAATATACAGGGTGTACCATTTAAAAAATTTGAGATTTTTTCAGTTTAAAATAGGCGAAATGCATAAATTTATTTTGAAAATCCTGTAGCATCTAACTCAAATTTCTTTACATATATCTTTTTTTCATCTCTATAGAACGCTCGTACCAATTATGAGTATTCCATCTTCAGAAACAATGGCACTACTGGCAATTTTTTCAAAACTAAAAAACTAGCATTTTTTTAAAAAAAAATTGAAATGTTAGAAAAACTACTAGGTTTAGGTACATAACATTATTAATAAAAAAAAGTAAATAAATTTTACGCAGAATTTAAAAATAAATTAGAAAACAGGATGTTCGATTTAAAAAAAAACATACGTTATATCGGCCACACTTTTTGGAAGTACCCTATATACTCAAAAATAATTTTAAACTCTGCACCTTAACATTCCCTAAAACTATTGTATTTAACATTTTTTCGTCATTCCCGAAACAAATGAGATAATGACCTTTACTCTATCATTGACTCACTCTGTACTATTACGACTTAGACGACTAGATCATTAGCCATTGTATTATTTGGAAATAAGAAAGATTACGGTAAGGTTTTGCGCCGGTTTAACTACTGCTAATATACAATACAGCCTCCGACAACAAGTACTTATTATTCTTCAATGGTTGTAATAATTTTAACAAAATTTAATTTTAATTTATCTACTTCTTCTTCTTCTAATAGTGCTTCATCCTTTCCAGACACTAGCGATTTAACAGAGCTATTCTAACTTTATTAGCAGCAATAGGAAAATGCTGTATCGGGCTGAGACCCAACCAGTCTCGTAGGTGTTTCATCCAGGAGTGACGTCTTCTGCCTGGCCCTCTTTTTGCTTCAAGTTTGCCCTAAAGTATCAGTTGCAATAGTCCATACCGGTTGTGCCCCATGACCTGTCTAAAGTATTCCAATTTGCGCTTTTTTAGCGTCCAAGTCAGTTTCAGACCCCTTCCCATTCTCCTGAGCACCTCGTTATTAGTTACATGTTATGTCGAGGGAATTTTCAGGACACATCGATACAGCCACATTTCGAAGGCATTTATTCTCCTCAGTACTGCTTCGTCGATCGACCGCGATTCGACTCCGTATAGTAGAACAGAGATGACATAGCAGCGCAACATTCTGGCCTTCAGTTGCAGGCTCAGATCTTTTGAAGTGAATAAAGTCCTCATTTGAAGAATTCCCATGTGTCATAGATTTTAGTACCCAAATAATTGAACATCTTCACCTGCTCTACTACTGTGCTGTTAATTGTTATGAGTTAGTTTTTTAGAAACTATCATGTACCTGGTTTTCGAAATATTGAGGGTAAGACAATATAGCTCTGAATATTGATGGACTCTTTCTACTAAGTTTTGTAGGTCTTCAAGATTACCAGCCACAGTGGCAGTATCATCGGCTTATCTGATATTGTTAATGTGCTGTCCGTTTACTTTTATACCGCTTTGTCCTTGCAGTGCCTCTTGGATTATTCGTTCAGAGTAAATGTTAAAGAGGGCTGGGGCGAGAACACAGCCTTGTATTTGTCATGTTGCCGCAAATATTTACTTTCGCTTGTTATTCCATTTGTTTACTACTTAAACTTTACTCAACGTATTTACCGTAAGAGCACCTATATGTCTCCGTTAAAATTCCAAAGCGACGAACTCAATCAATCAATTCAAGATTCAATTTTCGCCTGTGTGTCTCTTACTCTGCTTATTTGCTTTTTACTCTGTAAAAGTATTATTCAGGAAATAAATATAAGTATAATAATATGAACGATCTCTCAAATAGTCACGAGGTGGGAAGAATTGAATGAATTTGTACGCCAGGCAATAATAGAGCTTAAATTTGGCAATTTATATTTATGTTCTCTTGTTTGTCGATCCTAGCTCGCCTGATGAGCCATTATACGGCGAAACGCGTCTCGAGATAGATTGACAAATAAGAGAAAAATGGGTAGACTGCTAAAAGTTTTGCCTGAGGGGGATCCATCGAAAATCGCGCCCCCTGCGATGAAGTGTTGACTTTATCAACCACTCTGTCGGCTTGTGGCTGCTATATCAGCCTACGGTGGAGTATTAGGTGTGTGTACTTGGTACAATTCATTGTATCTTAGCCTTATATTTATTACTTATCATATGTAGTACCCACCATAACGTACTTATTTAAATCGAATAGAAAATTGGGCCGATAAAAAATATTAATATAAACTGTTATCCTGCCCATTCGTGTGGCTAGATTTTAAACTTAACTCAAGTATTTAAAGGTGGGCTACAACTGAAGGTTGCGTAGTTTAGAATATTAATAATTTTTGCAATTTGACCAAATTAAGAATAAATTTAAAAATAATTTGTTCTCTAGAAGATATTCCTGCTTCTTACAGGCCTGAAAACGTATTCTAATGTATGTCTCCATAGAAAAGAAGAAAGAGGTAAAGTTTAATTCGGCAACTAGCCTGGTAGATTAATTAGTCAATGGAAGGTATTATTATTATTGGCTTGTTATCTAGAAAAAATATCTTTGTGTTACGATATGCATTATATTATTTTATTAACAAACAACATCTTGTTGTAGGACATACATTTTCCTATAAGTGCTAATTTCGTCCCGTGATTCCATAAATACTGTTCAAAGACATAAGTCGTAAAATATTAACGAAATTCGTCGGTCTTGTGCTATCTCCTTAAATTACCACAATGAAGAGGTGTACCAAAAAAGGTTTAAGAATATGTTTTGGAATTCATATGCGCCAAGCGAGGTTGAATTACCCGTCCAGACTGCCAGACCAGATCAATATATACACGGCGGAAATTATAACAATTAAGGAGGCACTAATCATTATAATTTAAAAAAAATATTAAGAAAGAGGTAATTCTCTCAGACTCAAAAAGCGCAATCCTAAGTATAAGCAGAAACCAAATAGATCTTAAAAACGGCTACAAAACCCTGCATACCAAAAGATTATTCGGTATTACTGGAAATTCAGGGTATGATATAAGATTAATGTGGGTTCCAGGAGACATGCAAATCAAGGGCAACGAAACGGCTGATACACTTGCCAAAATAAGAAGAGATTTAAATACTCCCCAGAAAATAGAGTTTAACAGTCAAGAATTATTGCCTAATATCAGCAATACAATAACACAGGATTTCGCTATGCTATGGAAAAAAACTCTTGTATTCAAAGGCAAAATATATACAATGACAACTTTAATAAAAGAAGATGATTCGATAAAATGGAATACTTAGATCGAAGAAATATCACAACTATGATCAGAATAAGGACAGGGCATAATTCCACTAAAGCACACTTACACAAAATTGGCATATATAATTCACCGAACTGCACAGGCAGACAAGTTCAAAATCTTAACCATTTATTTTTCGAATGCCAAAGCAATAAAGTCGCGGGTCTTGATATAAACTGGGAGTTTCAAAAGATGGGATTTAATTTACCAAAAGAATTGAAAGCATTCTATACAACATTAATCAGAAAACAATAAAGTTATTTATGTAGTTTATAAATCATCTTAATATTCAAACTAGATTTAAAAAAAAAAGAAAAAATTCCAATGCTAATAATAATAAAAATGAAATCAAGAAAAAAATAATAATAATAAAAAATGATATTTAAAGGAATAATAGGATACAAACCAAGATTCTTTCTCACACTCTATCCAACATACAGTTATGTTAGCCCCTGTAGCAGTTAGATACTAACTCTCAAACCAGATAAAATAACAGTGATATGGTGCAAAGCCAGATAAATATGTTATAACAAATCGAGCCGGCAAATGGGATTGATGGAGCCAAGCCAAAAGAAGGAAAAAAAAGAGATGTACCAAATGCCAGTAATAAGTAAAAATAACCGTAGTGATGACCAGTGAAAACAACTGAGAAATTTAATTGTAAAAATTAAAGACCATATTAATATAATAATGTTTGATTTCCTACGCTTCTGTAATATCTACAAGTTTTCTTTATATATGTTGTTGAACTGTTAAGAATGGTGCTAAAGAGGAGCTTAAAAAGCGCAAAGCAAGCAACTGAAGAAACAATACATTAAAATATGAAATTTTGTTAGTAAAAGGAGCATCAGAGCTCTATTAAAAAAAAAATGTATTGTAATCTAAAATTTAATACTTTTGAATGGTTTTGATTTGTTTGTTAAAACAATTATGAATTAAGACTATTTTCCATTTTAAGCTTACAACGTACAATAAATGGTAAAAAAATCTGATATATTTCTGAAATTTTCTTCTTCTTCAACTTGTTATAAATCTGCTGATCTGTTAATTCCGAAGTTATGGGATTTCTTGAGGGGTAGATAGCCAACTATCTCTCCATATTTTTGTTGGTTTCCAGGGTGGAAGTTTGCTTGCTGGTTTTCCTTCCATAGCGATCCTTGGTAGTCTGTGCTCCTCCTTTCGTTTTACGTGGTTATGCCACTATCTGCTTCTTTGTCTTTCCCATCTTACCACGTCTTGAACGCCACATTGTTTCCTGATGTCAGTATTTCGTATCCTAACCCTCCTTGTTTTACCAACTATTGTCCTTGGGGTTTGCATTTCGGCGGTACGTAACATACTTTTTGTTTTATTGGTATCTTGTCATGATTCTGTACCGTAGGCCATTATGGGTCTGATGCAAGTCTTGTATATTTTAACCATGCTGTGTGTTCGTATGTATTGATTGGTCCATACATCTCTTAAGCAGCCTGTGATAATTGCTGCTTTATTAATTAATCCTCTAAGGATTGTCGTGATAACTTGATAGGTCCACACCAAGGCATTTGAAAATGGAGACAATAAATATTTAAGTGATAAATGCATTCACTAATGTACTGCCGCTAATGCTCTTCTCGATTGATCATAATGCAGTTATCAAATCGATAAGATACTTTTAATGAACATTGAAGCAATATATTCATATACCATTTTAGGCAAAAGTCAAAATCAAATATTTCTTGATTATTGATAAATCAGCATAATAATAGGTTTACTTACTAACTTAGTGTATGGCAAATACAAATATATCGGGTCTTCCATTAAGGACTTGACAACTTTTTTTGAAATAAAACGCAACCCATTTGAGACATTTCGAAAATTTTACTATCGGCTTGAAGTACAATCAAAACATTTATGTATGGAATTCGACTTCATTCATATGTCCACCATGGGCACGTTTGCAGCGGTCGAATCGTTGAACCCAATTTTCGATGACTCGGCCACACATTTCGACGGAAACAGCCGCTATCTCTCTTTCAATATTGGCTCTGAGCTCCTCTAACGACGCAGGCTTGTTAGCATAGACCAATGATTTAACGCACCCCCATAAAAAGAAGTCTATAGGTGTTAAATCACACGATCTAGGCGGCCATTCGACGGGACCATTTCTCGATATAAACACGTTCACCGAATTTAGATTGCAATAAGTCGATTGTTACACCCGCTGTGTGGCTTGTGGCGCCGTCTTGTTGAAACCACATATCATTAATGTCTAGCCCATGCAATTGATCAAAGAAATAACGTTGCAACATGCCTCTGTAGCGATCTCCATTGACTGTAACGTGACGGTTATTTTCATCAACGAAAAAGAACGGCCCCCAAAATGCCAATGACACCACCGGCATGAAAACCGCACCAAACAGTAATTTTTTGTGGATGAAGTGATGTTTCTTCAAGCACATGAGGCTTTTCACCTGACCAATAACGCATATTCTGTTTGTTGACGATGCCGTTTATCCAAAAATGCGCTTCATCACTAAAGATGATTTTGCGATGAAATTGGTCATCTTCTTCCAACATTTCTAGAGCCCAATTCGAGAACGTACGTCGCTTCATATGATCGAATGGCTTTAGTTCTTGAGTTAACTTTAATTTATAAGGGTGCAGGCCAAGATCCTTTCGCAAAAATCGCCATAGTGTGGTCTGAGCGATGCCCAATTCTTGAGAACGCCGTGAAATCGACTGTTTTGGTTCGTTTGAGATGGACGCTTGAACGGCAGCAATATTCTGGCCACTTCGACCAACCCGTTGTCTCACTGGCACGGGAACATCCAGCAGCGAATATGTTAACTCAAATTTTTTCACTAGACTATGAATTGCTTGTCTACTGGGACGAGAATTACGACCAAAAATTGGCGTTAACGCTCTTAAAGTTGCAGTCACCGACTCCAAATTTTGGTAGTAAATTTTAATTATTTGTAAACGTTGTTCGTTCGTGTACTTCACCATGATGAAAATGTTGACTTTACTGAATGTTTTGACGTTGATAGTTCGGTGATTGGCTTAAGGGTGCGTTCACAGTGAAATTTCAAAGTTGTCAAGTCTCAAAATGGAAGACCCTACAATTACGTGCATATTCATTTGTTGCTTTTAGCCTTTTGGAAGGCTTGATGTTCTGCCATTTTTGGTAAGTTTACCTAGTGTTTATTCTATTGTATATATTATTGTGTATTAAGAAATGACCTGACAATGTTATATGTTTTCAAAATCACTGACTTCTGAATGTTTTTTATATGTTGAGTCCTAATTGTACTAAGTGTGATGTGAATGTTGTTGGTGTAAGGCCTGTGGCTGATATGACAAGGAGGACAATGATGACTTTTTCTTGTTTCCATAGCCTTTTTTTACGTTGCTTGGTTTGTAATACTTTAAACTTTTGATGCTTGATTATGGATTTTCATGTGATGCAGAACTTTTTATCAAGAATAAATTTTTTTGTAATATGTGAAATAAACTTTTTCTCCATCTGTATAAAACTCTTTGAGGCAGACTGTATGATAGTTATAAAAAAGTATATAATCGCTCGCATACAGAAATGAAATAGTGAAATGTGAAACTTATACAAGTAACAAAAAGCTGGATAAAATCATAACTTACAATTATTTGGATATTTTAAATACTGACACCTAAAACGAAAATTTTTTATATGATATAGAACCGAAAACTAGGCAACTTTGCTTTGATTCAATTTTGGATAAGGGCTCTGTTGGTATCAGAGACAAAACTTTCAATAGTGTGGTTCCATGCTTGGCTGATGGGCCTAAGCCAAGTCAGCACAAACGCTATTACCATTGTGTATTAAGAAATGACTTGACAATGTTACATGTGTTCAAAATTTCTGACTCCTGAATGTTTTTGTGTATGTTTTTGAGTATGTTTTTGAGTCCTAATTGTACTAAGCGCAATGTGAATGTTGTTGGTGTAAGGCCTGTGGCTGATATGACGAGGGGGACAATAACTTTTTTTTGTTTCCATCGCCTTTTTATTTCTGTTAAGAGGTCTGTATATTTGGAGATTTTTTCTGTATATTTCGTTTGGATGTTTGTATCGTTGGGGACAGCTATGTCAATCAGATAAATGAGTTTTCCTTGTTTGTATTGAAAAGTAATATTGGGTCTATTGGCGGGGACTGTTTTATCTGATATCCCAGTAGAGAGAAGATTACAAATCTTTATTTTCAAGTATGGATGTTGGTGTGTATCTGTATTTTCTTTGAGTTTGTATGTTGTAGCTAGTGCTCGGTGAACTACTTTTGCTTCTCAGTTATGTCTGGCTGTGTATTCCGTTCCGACTAATATTTTACATCCGCTTGTTATGTGTTCGATCGTTTCTTTATGCTGGTGGCATTTCCTGCATCTGTCTTCTATAATAGTTGGGTCTTTGATGATATGCTTTTGGTAGTTTCTGATTAATATGACTTTATCCTGGATGACAAGTAAGAAGCCTTCGGTTTCAGGGAATAGCTCCTCATTCTGTAAGCAGGTATATAATATATATGTTTTTTATATACGTGTTCTTGTTCTATGTGGTATCCGTGTTTTCCGTGGAGTTTTTTTACCACGTTTTTATCTTTTTCTGTTGTAATTGGGTGTGACTGTGTGTGCTGAATGGTCTGCCCGGGATAAGTGGAGAGGTATATAGTTTTTGTCAGCTTTCACTGTTGCTGTGTGGAGGCTGGTTTGCTTGGTGTGAAAGAATTTCCTAAGCGCTTGTATTTGTTTTGTGTGTAGTGATCTTATATCTATGATTCCTTTTCCTCCTGCCTTCCCCTCGATGGTAAGTCTTTCTTTGAATGCTTTGGAGTGTAATTTCCTGTATTTGGTGAATAGAGAACGCATAAGGATGTGAATGTTTTCTATGTCTGTGTGTGACCATTTAATGATACCAAATGAATATGTGACTATAGGTATAGCGATCGCGTTGATGACTTTAGTGAGATCTTTGGAGTTGAGTATTGTTTGTATAAGTTTTCTGTTTTTGAATTCGGTTCTGATAGCTTAGATTTATTATTATTATAGGTTTACTATTTATTTACACTGTACGCTGCACTTCAGTATTTATTTAATTTAGAATCCATTTAACATTTAACAATTTATTAACAATTTACAATAGAATATGTTTAAACTTATACCTAATTTTGCCTTGAATAATCATTCAACTTATATGATTGTTACTGATCACTTATTAATCTTATTTAGATGTTTATACTTGTATTTACATTATATGGACCCTCGAAATAAATTGGCGATCTATGGTACAATGGTTTATATTTGGGATAGTCTTATTTTCTAGTTTGTGTAATATTTTGTATTAGGATGGATATTTATGTTTTGTATTTATATAATTTGTTAGATATTTCTTCTGTGTTGTCTTATGGTTTGCATGTTATCATTTGGTGTAGTTCGTTGATTCTTATTTAACTGCCATTTGATGTTACACATCTTAGTATTCTATTTTGTGTGCATTGTAGTCGTTTCGTTCGTATATCAGATATACAGCACTATACAGGTGCGGCATACATTAGTACTGGTCTTATTATTTATTTATAGATCACCCATTTATTACTTGGATGAGTGAAATCTTAATCTTGTGTAATATTGCACTGACTTAGCCGTTACTTGATGGACATCCATAATAACTAGGAATAAAAATTTAAACAACTGTTTAAGATCACCACTTATGTTTATTATATTATTGCTGACAATTATTCAAATTGTGCAATTTACATCGTGCTCCAGAAGAAGACACAGTGTGTCGAAACAATTGTCAGCAATAATATAATAAACATAAGTGGTGATCTTAAACAGTTGTTTAAATTTTTATTCCTAGTTACCTTGTGTCACTAATGACACCCTGATACTTCAGCTTATTTCTGAAGGGTATCTGAATGTCATTTATTTTAATAAGAACATTTATCTTATTATTTGTAAACTTTCTGGTTAGTATTATGCCTTCACATTTTGATTCGTTTAGGCTGATTTTCTAAAGTTTCAGCCATGGGAGTAGTTTAGTTAAATGATTGCAGATGTGCGCTCTAGCCACATTCGCATAATACGAATGTGCGTAAATGAGCACATCATCTCCAAATAATCCTATTTTGTTGATGAGTATTTGGGAAGATCTGTTATATATTTTGGTGACAATACAAAACCCTGCGGGACACCTGCTTTAGTGCGTTTAGGTATTGATAAGGAATTACTGACTTTTACTCTGAACTCTGGTCTAATTAAGTAGCAGTGTAAAAGTGTTACTATATATAATGGTAGATTGTGTATTGCAATTAATTTATATAACAAGCCGTTGATCCATACTTTGTCGAACGCATTTTACGGGCAATGCCGCCAGTAAATTTTTAGCAACATATTTTTACACACGTATAGCTCAATATCACGATCTTCATCTAATTTCACAATATTTAATATCAGTCAATATTTCATATATGCTTCTACATTAAGAAAATGTCATCTAAAACATGACTCAAAAATTCTTAAGTTTATTTTTTCATGTAAACTATATATATATATATATATATATATATATATATATATATATATATATATATATATATATATATATATATATATATATATATATATATATTTATAACATTGAAAACTTACGTACAATTTATATATATATATATATATATATATATATATATTATATATATATATATATATATATATATATCTATAATATATATAAAATGCAACGTCTCTCTGCCGGTCTGTCTGTCTGTCTGTCTGTCCGTTAGTGCGCCTATCACTGGAGAACCACTTATCCGATTTACGTACTTTTTTTTTTAAAACATACATATGTTCTCTGGCCAGGTTATAGGCTATATTTTATTACGATAGGTAGCATAGGGAATGAGCATTAACGATAATAGTGTGAGGAAGTCGGAAAAAAGTTTGCCGCGCGTTCCCTTGCAATACACAGCATAAACCATTAAATTTGGAACAATATTATGTAGCAGAGAATATCTATAATCTATAATATATATAAAATGCAATGTCTCTCTGTCTGTCTATCTGTCTATTAGTGCGTTTATCACGCGAGAACCACTTATTCGATTTACGTGTCTTTTTTTAAATTCATACATATATTTTTTGGCCAGGTTATATAGTAATAATAATAATTTATATCTATAATATATGTAAAATGCAACGTCTCTCTGTCTGTTTGTCTATCCGTTAGTGCGCTTATCCCTGGAGAAACCACTTATTCGATTTACATGATTTTTTAAATTCATACATATGTTCTCTGACCAGGCTATAGATATATATTTTATTACATCTATAATATATATAAAATGCAACGTCTCTCTCTGTCTGTCCCGCCCGTTAGTGCGCTTATCACGGGAGAACCACTTATCCGATTTACGTGCTTTTTTTTTAAAACATACATATGTTCTCTGACCAGGTTATAGGCTATGTTTTATTAGGTTAGATAACATAAGGAATAAGCAGTGACGATAATAGTGAATCAAGTCGGAAAAAAGTTTGCCGCTAGAGCGTTCTCTTGCAATACACTGCCTAAACCATTAAATATGGAACAATATTATGTAGCAAAGAATATCTGTAATATATATACAATGCAACGTCTCTCTGTCTGTCCGTCAGTGCGCTTATCACTCGAGAACCACTTATCGGATTTACGTGTTTTTTTTTTTTAATTCACACATATGTTCTCTGGCCAGGTTATATAATAATAATAATAATCTATATAATATACCATATATAAAACGCAACGTCTCTCTGTCTGTCCGTTAGTGTGCTTATCATTCGAGAACCACTCATCTGATTTACGTGATTTTTTTTAATTCTTAATTTAATATATGTCAAAAAAAATCTATAATATATATAAAACGTAAAGTCTCTCTGTCTATCTGTCTATCCATTACTGTGCTTAGCACTCAAGAACCACTTATCCGTTTTACGTGTTTTTTTTTTTATATAAATACAAAGGGAATAAACAGAGACAAAATGCTAATATGTAGGAAAAAAAGATAGAAGTTTAGCAGTAAGCTTGGTAGAAAGACTGAATAGATGGGGGAAATACTTTAAAGAACCACTAAATGGAGATGAAAATGAGTTGAATAAGAAATAGAAAGCAAAATTAACTGACGGGCAGGAGGGGACAAACAAAGCCTGCAAAGAAGAAATAAGAAAAATACTCAGAACCCAAAAAAAATAAGGTCCCGGGTGGAAATTGTATAACAGCAGAACTGATCACAGCTGGAGGAGTAGATCCGGAAAATGAAATATGCCGGTTGGTGCAAGAAATATGGGAAACAGAAAAGATGCCAGTGAGCTGGTGAGAGTCGCTCATTTGTCCAATATACAAAAAAGGAGAAAAAAAAAAACTATATGTGCTAATTATAGACCAATAGCCTTACTGCATGTCGTGTACAAGATAGTAGTGTTGACTATCAAAAACAGACTGGCAGAGAAAGCCGAGTCTATTCTGGGAGAGTACCAGTGTGGATTCACGAAAAATAGATCGGTTACAGACCAGATATTTTTGATTAAGCAAATCCAAGATAATAGCTTAAAACAAAATTTGGCACTACATTTTGTGGATTTCAGAGAAGCATATGTCTCTATAAATAGAGAAGGACTCTACAAGATAATGGAAGAACTAAAAATTCCAAGTAAATTGATTCGCATGGTGAGAATGACCCTGAATGACACAGAAAATAGAGTGTTGGTTGAGGGCAAAGTAACAGACAAGTTTAAGGTGAAGAGAGGATTAAGACAGGGGGATCCAGTGTCGACATGTCTATTTAATTTGGTAATAGAGAAGATAATCCGGGAGTCAGAAATAAAAACAAATGGAACGTTATACCAACAAACCTGCCAATGCTTGGCCTATGCGGATGATGTAGCAGTAATTGCAAGAGCAAAAAGAACCTCAAAAAAGCCATAAGTAGGATAGAAGAAAGGGGAAGGATGAGAGGACTAAAGATAAATGAGGAAAAAACAAAATACATGGAAATTACAAAGAAGGATAATAAAAACAACAAAAGTTTAGATATAATAAACAACTTAGGGAAAAGATATACGTTTGCAAAAGTAGACAAATTTAATTATCTGGGAGTAACAATAACAGAGAGTGGACAAGAAAGGACAGAGATACAAGAAAGAATAGCGAAAGGACAGAGATGTTTGGGGCAATGAATCCAATATTGAAATCAAAGAATGTATCAAGAAAAGCAAAAGAAAGAATAAATAGTTGTCAGACCCACGGTGACATATGGATGCGATACGTGGAAACTGAATGCAAGAGAAAAGGAGACGTTGGAGGTGTGGGAAAAGAAAGCTTTGAGAAGAATCTACGGAGGAAGGAAAGAAGAGGGACTGTGGAGAAGAAGAACAAATTACGAATTAAAATGCCTATATATGAAACCCCTTATAAGCCAAATCATAAGAAGCCAGCGATTAAGATGGTTGGGACACCTGGCAAGGATGAAGGAAGAAAGTCAGGCAAAGCAAGCCGTAATAAGAGGAGTGGTTGGAAGAAGAGGCAAGGGTAGACCTTGATCTACATGGATTCAGGCAGTAAAGCAAGATCCGGAGTTGATGGGAATCCCGCACTGGGAAAAGCTAAAAGGAGATAAAAAGAAGTGGAGACAAGTATGCAACCAAACATGGGCCTCTAAGGCCCCTTGAACTATATAATAATATAAACATAACGACTAAGCAGTGACGATAAAGGCGAATCAAGTCCACGCGAGCGGAGCCGCGGGCACAGCTAGTATATATATATATATATATATATATATATATATATATATATATATATATATATATATATATATTTATATATATATATATATATATATATATATATATATATATATATATATATATATATATATATATACATATATATATATATATATATATATATATTATATATATATATATATATATATATATATATATATATATATACATATATACTATATATATATATATATATATATATATATATATATATATATATATATATATATATATATATATATATATATATATATATATATATATATATATATATATATATATACATATATATATATATATATATATATATATATATATATATAATATATATATATACATATATATACATATATGACAAAATAGATGCTTGTACTGCCCTCTGTCGGTGACTTATTTAAAGTCTATCCGAACAAAGCGGCCAGATCACAACTGACACTTAATTGCAGAAGCGCACTTTCTCAAGCTTCCCGCTTAAAGGCATAGATGGTGCATTGGTAAAGCAGTCAAGGCGAATCCAAAAATACGCACCTCGTAGTTCCCAAAAGTGTTCTCTGTATTTGCTAGACCATCCCAAGACGCGTTTCGCCGTATTACGGCTCATCAGCTGGGCTAGGTTCAGCAAACACACAGAACAACATTTCAGATCTTATCCGGGTACTGGCGGAAAACTATGACAAAATAGATGCTTGTACTGCACTCTGTCAGTGACTTAAATAGTTCGGGTGGACTTTAAATAAGTCACTGACACAGTGCAGTGCAAGCATCTACACGTATTCTGTCATAGCTTTCCTTCAATACCGCCCTGGTTGCTTCACCAATGCGCCATATATATATATATATATATATATATATATATATATATATATATATATATATATATATATATATATTATATATATATATATATATAGGTAAATATTACATCTATAACATGGGGAATCTACAGTCTGTCAAGTAAGATTTTAGCGATTCAACAAAAAATCGGTAAAGGGAGCCTTTATCTACGTCACGTAAAAGTACCAGTCGATTCTGAACTTTCATGGAAACCACGTAAAATTCAAAAATAAATCACTTGTTTGCCCGTCGGAATATATGTATTAAAAAGTCGGTATCGTTGAGGTGTGAGTAAATCATTTTAACAAGACGAAAAATGTCGACGACTTGCCAAAACTTGGCTCGGTAGGCAAAGTCACTCCGAGTGTCGAAAAACGAATCGTGTCTTTGTTTTCACGGGACCCGAATTTGACGCTGCGTCAAGGAGTGGCAAAATTTAAAAATCGGGTTTAAATGTATCCTATGAAACTGTTTGACAACATCTTCGTGCTCATGATGTCAAATTCCGAAGCACGTTGAAGAAACCTTTACGGGGCAAAAATCGCGTCGCGAAGCAGCTCGCTTGGGCCCTCACCAAAGAATACATTGATGGCAAAAAATGTTCTCGAAACACATTTTTTCAAAAATTCGAGCGGTCACGTTCTTACTTGACAGACTGTACAATTCGGAATATATTAAACTTACATAGTAGTCATACACAACTTTTTACAAAATCTAAATAGAAATTAACATTTTTCGTAATCTTGCGGATCTTACCATAATACTAAAAATGAAATATCAATGTTATCAATAATAAATTTCTAACATTAAGAACTCAGTTTATGTAATGTACATATATTTTTTGTTTCAGCTTCTTCTGCCTAGAGTATTTGGAATGTATGCCATCAGCGGAATAGCATTCCTGATTTATATAACAAGAATTCCTGAAAGATGGGTAGGAGGAAAATTTGATTATATCGGACATTCGCATAACTGGTGGCACTTGCTCATCACTTTAGCTTTGTATTATTGGCATAACACCGGTATCATATTTTTGGAATACAGATTAAATCATGCCTGCGCGAATAGAATGAGAATGCCATAACCTGTAATAAATGTTCGTAATAAAATCGTATATTTTTTTTATTATTTTAAAAGTTCTCGATCTCACCCTTTCATGAAGCCCATAAGCGAGCAATACTTTCTTACAATTACAATGCGGCATGCGGTTCGAATATTTCAGAAATTTTTTTCAAACTTGCTGTAGTATTGTGCAATATTTTTGAGTGTTGAAGATCAATAGTACTTCGTAGAAATATGTTGCCCGTTTTTGCTCACTATATAGGTGTTATTTAAGAGTTTTAAGTACTCCAAATATAATGGAGTTCTTCATTATAACTGAAGTTAATACCAGTGCCAACATTTTAAATCCGGTATTATTAAAAAAGATCAAGATGATAATCTCGCCATCGAACTTGATGAAGTTCTAAATGTATGGAGGGATTACTGGGAAAGATTGTACATTGACGACATTAATGTGAACTCGGAAATTCAAGATAATGAAGAGTAGCCAGATATTCTAATAGATGAAGTTCGTGCTGCCTCTAAAAAGTTAAAAGAAGGAAAAGCCGTTGAGATCGATAAGATATCCGCGGAAGTGTTAACTTTGTTAGATGACCGGGGACAAAATATTATACATCAACTTTGCCAGAAAATATAAAAAAGTTGCTCATGGCGTGCGGATTGGACTTCTGTCGTAATACCTTTACATAAAATGGATTCGATAACATCACCAAACAACTATCGTCTTATAGCCCTGATCACACATACAAGTAAAATACTGTCATATATTATACAAGCTAGACTATCATCATTCCTAGCTCACCGAATTTCTTCCGAACAACAATAGAAATGTTCTAGGAATTGCCGTTATTTCCTATAGGAAACCTAAGTTAAAGACACAACATTTTGGTGTTCACAGTGACATCATATTCACCGTGTTTCTTAAATTTTTATTCTATGTTTCAAAACAGTTAAATCAGAGTAAAGTTTAATTCATGGAAATTTTTAGTCAATAACATATGAGGCCCATTTAGACCAGTACGGTACTTCTTGTTTTGTAACTTGAACGCATTTTTAATATTGTAAAAACTAAAAAAAAATATATGAAGAATCTTTAGACGGGGAGCTTTAAGGAAGAATTTTTTGTTGGGTTATGAAAACTTGGTCGTATTTTTTTCATTGATATGCTACGGGTATCAATGCATTTGAAATGTGGGGGTACCGAAGAATGTTTCTGATAACAAGGACTGCGCATTATATATATATATATATATATATATATATATATATATATATATATATATATATATATGTATATATATATATATATATATATATATATATATATATATATATATATATATATATATATATACTAGAGTGGGTCTAAAACTTTTTCTAAAAGTTACTCCCCTGAAAAATTTTTCTTTTTGTGAATAGCTGGTCCAAATTTTATTGAATTTGAGACATCTAGGATTCGAACCCTAACCTCAAATTGATTTATTCTTTAAATATCGAAAAACTTAAGAAAATATAAAATTCTACTTAATTATGATATAAATACATATTACAAAAAAGTTCTTACAGACCTAGACTTGAAACTAAAAACTCGTAAAACTTACTAACCTAAAAAGTTTGAAAATGAGGAACTTACAAGTAAAAAATTACTTAATGTCTGTAACATGACGTATTTGACATAAAAAATGGTAAACAGCCAGTTATATGTATATACATATATTTTGTATATATATATATATATATATATATATATATAAATATATATATATATATATATATATATATATATATATATATATATATATATATATATATATATATATATATACATATATACATATATACATATATACATATATACATATATATATATATATATATATATATATATATATATATATATATATATATATGTACATATAACGATTATCTTATGTCGCATTGGACACTATATCATTTTTTTAGAAGATATATTAGAATATATTAGAAAAAAATATACTCTCTCCTCACTAAAAAAAATTCTTATTCAAAAAAGCTTGTTACATGCCAATATCTCTAAAATTATTTAGTTTTGCTTTATGACATGGTAAATAACAAAACCACTTAGAATTAGCTGTAGTCCTAAATCGACGAGCTTAACTAAAATTGCAAGGAAAATGTTAATTTTTATTGCAATTCCTTCATTGGGTAAAACGAATCTCGGGCCATCTCTTAAACAAAATTTAAACTAGTAAGTTTTATTTATAAATTTCATCGTGCTAGGTATCTTCCATAATATAGTTTCAAAGAAAGACAATCAATAAAGCAACTCGCAAATATTAGATTTAACCAGCAGATGTCTCACAGTGATTGAAAGTTTTCAGGTAAAGTTTCTACTGGGTTTTTTTAGTAATTCTTTATTTATTTGTTCTATAGTTTTAAATTAGTTAAAAATAACCGGTCAAGTGCAAATTGGAGTTATGTACGTTGATTGGTTTTAACATAAAAATTTTTGTTACGGAGGTATAAAATGATCAATAACTTTACAAAACACACCCCCAATTTAGTTTCCAACAAAGTTTTTTTCCGATCTGTACTGAAAACTGATGACGTTGAAATTGTTGTTTTTTTTTATATACCAGATAAATTATTAAAGGTAATGCACTCGTGATAATTTTCGTTCAATCTACACCCTATGGAGAATATTCTAGAATTTTTACAAAATTTTTTGATCAGTAATTTTCGAGAGGACAGCGATTTTTTGCGATTTTTTAAAAATAATACAATACTATTACATTATATGTATTTTTGAACATTTGACACCCGACTCGATGACCTAGCAAAAAAAAAATTATTTTCGTTACCAATTTCACCCTCCAAAACTAACCCCTTAAGTCAAAATTTAACTTTGAAAACTACACAGCTCTAATGAGACCATCAATTCCTATATTAGTACCAAATTTCAACTTTCTATGCTAAAAAGTTTCGGAGAAAATCGGGTGTACAGACAGACAGACAGACAGACGGACAGACCGGCGGCCAGACACCGAAGTGATCCTATAAGTGTTCTGTATGGAACACCAATAAATTAAATTAAAATAATTATGTTTATTTGTATATACATATGTTGGTATACTGAATAAATTATCTGGTGCTTTTTCGTTATTATATATATATATATATATATATATATATATATATATATATATATATATATATATATATATATATTCAAAGAGATAAATAATTTAAATATAGGTTTTACATTCAAATAACTACTAATATCCTAAATATTAAATTATCAGCTTTTACCTGTAAGACATCGATTAGTTTTTAATAACAATTTGGTTATTAAACTCCAAATTAGTTAATAGTTTTGCAAATTTTAAAATTTTGTATTCTATATAGGTATCCCATAATTTTAATCTTTATCGTAAAGTAACCACCAGATTTCTGAGGTATTTATTTTAGAAATTGTACAAAAAAGTCAATAAGTTCGCCAATAAATAATTTTTAATTACTTCCACAATTCTGATACTTTCACTCAAATAAAAGTACGGTAAGCGCACTCTTTTTAGTGTTCCGTACAGGACACTTCGGTGTCCGCCTGTCTGTCACACTCGATTTCATCCGAAACTATTTAACATAGAAAGTTGAAATATGGCACAAATATAGGAATTGATGGCCCAATCAGAGCCGTGTAGTTTTGAAGTTGAAAGTTAAATTTTGACTTAAGGAGTTAGTTTTGGGGGTGAAATAGGAAGGGTAAAAAAAAATTTACCAGGTCATCGAGTGGGGTGTCAAATGAAAGATTGTGAAAATACGAGTTCAAAAATATATATGATGAAATACTTGCGCACACTTTCTTTTGTATTATTTTTAAAAAAAATGGCCAAAAGTAGCTGCCCCCCCCCCCCCATCTCGAAAAGTACTGAGTATAGTGCTTACGTTTGATAATTTTTCTGGTATAAAAAAACTGAAAACTATATACCTTGACAATATGATGAATGTTAATATACTTTTCACTACGTTACTGCTCGCTCGTCGCTTCTATACCGAGATAAAAAAATATATTTTATTTGTTTATAATTAAACAAATATTTAAGTTGTAAATATTTTTCTTACACTTTATTACTAGAGTCTAGGTTAAGTTAGATTAATTTATTGATTATTAGGTAGCTAAGATGCTATAACTATTAGTTATTATTGATTAAGAAAAAAGTGAAAATACATATTGTATCTTAAGATATATACATGTCCGGGACCCAATTAGCTATGTAAGGATTTTGTATTATTTTAAAAGCACATACGGAATACTAATTACGTAAGTCGAATTTGCACTTGGCCGGTTTTTTTTCTAATTACAACTACTAGAGTTAAAAACGGAAGTGGATAAGTACTCTTTTATTTTTGCAAAATAAGAAATTTAATAAAAGTGTACTTGGTTCAATCTTCACAAACTGCGACCAATCACAAGTTAGAGATAAAATTTGAAATCAAACGTTGTAGTTTAATTAACTTAATGTCAAAGAGAACTGCAATCAATCATTTTGAAGAAAAGCCACAGTTCTTCTAAGCCAGTGCCTTATTCAAAATTATGAAATACTCGTATTACAATGATTTAAGTTTCTCTAATAAACTAAATTATTATCCTTTACAAATTGTATAGTATATAAATTATTTGCTTGTTATAATAACTGCAATTAAAATCTACGGTAATTTAATTTCTTATCTAAAATAATCATGATATTTAAATTTGATTGTACATGTAGGGATTTCGAAACCGAGCGCTGGTTGTTCTTGTTAAAAACTCCTTAATTAAATCAATGAAAGAAAAATTGAACGGTGTGAAAAGGAAAATCTACTGAGCTGTACTAGGAATATTTTACGATAACTGGATAAGTACAACAAGGTTATATAGAAGGAGAAATCATACCCTAAGATTCAGATGTAAAGTAAAGGCTGAGTACATACTCAGATAAACAGATAAGATAGAAAAGAAATAAATACTTGATATGATATGGTTATTAAAAATAAATTTAGATGGAGGTAGAAGCTTATAAAATATAACCTATTTTTGAAATACTGTTCTACTAGCGAGACAATTAGATAATTGAAGTTGGCGTATAGAAACAGCCATGGGTATGAATTTGATTCGTAGAGAATTATGTTGTGTTTTTGTTAGAATGAGCTGTATGCATCAGTTTTGTTTGTTTAATTGTTACTTGTTTCGATATATTTTTATACCTAATATCTTTTGACTGTTTCTTTAGCCTGGGATTAGCAACGTAGCCAAGTTGAAGGGCGACGTGACAGATTGATACGTGACGTTTTTATAAGGAAAAAAGGGAACATTAAATGCGAAGCTGCTTCTAGGGGGGACGGATGAATTGATAACCGGAGGCTGCAGCCGCCCGAAGAAGAAAAACTAGTAAAAATCACGTTTCGTTAGGTTAGATAAATTGCAGTGACTTTTCGGCATTTCATCTACTAGACATCTTCAGGGATCTTTATTCTTCGATATTAGAGTACTAAATATTCATTAAGAGAAGAGTAACGCCACTCTCTCAATAAAACTGAAAAATGTAAGACTGGAGCCTCTTAAAAGAAGTTCTCTTACGATAACATTTTTAACGGATGACCAGGGTGGGGATTTTTCAAACAAGAAAAACCTCCTTATAGAGTTACTTTAGAGGCTTTCAAAGAAAAAACTTTCTCTCTCAAAACAGAACTTTAAAATTTTAAGGCTGACCCAAAATTAAAAAAAGCCCTGCTGGCAGAAGATCCATACGAGCAGAAAGGAGGTTATGTTCCTTCTTTCGCTTTGCTACGCCGCTATATGGCAACCAGAGTAAAAATTATTAGATCGTACAGTTAAATTCTGATACTGGGTTTACAGTCGGTCAAGTAAGAACGTGACCGCTCATATTCCTGAAAAATGTCTTTTGAGAAAATGTTTTGCCATCAATGTATTTTTTGGTGTGCTAACAACAGGGCAATTACCTTAGTAAGTTATTCAATCGCCTCCTTCATTAATAGTCGTCTGGCATCTTCGAGGCATGCTGTTGACCAGATTTTCTGCATACTCACGCGACAATGATCACCAAATTTTTCGAATCTCGTGAGACAACTGAGTCAAAGTTCTCAGAGTCTTTCATCTGAGCTTTCATTTTATACAGGACTAAGCGTTTTCAACAGAGTTGGCGTCCGGCGATTATGAGAGCCACTCTAGTATCTTATCATGGGGCCCAAGCGAGCCGATTCGCGACGTGATTTTCGCCCAGCAAAGATTTCTTCAACGTGCATCGGAATTTGACATCAGGAGCACGAAGATGTTGTCAAATGGTCTCATGGGACACATTCAAACCCGATTTTCTTAATTTTGCCGCTCCTTGACCAAGCGGCAATTTCGGGTCTGAAAACAAAGACACGATTTGTTCACGTTTTTCGACTTTTGGAGTGACTTTGCCCACCGCGCCACGTTTTGGCAAGTTATCGACATTTTTCGTGCCGTTAAAACGATTTATCCACTTCTTCACAAACGACACCAACTTTTTACTATATTTAGCGGCCGCAGAATGTGTTATTTTAGGCTTCTTTGGATGGGAACAAAGAGAGACTACCTCGAACCGATGCGCAAGCAAGTGAATTATTTTGGATTTTATGTGATTTCGACGAAAGTTCGGAATCGATACTACTAAATGCGTCGTAGACAAACGTTTCCTCTTCCGATTTTTTGTTGAATCAATAGAATCGCACCTGCCAAAAATGAATTATCTAGTACACGTTGTTACTTGACCGACTGTATATAAGGTATTCTCACTAACGTGAGAGACCCTTAGATGTCTGAAACCACTATAGGTATAGAAAAACTGTAAATATGGATGGACTTCACAGAAAATTATGTGTTTTTTTGCTTGCCAAGGAAATATACAATTTATTTACTTACTCGCCCCTTTTTTGAGAAAACAAGAAGATTTCGTTAATCATTATAATGGTAATTACATAGCTCTTTAGAATTAGGCCAAAAATTTTATTGAAACACCTCATACTTATTTTTAAAGAAAGAAAGTTACCTTTAATAGGGCATTGTTACGTCCACCCTTAAACTATACTTGCTATATATAGATGTTTTTTTCAACTATTTGTATTCTGGTATCTTATTGTTAAAATCTAGTACTAGATTTTTCATGCTACAGAATTATCAGTGGATTGTATCCTTCCATGGACGATTTCTTGCAGTTCAACTGACGAGTTCATTGGGTAGTCAAAATCGATGTAGGGAGAGAGAGATCACTAATCATGCTTTAAAAAAGATAAAGTTTCTTTTTCTGCTGAAAATGGAATGTGCAAATTAGCTCTTTTTATTGAAACGTATTTCTTTTTGTACATACAGTGTCTTCTTTGTTCAAGTAAGTAAACCTTTTTTTTGTTTTACTTTTATTGAAGTTTGACCAAAATAAGCTCTTATAGAATATTCTTTGAATAATTTATGGTAAAGTACAAATAACACATTTCTTTATTTCGTCCTTATTGTTCTGTATTTATACACAATACGATAATTAATTTTCTGGGCTGGTACTGTAAAAATTAACTAAAAAAATTTTGTTCAATTTTTTCTTTTTCTAATTCAATACATTCTTCTAAAGTAATACAATTTTTACGATTCTTGAAAAAATGTGTTTCGGGAACAGTTTTTTGCCATCAATGTATTCTTTAGTTTGCTAACAACTGCGCAATTACCTTAATAACTTATGCAATCGCCTCCTGCATCAATAATCGTCTGGCATCTTCGAGGCATGCTGTCAACGAGATTTTCTGCAGTCATTCCTCTGAGCCTTCTCTTTAGAAGGGACCAAACGTTTTCAATAAGGTTGGCGTCTGGCGATTGTAAGGGCCACTCTAATATTTTATCGTGGGCCCAAGCGAGCCACTTCGCTACGTGATTTAAATCCAGGAAACGTTTCTTCAACGTGCTTCGGAATTTGGCATCATGAGCACGAAGATGTTGTCGAATGCTCTCATGAGACACATTTAAATCCGATTTTCTTAATTTTGCCGCCCCTTGACGCAGCTTCAAATTCGGATCTCGTGAAAACAAAGACACGATTCGTTTGTCAACTTGCGGAGTGACTTTACCTACCGAGGCACGTTTTGACAAGTCGTTGATATTTTTCGTCTCGTTAAAATGGTTTGTTCACTTGTTCACAAAAGATACCGACTTTTTAATATATTTGCGGCCGCGAAGAGTGTCAATAAAGAAAGACTGCCTGGAACCGACACGCAAACAAATCACTCATTTTAGATTTTATGTGATTTCGACGAAAGTTCGGAATCAACTGATACTGTTACTAAAATACGTCGTAGACCAAAAATGAACTATCGCGTACAAGTTCTTACTTGACAGTATATATATATATATATATATATATATATATATATATATATATATATATATATATATATATATATATATAATATTTTTTTAAAATAATTTTGATACCAAGATTTATCTGTAGAAATTTTTATTGCCGTGAAAGAACTATAAAACTAATCTCATTAGGATCAAAACAAATAAAGTTTGTAAGAGCACTTCACGAGCACTAACTATTCCTTTTTTCAAAAAAATTCGGTAGGATGATAACCATTATATAATCCTAAATTTTACTGCCAGTTTTTTATATAACAAGGATAAATAAAATATATTTCCAAACATGAAGTTAGATATTAAGATATATGTTGTAATCTCTAATGACACAATATTATGGTTCGTAAAACTTACGAGGATAAAAATTTAACTTCTACAAAAGGACAAATTAATTTATCTTTTTTATGTATCTTCATAAATTTTGGCTGCGGATAAAGAGAGCTTGGAAACGATGATGAATAAAAACCATGAAACTAATCTCAATAAAGTCAAAACAACAGAAGGTGGCTGTAAGGATACGTCGAGAACATTGGCCGGTGGCACACGAGACCATAAAAAAGAATTATGAAGGAAGGCCGAGATCCGGCAAATCCAGTTGGAGTTGGCGGCACAAGTTGGGGATCAATGGCTCAAGACCGACGCCATACTTCTTACTGTTGTGCTGCGCGGTGGGCTTTGTTTGCTTTCGTACTTGTATACAGACTGTATTTATATTACACTAAGAGCTGAAAAACGAAGAATTTGGTTCATTTTTTTATTACGACCTAAAATATGAGTTTGTTTGTATTAAATAACAGCTTTTAAAATTACTTTGTACAGCTGGACAATATTAAGGCATATTTGATTGCATTAAGTATCTTCAAACATGTATTAATTAAATGAATATTAACGACCAAAAAAACAAAATCGGATAAATCCTGGCAATCTTCTTCATTTTTATTGTTCCGTACGGAACACTTATAAGATGACTTCGGTGTCTGTCCGTCTGTCTGTCCCTCTGTCTGTCTGTCCGTCTGTCTGTCACACCCGATTTTCTCCGAAACTATTAGTCATAGAAAGTTGAAATTTGGTAATAATATAGGAATTGATGGCCTCATCAAAGCCATATAGTTTTGAGAGTTAAACTTTGACTTAAGGGGTTAGTTTTGGAGGGTGAAATCGAAAGTTAAAAAAAAAAAATTAACTAGGTCATCGAGTGTGGTGTCAAATGAAAGCTTGTGAACACCCAGTAAAATATATATATATATATATATATATATATATATATATATATATATATATATATATATATACATATATATATATATATATATATATATATATATATATATATATATATATATGTATTGCGCGCACTTTTCTTTGTATTATTTTTAAAAAATCGTTATCTACTCGCCTTATCTCGAAAAGTACTTATCAAAAAACTTTGAAAAAATTCTGGAATATTCTCCACGGGGTTTAGATTGAACGAAAACTATCACGAGTAATTAACCTTTAATAATTTATCTGGCATATAAAAAAACAAAAATTTCAAGGTCGTCAGTTTTCAGTAAAGATTGGAAACAAACTTTGTTGAAAACCCATTTGGGGTGTGTTTTGTGAAGTCATTGATCATTTTTTACCTCCGTAACAAAATCAATCAACTTACGGAACACTAATTGCGCAAGTTCAACTTGCACTTGACCGGTTATTTTATATATATAACTAACAAGTACTCGTTTTGGCCCTTTAAAGAATTATCTTAAGGGCCTATACAGGATTCATGTTAAAAAATTGTAATTAAAACAATAACTTAAGTTTAAACTTCTAAAAGTACCGACAGGAATAAAAATAAATGTCTATTCTCACAAATGTTACATACGTAACAGGTCCACTACATGATTTTTGGTGTTTCATACGGAATACTTATAAGATCGCTTTGGTGTCTGTCTGTCCGTTCGTCTGTATGTCCGTCTGTCACACCTAATTTTCTCAGAACCTATTTGAAATGAAAAAAAAAAATTACCAGGTTATCGAGTGAGGTGTCTAATGAAAACTTATAAAACACGAGTTCAAAATATATATAATGTAATAGTTGCGCACACTTTTCTTTGTATTGTTTTTAAAAAATTGCGAAAAATCGCTCCCTTATCTCGAGAAATACGGAACAAAAAATTTTGAAAAAATTCTAGCATATTCTCCATAGGGTGTAGATTGAACGAAAATTATCACGAGTGCATTACCTTTAATAATTTATCTGGTATATAAAAAAAAAAACAAAAATTTCAAGGTCATCAGTTTTCAGTATATATATATATATATATATATATATATATATATATATATATATATATATATATATATATATATATATATATATATTAAAAGCAATCAACGCACGAAACACTAATTATGCAAGTCCGACTTGCACTGGGCCGGTTATTTACAATAGAAATTAAATATAAAATATACGAAATGCTACCGGTATAAAGTGAGGCTAAAATAACATAAGGTAATAAAATTTATAAATTTTTTTATATTATTAAGGTATGCATGGATGAAGGACAAAATAATAATAAAAGCAACACAATTTGGAAAACATTTACTACAATATTATGTGTACAAATTAATTTTTTGAACCTACTTTTCATGCACTACATAATCTGATCGAATTAGAATACTGTTCAACCTTCAGATTGATGAAATAAAGAGGACTGAAAATTAGAAGTTGGGGTAAATTCAAACCCAACCTCAAACAATAAATATTCTTGGAGTGAGCCAGGAAGCTATTTTCTATCGTCTACAGAAGAAAGAGCAAGAGTTCGAGAGAGACCCTCATAATCTCACTTCTTAAAAAAAAAGTAGACTCTACGACATTATCTCTCCCTGCTTTGCAAATTTACAAAAGACAGTGATACTGCTGTATGGTAACACTCGAGCTATACTGCTGTCATTTCTAGCTCAGAAAACATAATTTTTCTTATAAACAAAGAACATATAGAAATAAAACATACTACTAAAACATACAACTATTTCGAGAACACTTAAAGATGACCCGATAAAAATAATTGTGTATTATTTAAGTAACCGTTAGACTTGGCACCACACAAGACTTCCAAAAAAGTTATTAGATGAGATCTTGAGATTACGCATGTATGTCAGAAAAACAGGAATTTAAAATTTAAGCAGCAATAATGAATAGCAATATATACCACTCTTAGATAGTAAAGAAAATATTAACGAGAAAAGATGTTTATTAAATATATTGGTAAAAATACATGAAAATCTCCAAAGGAACATAAACCAAAATTGTAGTTATTGTAAATCAGTAATTACTATATAAAATACAGTACAAAGACGAACTAAGACATATATACAAGTATCCACAGATTTAAACTTCGAACAACTGAGGAAGATGATTAAAATTGTCTAAAAATGCAAATAAGAACGTCTTCCTTGTTATTTTATTTTTAAAGCAATTTTTGAATGCCTACAAAATTATGACTTATTTTCAACTAAACCTAAATATTGACACCCAAATGTTAATTTCAGTTAAAAATAGAACGCGTACGAATGCACTGACTGCAAATGTCTAGCAAAAAGTATTTAATAATTTATGAACCTTTAAACATTTTAATCACAATTAACAAATTAAGAACTGATTATTCTAGCTTTTAAAAAGATAATTACAAAAAAAATATGTCGCCCCCAGCCAAAGCCGCTAGTTCTAGAATCATGAAAATTCTCATGTTGAATCTCCATATCCAATGCAAGTGGTTGACTAAAAATGAGGTTTTCGAAATTTTGCTTCTAAGGTGTCAAAAGGGGGATTGTTATTTTAAGATAATTCAGTTCTTAAATTTGAAGATATAAAATTCGATATAAAAACACTATGATAAAAATAACCAGACCATAACGCAGTAGACTGGATCATTTCATATTCAAAGAATGCCCATATCTGACAAGTTTGTAATATTAAATACGTCAACTTTGATTCGTAAATTTATTATATAAAATCGATGGATTCAAAGTGAAGGGAGAAGCGGTGGTTATTTTACAACAAGAAAGATCTTAATTATCGCTTAACACAGACCCTTCAAAGCATCAAAACTAGCACGCTTTAATATTTTTCTTTTTTAACTGTAGGTATATTTACTGTAAGAAAATATAAGAAAGTCATTTACAAGAATTTAATTTCTTTGTACGAATAATTACACCGTGCAACATTTTCGAGGTCATTGAATGTGAACTAAATTCTGACTTCAGTTTCTGGAAGTGCCAACCTAAACTAGCAAAACCCTGTTTGGGTTTTGATAGTTTAGTTCGAATTTTTTTTTTTTTTGCCATCATCAATTTTTTTGCTTGGCTATACCTCGTAAACTATTGGGAATTTCTCAATGCAATCTTCATACCAAAATACACAATTTTTGTGAACATATCGAGGCCAGATTTTCACTCTTTTGGAGTGTTTTTAGTGCAGAAAGCCCGAAAAAATGCCATTTTTTCACATTTTCGACCATAACTCACAAACCGTGCATATTTTAGCATAAATGTCGACAAAAATGTTCTCTGCATAAACACGAGTAACTTTGCTGAACATTGCAATAACCTACAATCGATCCTTATAGTTCTTTTGGCCGTTGTAAGGAATTTCACACCAAAATTTCGGCTTTTTTCAGGTTGTACGTTCAAGAAACTGCTTTTTAGCTCACTTTTAAATGTTTACTAACCATGAGCATCTATTTTTGGAAAAAAAAATTGAAAAAAAAATTTTTGTTTGTAAACTGCAATGATACACACACACACACACACACACGCGCGCTGGAATAAATACACACACATTTGAACGGGGAATCGCTTGTGTGTAGTATGGAATTGACGCGCACTGTGCTAGTATTGGTACAGTACCATATATCTAACACGTGCGCATGTTAAGTATATGGCACTGTACCAATACTAACTAGCACAGTGTGCGTCAATTCCATACTACACACAAGCGATTCCCCGTTCAAATGTGTGTGTATTTATTCCAGCGTGTGTGTGTGTGTGTGTGTACCATAGCAGTTTACAAACAAAAATTTGTTTTTCAATTTCTTTTCCAAAAATAGATGCTAATGGTTAGTAATCATTCAAAAGTGAGCTAAAAACCAGTTTCTTGAACGTAAAACCTGAAAAAAAAGCCGAAATTTTGGTGTGAAATTCCTTACAACGGCCAAAAGAACTATAAGGATCGATTGTAGGTTATTGCAATGTTCAGCAAAGTTACTCGTGTTTATGCAGAGAACATTTTTGTCGAAGACAGTTATGCTAAAATATGCACGTTTTGTGAGTTATGGTCGAAAATGTGAAAAAATGGCATTTTTTCGGGATTTCTGCACTAAAAACACCCCAAAAAAGTGAAAATCTGGCCTCGACATGTTCACAAAAATTGTGTATTTTGGTATGAAGAACATTTCGTCTGAAGATTGCATTGAGAAATTCTCAATAATTTACGAGATATAGCCGTGCAAAACCAAAGCTCGAGCAAAAAAAATTGATGATGGCAAAAAAAAATTCGAACTAAACTATCAAAACTCAAATAGGGTTTTGCTAGTTTAGATGGGCACTTCCAGAAACTGAAGTCAGAATTTAGTTTACATTTTATGTGTTGCAATGTGTTATTGGCAAAGAATTAGGTTCTATTTTAAAATTTACTTATTATTTTCTTTGCTATAGCAAAATATTGTATTCTATTCGTGAAAAAAATCACACTAGAAGATTTTTAATTTTCCGCACGCTTTGGAGTTCCTGGATCACGAAAAACGTAGGCACTCATTTCGGTCGGTCTGTCAGTTTGTCGGTCTGTCGGCCTGTTGGTCTGTTGGTCTATTGGCACAATAACTCTCGAACGAAATGAGATATCAGTTTCAAACTGCCTGAAGCCTGTAGTTCTTGAACGATATCTCTTCAAGCCAAAGGGGTGAAAAGAGTGAGAGTCAATAAATTTTATATGGTTTTAAGAGTAATATAGTAATTTTTTCGGTATTTTTGTTGAAGTAATAAACACATTTTATACATAAATATTTATAACAAAATATGTAAAGAGCGAAAAGGGTGAGGGAGATTAGAGGATTTGCTTCCTATATATCGTATTATATATCATTTTCTGAGCTTTTGAACACTAGAAATCCAAAAATTAAGTTATATTTTCATTGTATTTAATTTTAATTCAGGAAAGTGCTCCTTTGAGCGGAGGTCATTTAATATTAGAATAGATTATAAAATTGAGACATTTACAGGTTTTTTGGTTAGTGTACTGGACAAGTTTTAAGCATATTATTTAGAGTAAAATTTGTAAGAGCTTAAAGAAGTCGGGAAAGGACTTTAAGAAGTTGCCTCGTATATATGGTTTTATAAGTCCTTTTAGGGCTTTTGGAGTCGAAGAATCTGAAAATTAAGTTATTTCCTCATTTTGTTTAATTTTAATGGGAAAATAGGGTAAAAGAGGGGGGCGTCAAGTATGGTATAGTTTCAATAGTATTCTGGGAATTGTTCCAGATTTTTGGTTGCGATAATGAACAAATTTAAAGATAATTATTTATTTACTATATATAATTTGCAACATATAAGGGGTGGGGAATTGAATTAGAAGTTATTGGGGCTTTTTCAGGGTTCACAGAGGAAAAGAATGAACGTTGTGGGGATCACTAAATATTGAATAAATTCATTATTTAATTATATATATATATATATATATATATATATATATATATATATATATATATATATCTATATATACATATATATATATATATATATATATATATATATATATATATATATATATATATATATATATATGTATATATATATATATATATATATATATATATATATATATATATATATATATATATATATATATATATTTGCCCAACAGTAAAAATCGACGCATCTTCCTATTAAGATGCAGAAAAACAAAAGTGATACCAAGACACATCTACGACAGCACAAAAAAGCTTCAAAGCCTCTTCTTTACGAGCAGTGTTGGCACTTTGACCAACAGAGCAGATAGATTTTTTTCTGACTTGGAGTGTAGGATGTTATCTCTGGAAATTAAAATAACATCTGATATCATTTCAAGGCCATAGCGACACATCAACTTGAATCAAAATAAGTAAAAAGATATTATTCCAAACTATATATTCAGTAGTTACCATCATAGGTTGGAAAATAATTGTTCTAAATTATTTAATAAAATTAAACAAAATATTACCCACAAATACGATCGACTGTCAAAAACATTTTTAACTGAAAACGTTTTATTCCACTACAATTAAAAGTGGTTTAAAGATATTTCCAACACTAATATACCAATAAATATATCTAACTTTCTAACTCTTGGCCCAAAGTTTGGTGTACCTGTTCAAAAAAGTGATTTCAAAGTAGACTATTTCCTGGCGAACATTGAGAATATTAATGTGATACCGGAGGAGAATAAAGACATATTAAGAGCTAGGACAACTAATATAGTCACAAACTACCTACAGTGCTCAAAAATAACAATCCATCCAATCTCAATGATACTTATAAAAAACAAAAACTTTCTTAAAGGAACAACCCGAGTTATATATATTACAATCTGATAAGTGTGGTTGTACTGTGGCTATGGATGGGACTGATTACAACTCAAAAACTGAAACGCTACTGCTTGACATATCAACACATATCCAGCTAAATCGAGATCACACTACAACATTTCAAACTAAATATAACAAATTAATAAAACCCTTAAAAAGAAAGATGAATTAACGGATGTCGAGGCAAAACAATTGACCATATATTGGTCAACCACACCGAAACTATATTGTCTACCAAAAATACACAAACCAGGAGTTCCGTTAAGACCTATCGTTAGCTCGATGAATGCTACCACTTATAATTTGTCCAAGTTTTTGTCTAATATCTTAAGCAATGCTCTGTGGGTTAATACTAATTACCATATTAAAGACACCTTTTTTTTTGTTAATGATATTAACAATGCTGTTCTACCAAAAAATTACATATTAATCTCCTTGGATGTACTTTCATTATTTATGAATATACCTCTAGAGTTGGTTGTGAGTATTCTGGATAGGGAATGAGATCAAATAAAAATATACACTACATTATCAAAAAACAATTTCTTACAGTTGAAGAATTCATTTTTGAAAATACGTATTTCAGTTTCAATGATAAATTTTATAGACAAACATTCGGAACACCAATGGATTCACCCATCAGTCCCAACTTGGCTACCATTGTTCTAGACCATCTTCTAAACTCCGTGTTACCTATGTTGCCATTTCATCTTCCGTTCATTTATAAATATGTGGATGATATTGTTGGACGTTTTCAACTTGTTCAGTGATAGGTTGCAGTTCACTGTCAAAATTAAGACAGATGATAGTGTTTCTTTTCTGGATACAAAAATCATAAGAAGTAAAAACAACAAAATTATATTGGATTGGTATCAGAAACCTACCGCTTCTGATAGATTTATAAATTTCATTCATGCACCGAGTCAAAAGTATAATACGGTGACGATACTTTTTTACAAAACAATTTCAAAAAACTGTTCGATATTTTTCGCAACAGTGGTTATCCTAGGCATATTTTGAATGGATTGATTTTCAATTCCAACATCTTTGATGGTCCCATGAAAGAAGTAAAACTACCCTACATACGTGATCTCACGGACAAGTTAGCCTCGACCTTCAAAGACTATGCTGATATAAAAATAGCAAGATGTAATCAATTATGTAATAGGAATTTATTTAGTCGTGTAAAATAAAAGACGCCACTGTAACTGTAACAATGTAATATATAAAATGTCTTGCTTGGATTGCAAGGGCAATTATATTGGACAAACATCACAATGGCTTAAACAAAAATTAACTCAACATAAAACTGATTTTGCAACGGGAAAGAAATCTTGCGCTGCAGTGGATCATCACTTGACAACAGGACACAGATTTGACTTTGATAATGTTAGGATTCTAGAATATGAAAATAGCTATAAAAAACGCTTTTTCTTTGAAATGTGTCATATCATAAAAGAGAAAAGCTGCATCAACTACAAAATGGACACTAATAATTTAAGCTACATATACTGTGATATTCTAAATAGTTATATTAATCGCTACACCTGACCACTGTACACACACCGATAATAAACAAAAAATAACCGGTCAAGTGCAAGTTGAACTTGCACAATTAGTGTTCCGTACGTTGATTGCTTTTAAAATAAAAAAAAATGGTTACGGTGGTAAAAAATGATCAGTGACTTCACAAAACACACCCCAAAGGAGTTTTCAACAAAGTTTGTTTCCAATCTTTACTGAAAACTGATGACTGAAATGTTTGTTTTTTTTATTATACCAAATAAATTATTAAAGGTAATGCACTCGTGATAATTTTCGCTCAATGTACACCCCGTATATATATATATATATATATATATATATATATATATATATATATATATATATATATATAAATTTTTTATGGTTTTTGGTTGCATATTTTATAAACGTCGCGCTAATACTTCACATCCATATGAGGTTCAGCTTGTTACTCCTCGTACAACCCTTTTCAAGCAGTCTTTTATATGGAGAACCTCATCCCTTTGGAATTATTTGCCTAGGACAGTGCTTCCCTCCGAGTACAATTTACAGCGATTCAATACCAACGTGAATCGTTTTTTCCGCACACATGTCGCTCCGGTAGCGCTTTAGAGATTTCCCTGCAGCAAGTGTGCTAGACCCATAAAAAAAAAATAAAAAAAAAAATTTTAGCTAATAATTTATAGAAAAAGATATATGAAGTGAACGGAATGGCGTAGGGGGTTAGAATGATGGTAGTGTATGGGGTAGAGAGTGAGAATGGTGTTTATATCAGAATATACTTCCATTTTAGTTTTCTTACTTTTTCATTATATCCAATTTAAACAGAAATAGAATGTGGAAGAGATTGGTTATGCAGTAACTTAAAAATATTAAGTTTATTACAGAGAAAATTTTAGAAATACAGTTAAATTGGCCAAAACTTACTTACCTCTGGCACAGCAGGTAAACTATTGTTTGTACTCTCCTTGCTAAAGATAAGTGTCGTATTTCTAGAAAAATTACTCGTCGCGAGTTTCGCTTTTATTTACGTTTTAGGGTTTTTAAGTCACAAAAAATCTATCTTCCTGTTTCAGTCGGTCTGTCTATTTGACTGTCTATCAGTCTATTGGCACCATAATTCTCAAACGAAATGAGATTATCTATAATATATACAAAATGCAACGTCTCTCTGCCTGTCTGTCTGTCCGTTAGTGCGCTTATCACTGGAGAACCACTTACCCGATTTACGTACTTTTTTTTTAAAACATACATATGTTCTCTGGCCAGATTATAGGTTATATTTTATTACGATAGGTAGCATAAGGAATGAGCAGTGACGATAATAGTGAATGAAGTCGGAAAAAAGTTTGCCGCTAGCGCGTTCCCTTGCAACACACAGCCTAAACCATTAAATATGGAACAATATTATGTAGCAGAGAATATCTGTAATCTATAATATATATATAAAATGTAATGTCTCCGTCTGTCTGTCGATTAGTGCGTTTATCACGCGAGAACCACTTATCCGATTTGCGTATCTTTTTTTAAATTCATACATATATTCTTTGGCCAGGTTATATAATAATAATAATAATCTATATCTATAATATATATAAAATGCAACGTCTGTCTGTCTATCTGTCTGTTCGTTGGTGCACTTATCCCTCGAGAACCACTTATCCGATTTACGTGATTTTTTAAATTCATACATATGTTCTCTGACCGGGTTATAGATATATATTGTTTACATCTATAATATATATAAAATTCAACGTATCTCTGCATGTCTGTCTGTCTGTCCGTTAGTACGCTTATCACTGGTGAACCACTTATCCGATTTACGTGCTTTTTTTAAAAAATATACATATGTTCTCTGGCCAGGTTATAGGATATATTTTATTGCATTAGGTAACATAAAGAATAAGCAGTGACGATAATAGTGAATCAAGTCGGAAAAAAAAAAGGTTACTATTAGCGCGTTCTCTTGTAATACACTGCCTAAACCATTAAATATGGAACAATATCATGTTGCAAAGAATGTAATATATATAAAATGCAACGTTTCTCTGTCTGTTTGTCTGTCCGTTAGTGCGCTCATCACTTGAGAACCACTTATCCGATTTATGTGTTTTTTTAAATTTATACATATGTTCTATATAATTCGATATAAGCCTGATAATGGGAGATAAGGTGAGATAATGGGAGATGAATATAAATAATGAGAGATAAGGAGAAATAATGGTAGAAAAGCAGAGATAAGTGTAGATAATGGGAGTTATGGTGAGATAATGGGAGATAAGGTGAGATAATGGGAGATAAGGAGAAATAATGGGAGATAAGGAGAAATAATGGGAGATAAGGAGAAATAATGGGAGATGAGCAGAGATAAGCCTAGATAATGGAAATTATGTAGAAATAATGGGAGGTAAGGAGAAATAATGGGGGATAAGGAGAAATAATGGGATATAAGGAGAAATAATAGCATATATTTTATTACGTTAGGTAACATAACGAATAAGCAGTGACGATAGTAGTGAATCAAGTCCACGCGAGCGGAGCCGCGGGCATAGCTAGTAATATCTAAAAGGGGAATGAAATCTATAGTTTTTGAGCAATATTGTTTCAAGGAAAAGGGTTGGTTGTTGATATGTTGTATGGTTTTAACTGTATTTATTTCCTTATTTCCAATCATTACAAGTTCAAACTAATCATCTTTAGATTACAATTATTTTACAATCCTAGTATGAGATACAAAAATTTTCCATGGTTTATACAACGAAATAGAAAATAGTCATATCACATGGTCACTGAATAAAACTAAACGAAAGAATTTTTTTTCTTTATTAAGAACATTTCGTTTTATCAGGATAAAGAAAAAGTCCAAAAGGCAAATCTATAGAGAAAAAGGGGCAATAAAGAAATGATATAAAATAATAAGCCTGAGCCAGGTAAAGAGCGTCGACAAATAGATCAAACCCGACGCGATCCGCAATTGAGTAGAAAGCTTTGGTAATGATCTCCTTTGAGCCGCCGGATGAGGCAGATATAAATTTGTGGCGCTCCCGCTAACTCCCCCGTTTTGGGGGCCAAAATGGCGCCTGACCGAGGGACCGTTGTCATGGAGACATGTTTCTTGGGGAGGTAGAATGTGATGCTGACTGAAAGAAATGTTTGTATTACTAAACAGTCTTAGAATTGGACGGGGATCGCCAAAAATATGCTGGGAATTGTAGAAAGGCATTGGCGTGTTTTGTTTGTTCAGAAAAAGAAAACCATTTTATATTCAATATTTATAATTTTGAGTTTTGCAGATGAAAGAAGATGACCGAAGCTCCTACAATAACGTGGATCGAAATTTATCAAAAAAATCCACATTATATGACATGGCTAACTGACGGTATTTTGAATAGTTAGATGCGCAGCAGCAAATTAAATTCCTTCGATCAAATATTTTTATATTTTCGCAGTTTGAAACATAACGAGTTCACTAGCATTGTTTTATTCTAACTCCTAATTCATTATATATAATTAATTATATTAATAAATCAATTTTTTCTTTAGGGTCTGGAAATTTTTTAAAAACAAAATTATATGAAACAGATAGAGAACTAAAAAACTAGTTTAGTTAAATCTCGCCTAATCGCGGCCAAAATCTAGTTCTAGTTCATAATCCTAAATTAATCTCCAGCTGAATTAGATTGTTATCATCTGAACTAGTAGATACTTAAAAGTCATGATAAAATTTTCTTTTTCGAAAAGCCACTTTCCAGAAATTTATTTATTGAAAATTTTGTTTTAGATGATTTCATTTTCAAAAATTTATTCATTTAAAAACTTTATTTTAGCAAAATTTGTATGTATGTAGTTTTTTTCAATTTAAATATTTTGTTTTTCAAGAATTTCGTTATTTGAAAATATTTCTTTGGAAAATTATATTCTTTAAAATTTCATTTTTAAAAATTACTCATGGGACGATCATTTCCGATACAGAATTTTATCTAATATGATATTTTATGTAATGAAATTTTTTGTTAATCTTACAAAGATCTTTAATATTGTGTTTTTTTTATGGGTCTTGCACACGTGCTGCAGGGAGGTCCCTAAAGCGCTACAGGAGCGGCACGTGTTCGGAAAAAGCGCTTCACGTTGCTCTTGAATCGCTGTAAATTGTACTCGGTGGGAAACACAGTCCTGGGCAAATTATTCCAAAGGGATGATGTTCTCCATACAAAGGACTGTTTGAAAAGCGTTGTACGAGAAGTAACAAGCTGAACCTCATACGGATGTGAAGTATCAGCGCGATGTGTATTTCTAACATGCACCGCTCTGGGAGGAATTAAACGGGCCACATCCTCCGAACACTTTCCATGGAAATACTTGTAGAATAGGCTCAAGTCGCCAACCGTTCTTCGATGCTCCAGCGAATCAAGGCCGCCGGTTAGTTCCAGGTCTCCAATCAGACGAACAGCTCTTCTTTGAATAGAATCCAACAAATGCAGTGTATGCTTGGGAGCGGAGCCCCAAACATGGAAGCAGTATTCCATAGTTGGTCGAATTTAAGCTTTGTAAAGAATTAACAGTTGTTGTGGAGTGTAAAGCTTTCTGGTTCGAAATAATATTCTCTGAGAAGCTCTCCTTGCTACGCCTGCAACATGCTCATGCCAGGACATATTAGCTCCCAAATTAACGCCCAACAAATTGAGCGACGATGTTAGAGGAATGGAGTGCCCCGCCATAACTATGTCGGGTTCACCAACATTAACTTTTTTAGAAAAAACTGCCGCCTGGGTTTTTGTAGCGTTAAATTCCACTAGGTTAATATCACCCCAAGATAAAATATCTTCCAGGTCTTTGTTAAGTTGAATGACTTCCTGCTGTCTGCGGATATTCGTCTGAGTAGCCGATGTCCGAGCATTCAAAGTGAATGAAGAGATAAGCGTACTGTCATCTGCAAAGCTGTAGATTGAATTTTCGGTCTTTTCCAGCAGATCGTTAATGTTGAGGTACACCGGCGTTGATAGTGAAGGTGTTAGAAAGAAATCCGTCGACTGCCACTCGTAAAGAACGCTCTCTGATTAAACATGAGAGCCACAAACAGAACTTTTCAGACATACCATAAGAGCGTAGCTTAGCCAACAGCCCATCGTGCCAAACACGGTCGAATGCCTTGGATATGTCAAGAGCAACCCCTCGAGATTCTCCAAAGTGTTCAATTGCGTTGTTCCAAACGTGTGTTACATAAGTCAGAAGATCTCCTGTTGATCTATTTTTACGAAAGCCATATTGATGATCGCTAATAATGTTGTATCCTTCAAGATATTTTGTTTTTTCAAGAATTTCGTTATTTGAAAATATTTCTTTGGAAAATTCTATTTTTTAAAATTTAATTTTTAAAAATTACTCATGGTACGATCATTTCCGATACAGAATTTTATGTAATATGATATTTTATATAATGAAATTAATTGTTAATCTAACAAAGCTCTTTAATATTGTTCTTGAATCGCTGTAAATTGTACTCGGTGGGAAACACAGCGCTGGGCAAATTATTCCAAAGGGATGACGTTCTCCATATAAAAGATTGCTTGAAAAGCGTCGTACGCGGAGTAACAAGCTGAACCTCATACGGATGTGAAGCACCAGCGCGACGTGTATTTCTAACATGCACCGCTTTGGGAGGAATTAAGCGGGCTACATCCTTCGAACACTTTCCATGAAAATACTTGTAGAACAGACTCAAGTCGCCAACCGTTCTTCGATGTTCCAGCGAATCAAGGCCGCCGGTCAATTCCGGGTCCCCAATCAGACGGACCGCTCTTCTCTGAACAGAATCCAACAAATGCAGTGTATATTTGGGAGCGGAGCCCCAAACGTGGGAGCAGTATTCCATAGTTGGTCGAATTTGGGCTTTGTAAAGAATTAACAGTTGCTGTGGGGTGTAAAGCTTTCTGGTTCTAAATAATATTCCCAATTTTTGAGAAGCTCTCCTTGCTATGCCTGCAACATGTTCATGCCAAGACATATTTGCTCCCAAACTAACGCCCAACAAATTGAGCGAAGATGCTAGGGGAATGGAGTGCCCCGACATAACTATGTCGGGTTCAGCAACTATAACTTTTTTAGAAAAAACTGCCGCTTGGGTTTTTGTAGCGTTAAATTCCACTTGGTTACTGTCACCCCAAGATAGAATTTCTTCCAGGTCTTTGTTAAGTTGAACGACCTCCTGCTGTCTGCAGATATTCGCCTGAGCAGCCGATGTCCGAGCGTTCAAGGTGAATGGAGAGACAAGCGTACTGTCATCTGCAAAGCTATAGATTGGATTCCCGGTCTTTTCCAGCAGATCGTTAATGTAAATGAGAAAGAGAGTAGGAGACAGTATGGAGCCCTGGGGCACACCGGCGTTGATAGTGAAGGTGTTAGAAAGAAATCCGTCGACCGCCACTCGTAAAGAACGCTCTCTGAGGAAACATGAGAGCCACAAACAGAACCTTTCAGACATACCATAAGAGCGCAACTTAGCCAACAGTCCATCGTGCCAAACACGGTCGAATGCCTTGGATATGTCAAGAGCAAACTGCTCGCGATTCTCCAAAGTGTTCAATTGCGTTGTTCCAAACATGTGTTACATAAGTCAGAAGATCTCCTGTTGATCTATGTTTACGAAAACCATATTGGCGATCGCTAATAATATTGAATCGTTCAAGATATTTTAGAAGATGCTCATTGATAACCTTTTCCATGACTTTCGATATTATTGAAAGCAGTGCAACTGGTCGGTAGTTATTTGGCAAGGTCTTCTTACCTTTTTTAGGTATCGGCTGAACCGTGGCACATTTCTAGCAGGACGGAAATATTCCCTTTCTGTAGGATAGGTTAAAAAGTCTACAGAAAACTGGTGTTAGTTCCCTTGCACAGTTTTTGAGAGCTATGGCAGGTATTCCGTCTGCGCCAGAAGCCTTCTTGGTGTCTAGCTTCATTAAAATACGCTTTATGATGCGCTGTCTGAAGACAACATCGGGCATCCTTGACTGCAATATGGGAATAGTAGGTGGTGTTTTTTCCTTGGAAATCGACAGTAGAATGTGAAGCAAAGAGTTCAGCCAACAAGTTCGCTCTCTCAACAGGTGTGGTTGCAATGGAATTATCTGGCCGTGTGAGTGGTGGTATGGTGGATTTGGTAAAGTTTTGACTAACTGCCTTAGCGACTGCCCAAAAGGACCTGGAATTGTTGGGACAAGCGAGAAGTTTGTTTCTAATTCGTTGATTGTGTGCCTCCTTGGTTTCGTCGATAATTCCCTTGCATCTGTTCCGGGCATGAACAAAGATATTTCGATTTAAGGTGTTAGGATTTTCACGCCATTGTCGGTAGGCAATATGTTTAGAAGCAACAGCTTCTTTGCATTTTCGGTCGAACCAAGGTTTGCCGTTGGAGGAGCATTTCTTCGAAAAAGGGATGTAAGCTTCCATACCAGCCAAAATAACATCGGAGACCTCCCTGGCGCAGTCAGATGGGTTATCGGATCGAAAACAAACGTCCATCCAAGAGAAAGTTCGAAAGTATTCCATAATATCTTCCCATTTAGCAGATTTGTAGTGCCAAATCTTGCGCGGCCTAGGCGCCTCTCTGTCACTGATTGGCAGGATACTCGATGTCGAAAGCAGTTTATGGTCGGAAGAACCTAACGGCGGATTTACGGTGACCGTGTAAATCTCCGGATTGGTGGTTAAAAACAGATCAAGAAGACTGGCGAACTCCCCGTCTCGATCAGGGATCCGTGTTGGTTCGTCAATAAGCTGAGTTAAGCCATAACTGATTGAGAATGATTCAGCTTCACGACCTTGTTCGTCGGTTGTATTTGAATATTTGAGCCAGTTGATATTGTGGACATTAAAGTCGCCCAGGATGGCAATTTCGGTACTTGGATAGTTACTTTGTAAATAATCGATGGTGTCTGCAAGAGAAGCGAAAAGTGTTACGTGCATACAAAGCAGTTTTCATTTTGCCTTGGACTGTATAGTAAAATTTTGTAAAATTATGTAAAAATATAGTAATTATGAGAGTTTGCTTTCATTAGATCAAAATATTTGTTAGGTGCTATGCTAAGTAAACTATTAATTTGCTTATAGAAAATTAGGATAAAATATTGTTTTACTTTAAAGTATCATTCTCAAACGTAACTACATGCTTTACATAATAGGATATTAATAACCAAGGTGTAGTCAAATACTTTTATTGCTCAAGCGTTTTTGAATTCTGAGCTACATGGTACCTTATAGTACCAGCATTTTGAGATAATTTTATCACTATTTATTAAACAATATTACTTTAACTGTTTTTCTTGTTACAGTCAGTCAAGTAAGAACGTGTCGGCAATAATTCATTTTTGGTAGATGTGATTCTAGCGATTCAACAAAAAATCGATAGAGAGACCTTTGTCTACTATGCATTTTAGTAAAAGTATCAATCACGTAAAATCCCAAATGGCTTACTTGTTTGCGCGTCGGTTCAAGGCAGTCTTTCTTTGTTCCCATCCAAAGGGGCCTAAAATAACATATTCCGCGGCCACTAAAAGTATTAAAAAAGTCGGTGTCGTTTGTGAAGAAGTGGTTAAAATTATTTTAACGAGACGTAAAATGACGACGACTTGCCAAAACGTAGCTCAGTAGGCAAAGTCACACCGAAAGTCGAAAAATGAATCGTGTCTTTGTTTTCACGGGATCCGAAATTGACGCTGCGTCAAGGAGCGGCAAAATTAAGAAAATTGGGTTTTAATGTGTCTCATGAGACCATTCGACAACATCTTCGTGCTCATGATGTTACATTCCGAAGCACGTTGAAGAAACCTTTGCTGGATAAAAATCACGTCGCGAAGTGGTTCGCTAGAGTGGCCCTCATAATCGCCGGACGGCAACCCTATTGAAAAAGTTTGGTCCTTTGTAAAAAGAAAGCTCAAAGGAAAGACTCTGAGGACTTTGACTCAGTTGTCTCGCGAGATTCGAAACATTTGAAAATCATTGCTGAAAATCTCGTCGGCAGCGTGCCTCGAAGATGCCAGGCGATTATTGACACAGAAGGCGATTGGACAACTTACTAAGGTAATTGTGCCGTTGTTAACACACCTAAGAATAAATTGATGGCAAAAAATGTTCTCGAAACACATTTTTTCAAGGATACGAGCGATCACGTCTTACCTGACAGACTGTATATCCATCACAATCATGCTACATATGCTCTCTTTATTTGTTTTATCTTTTCTGTGTGGTTGTTGCCGAAGATAACGTTAGCAAAAAAATATTACTCATTTCCGGGATAATTAATAAAAAAAAACCTGAAAAAAATATGTTGCCAAATAGAGAGAACAAGAAGTTCATTTAATAAGCTTTCTTTTTATATATGAAACAGTTTCACATGTAAATACATACTAGATAAACTAGTTTCTAAGTTACCTTAATAATAAAATTATCTTTACCTATATGAGGTGTTTCATAAAAACGGGATACTTTATTAAAATTGCTTACGTATCCCTGTTTTAGTGTTTAAACTTCCAATTTATCAGGAAGAATTAACCTTCTGGGGTACAATCACTTCTTTTCTCAGTTAAACATAAAATTACCTTTTAAAAAGAGTACAAAAAACAAAAATGCATCGTCAGTTCTCATATCTCTAGAGCTTTTCCTATGCTAAACTCATTTTGTGAATAACACATATCTTACCAAAGCCTTAATTCTTTACTTGTTGGAAATGAAATTCTTGAGTGCTTAATATGAGAAAATTTAATATGTCAGGCGAACTGAAATCGACCCACTACGTTGGAAATACTATACCGTTTATAATTAAAATTTTTGATGAGAGCGGCTATCATCTCTGTATTGTTATTATTATGGTTCTTCTTTCTCACATTTGGTCATTGTGGTTCCATGTTTGGCTGACGGGCACAAGCCAAGTCAGCACAAAAGCTATTACAATGTTTTCAAAATCACTGACTTCTGAATGTTTCTGTGTACGTTTGTGTTGAGTCCTAATTGTACTAAGTGTGGCGTGAATGTTGTTGGTATAAGGCCTGTGGCTGATATGACTAGGGGACAATGATGACCTTTTCTTGTTTCCATAGCCTTTTTATTTCTGTTGCAAATTTTTTCTGTGTATTTCGTTTGGATGTTTGTGTCGTTGGGGACAGCTATGTCAATTAGATGTGACACTGAACAGTAATATCGGGTCTATTTTCGGAGACTGTTTTATCTGTATGGGCACTGATGTCCCAGTAGAGCTTGTAATCTTTAATTTCAAGTATGGATTGTAGTAGACATCTGTGTTTTGTATGAGTTCGTATGTTGTGACTAGTGCTTGATAAACTACTTTTGCCGCTGAGTCATGTCTGGCTATGTATTCTGTTCCGGCTAATATTTTACATCCGCTTGTTATGTGTTCGATCGTTTCTTTATGCTGGTGGCATTTCCTGAATCTGTCTTCTGTAATAGTTGGTTTTTTTTTTTATTTATTTATTATTATTATGTATAAAAAAGACAAATCCGACGCGACAACTCTAGGTGGTGAAGATCACTTCTCACACCCGTTCGGTTGGTAATTATCAACCCAACTCATCTGCTTGAGCAATCTAAAAGAACCAAGAGTAACTGCCCTTTACAACTCTATTGCAAGCGAATAAGGCGAGATACAGCATGCTGGTATCTTCAGGTTTTCTAGGAATATGTTCTTAATTCCTCCTACAATTCAAATGATGTACCACCATTGTTACCGAGTGTCGTGGGAATAGGGTGCGAAATTCGTGGTTTAAATCGTGATACTTGGAAAATTTCAACTGCTCTATTCGCTTTAGCACGTAGGTATCGAAAATTCAATATTAATTTATTTTTGTTGATTTATTGAAAAGTACTGTATCAGATTTGATAGTTTGCAAACGTCTTGTGGTCGATAAGGCAAATTCCAGTAGATACTGGATCTGTGATTTTCCACAACCTACTCTTCCAGAAGATAAAACTTGGAAATTAATCGTCAATATCGTATAAATGGTCAAAACGGTAATGTAAGATATGAAGCGCGACGTTGTAATGATGAAAGAACATTAACTGGGAACGTTGAAGTTATGTACATAAGTGATTCTAGTCCATGGTTGTATGTACGACACTTGGTGTTCGCCAGGTCGGTAAATCGACTACAATACATGTATGAATAATACCATCCTTAAACCTTTTTAACTGTAGAAAAGTAAATGTTAGTTTTTTCAACAGCTACAAGGAAATGATGTTTCTATAAAACACTCCATGTTCTGAATTTTTTATACACTGTTTATAAAATTGTTCTGTTTTGCAGTTTTAACTCTATTAACATTAGGGTGTTCTAAACCAAGAATGTTAATCTCGCTATTTGGTTGTTTATAAAATTGTTCTATTTTGCAGTTTTAACTCTATTAACATTAGGGGGTTCTAAACCAAGAATGTTTATCTCGCTATTTGATTGTTCGATAATGTCTCTAAAGTCTGTTGCCAGACTAAGTTCTTCCGCAGTGCCTTCGGTATCCCTATACAAAAATCCTCCTACTCCTCTCTCTTGATGGCCGCAGACCATCTCCAGGAGAAAATGCGAACCTTTTGCAACCTTGCACGCTAGTTCAACCAGACTTCCACTTTGATGGTGTGAAAAGTATATTCGAGAAGCAGAATGTCGAGAGGATGGCGACTTCGATTTTTTGTTCACAATGTTTGATAACTTTATATTTTCTAGATGTTGACGATACCGTTCCCTGTCGAGCTTGATAATGGCACTTTTATCTAATCCAAATTCTATATCAATATATCACGTGTATTCTTAAACTGCTCTAAGGGATTGATGTAGATCTCGTACTGAAATTTAAAATCATCTGTATAAAATAGATGAGCGACATATATATATATATATATATATATATATATATATATATATATATATATATATATATATATGTATATATATATATTTAAGGGTCTGTTACAGCTAATGCTGTCTCCCTTCTCTCAACCTCGCGTTCCATTCTCTTCGATCTTCCCAGTCTCCTTCCTGTAACCCTCTGTCTTCCATTGCCTCATCGACGTCATCTCGCCATGAGCGCCTAGGTCTTCCCTTCTTTCTTCTTCCAATTGGACTTCATTCTGTGATTTTCTTAATCCACCTTCTGTCGTCGCTTCTCCTTACGTGACCATACCATTTCAATTTTTCTTCTATGGCATGTACTGCGTCTTTTATTATTCCCATTAGCGCTCTTATTTCCTCGTTCCTATTCCTATCAGTCCGGGTCACCCTAAAACACCTTCTCTAACATTCCATCTCTACCGCGTTTATTTTTGATTTATATTTCTTGTTAATGGTCCATGTTTCTGTCCCGTATGTCATGATACTTTCAATGATTGTTCTGTATATTCTGAGTTTGTTTGCTTTCGTTATGTGCTTATCCCGTAATATTAAGTTTAACTGTCTGATGCAGGTTTTCGTTTGTCCTAGTCTCGATTTCATTTCTCCTTTGGATGTTGCTTCTCTTGTTATTATGGTGCCCAGGTATTTAAATTTTCCAGTTCCTTTAATTGTTATATTCTCTTCAATTTCTAGATCTTCTATTTCTCCTGTTTTAGTTGTTAGCTATTCCGTCTTATTAAAGTTTATGTCTAGCCCAGCTTTGTCACACTCTTCCTTCAGTTTCCTCACCATATAGCTGAGATCTTCTTCCTGTGCCATGACTACTTGGTCATCTGCGAAACTCAAGCTGTATAAGTAGTCATCTCTTACTGGGACTCCCATACCTTGACATTTATTCTTCCAGTTTTTTAGAGTCTGTTCCAGGTAGATTTTAAACAGTGTCGGAGAGGTTGTGCACCCTTGTAGTAGTCCTTTCATTGTTCTAATTTTGGCTCCTAATTTGTTACCAATTAACTCTGTTAATATTATTTCTATATATCGCTTTTACTGCTTTTATTAATACTATGTCGATTCCCATGTTTGACATTGCTTTCCAGAGATGACTTCTAGCGACTGAATCGTAAGTTTTTCTTATATCGATGAAAGCTAGGTGGATTTCTCTGTTTTTGGCTAGTTTTTTTTTCATCAGTTGCTTGACTGTATATATGTGATCAGTACAGGACTTCCCAGCCGTAAATCCCTATTTCGCCTTTTATATTGTATTCTATCTTATTCTTAATTACTTTCCCATACGCTTAAAATGATGCCTCTATAGTTTTCACATTTCCTTCGGTCACCTTTTTTAAAAATTGAGACTATGTGCACTTCGGTCCATTCATTAGGTATTCTTTCTCTATTTATAGCCCTGTGAAACATGCTTCTTATTATTCGGTGCAGTTTCTCTGATCCGTATTTGATTAATTCATTGACCATTCCTCCTGGTCCAGCTGCTTTCCGGCTTTTCAATGATTTTATGGCCTTCTTTACGTCCTCATATTTTATCTCTACCTCCTCATGTTCGTTTTGTTGTTCGTCATCTTCGTCTCTGTTCAAGAGCCCTGGTCTGTCTTCTGTTAGTAGTTTTTTATAATAGTTATCCCATTGGCTTCCTTGAATGTATTGTATACGGGATTTTTCTTTCAAGTTTATTTTCATAGCTCTAATCGTTCTCCATGCCTCCGTACTTCGTGTTCCACCTATATAGAGTTCGATGTTTTGACATGCTTTTGCCCATTTCTCGCTCTTCTCTTTATTTATTAATCTTTTCGTTTCTCCATTTTTCTCTCTATACCTTCTTAAGTCCTCCTCTGACTTGGTATTCATCCATTTCTCATAGAGTTTCTTCTTTTCTCCGATGGCATTTTTCGTTGTTTCATTAATACTGTCAATGCGTTGTTTGTTTTCCCTGTCGTCTTCACCTAAGGCTCCTTATACCTGCAATTTCTTGGAGAATCACAGTTATACCCAAGTATTTCACTTAGAGCAACTGAAAAAAAGAATCCAAATATAGAATAAAGCTGGACTTAATGAGTCACCGTGAAAGACATCTTTTAAAAGTAACTGGCTAGTAGAGATTTTCAGAGCCATATTAGACGTTGTATGCAGTTCATAAGAAAAGGCGCCACCTGTAGTAATCCTAACAGGTGAAGGATCAGTTTGTAAGATGGTTTGTAGGATACTTTCAATCCATGTCTTTTGTACTGCACGGAGTCCTGTAGGGTACAGAAGAGTTTCATTGAAAATTGCAGACCCTTTTTTTCCCTCTACGGGTAAGTATTTTGTAACAAATGTTTTGGTTTATTGTTTTTGCGATTGGTCAAGGCGCCCATTTTGGAAAAATTACCACTATGTCCTCGAAATACACTTAGGAATTGGTGGTCCTTTATTCAGTTAGTTGTTAAATATTCTAGGTAGATATTCGTGGATACTCGAGAACTTTTTGTGTTTATGCGTAATAGAAAATATAATATTTTGTTTTCTATTTTTTATTTTAAGTTACGATAAGGCATTTCTTCTTTGTGTGACTGTAATTTAGCATACTACAATAAGCGAATAATTTTAGCTATAGATAAATTGTATTCCGGGATAATTTAAAAATAGAAAAATGTGAATTTTAATAATTTTATGGGAATTTTCTTAGTGCAATATAGTCTTGTAGAAATTTGTTCTATTATTTGAAGGATGGGAGCCCATAAGTTTATTATTTTAATCTTTAAATTATTTAATCGCATAGTACACTTGATTGATTGATTTAAAACACCTACTGTTTTTGACAGATAAATAATATATTTTAGGACTGATACATATTAGTGGAAATTAGTGGTCAAGAACATCTGTCGATTAGGCTACATATTTCATAATGATCAGGTAAAGAGAAGTCTAACAATATTGGGATTATAATACTGCCCATATTTTAACAAAAATATAATCAGTACATGTCTTAATTTAAATATTCAATTATAGAGTTACTACTCTCACCTAATCTAATATCTAAATCGTAATCATTCCCCACAAAGATTCTTTAATGCCCGTAAAATAATTTAAAAATATTTAATCTGGTGAAAAACTTCCAAATTCAATAGTTATTATTGAGGATTAACTTTTTAGTATAAATATCGTTAAACACAACCATGGTTACTTTGGAATTTTGGTATTTTTCATATGAAGAGAAATTTTAGTGGTATGTAATAGTGAAATGATTATATAACTTCTATCAATTAGAACAAGAGTTGTGAGAGAAAAATATAATTATATTCTTTCTCTAAGTTTTTACAAACGACCACTAAATGGCGCTATTGAGATGTGACATTACCATTGTTGTTAAATTTGACATTTGTTGTTGTCAAAACAGTGGCAGATGCAGTGCCCGAGTAGTTTGTTTACAGTGAGCGTTTAAAAAAAACGGTTTTGTGAACAAAAGGAAATTTCACTCGAAGGTTTTCGTTGGATGATTATTTACGATTTTAGTAAAGACCTAACTCAACAAACTTTGCCTCGATTCGCTTCGTTCAACTTTTGGTAATGAATCACCATCAGGAAAGACTGTTTACAATGAGTTTTGCAGAATTTCGTCATGGTCGTGTTTCCGTCAACGATGAATTTCGTGAAGGTCGACCAAAATCGGTTGTTGTTCCAAAAAACATCGATGCTGCACACAATATAATTGAAGATGATCGGCATGTGACTTACTGTGAGATAGGGGCATCCTTAGGCATATCGAAGATTGCAGTACATTCGATTTTGCTTGAACATTTAACTGTGAAAAAATTGATGGATTTTGACCGAAACTCAAGAACAGGCTCATGTTAATTGGTGTAAGGAAATGCTCAAAAAATTCGACCGAGGGCATGCAAAATCCGTATGCAACATCGTAACAGGAGATGAAACTTGTGTATATTTGTAGGGATGCAGAAACTAAGCAACAAACAACTGTTTGGATGTTCCAAGATGAACTGAATCCTACAAAAGTGGTTCGTTCGCGAAGTACTTCCAAAAAAACTATCGCTTGTGTCTTTAATTATACTGAACATGTTGCAACCATTGCTTTAGAGGATCGAAGAACAGTTAATGCTGAATAGTATACAACAATTTTTAAACAATCGTTACCTACAAAAATGGAATGGTAGGGATGGATTCATTCAGTGGCCCCCTCGATCATGTGACTTAACACCTTTAGACTTCTTTTTGTGGGGCTACATTAAAGATCGTGTTTATGTAAATCCCCCTACAACACCAGTAGATATGGAAAATAGGATACGGGATGCGTGCAGGACAATAACGCCCTTTATGCTAAGGAAAGTGAAGGAAAATATAGTAAAATGACTAAACATGTGTATTCAAGCAGACAGGCATATTTTTGAACATTTATTACGTCATAATAATTAACCATAAGATAAGTTAAACTATATTAAAATTATAATTAACTATTTGTTTATATTTTCATAATAGCATAAGTGTATTAAAAACAAGGGTAAAAATTGAAAAATTCAAAATAAATCGAAAACTATTAAATAGGTATATGACATACTTAATAAAAGTTGGAGGATTTTGTAAAATCTATCAAAAAAAAATAATATACAGGCTGTGCTATTTAAAAAATTTGAGATTTTTCAATTTAAAATAGTCGAAATGCATAAATTTATTTTGAACACCCTGTAGCATCTAACTGAAATTTCTTTACATATATCTTTTTGCTTTTCATCTCTATAGAACGCTAGTACCAATTATGAATATTCAACCTTCAGAAACAATGGCGCTACTGGCAATTTTTTATACAACTGAAAATTTTTTTATAAAAATTGAAATATTAGAAAAACTACTAGGTTTAGGTATATAACATTATTAATAATAAAGTTATAAAATTTTACGCAGTTAAAAACACATATGTTATATCGGCCACACTTTTTTCCAGTACCCTGTATACTCAAAAATAATTTTAAACCCTGCACCTTAACATTCCCTAAAACTATTGTATTTAACATTTTTTCATCATTCCCGAAACAAATGAGATAATGAACTTTACTCTATCGTTGACTCATCCTGTACACAGTAAGGAGAGTATATTTCCTAAAAACTTCCCAACTTGAAAACCTAGATCTGGTAACTTTTTTTGTTCGCAAAATACTCTAATCGTGTAAGAACATGCACCCTAAAATAATAAGCCATATTTTAAGCGAGATACAAACTTGATTTGAGAATGAGATGTTTCGAATCAATATTATTAACCGTTTCGTAAAATAAAAAAAATTTGTTACTTATTATGAAAATTGATCAATGACCTCACATAACACATCCCATATGAGTTACAAACAATTTTTTTCCGGATCTGTTACTATGAAAGACGATGATTAGGGTGCCGGGGGTTTGTGAGGAGGATGCGATATTGTTCTATTTCTAGTAGTCAATATTAATAACCGGTCAAGTGCAAGTTGGACTTGCGCAATTAGTTTTCCGTACGTTGATTGCTTTTAAAATAAAAAAATTTTGTTACTTAGGTATAAAATGATCAATGACTTCACAGAACACATCCCAAATGAGTTTTCAACAATTTTTTTTCCGATCTTTACTGAAAACTAATGGCCTTGAAAATTTTTTTATATACCAGATAATTATTAAAGATCATGGCAATGCAAAACTGGCAATTAGTGATAATTTTCGTTCAATCTACACCGGCACCGTGTAGAGAATATTCCAGAGTTTTTTAAAAATGTTTTGAACAGAGAGATCGCGATAAGGACAGCGATTTTTTAAGCGAACTTTTAAGATATTTAATAAGAAATATTTTACAAAAAAAAAAATTTAAAGTACGAATAAACAATTAAAAATGATAAGTTTTAGCTCTTTTTTTATCAATACTTGTATCTGTATCTCTTACAACAGATCAACAGTAGTCTCCTGGCATGTTCTGGTCCCAAAAACCTTGATAATTTTGCTCAAATAATTTTATATCCTAATGAAACCGCTCGCCATGCTCATAACTAATACTTCCAAGGTTTTCCAGAAAAAAATCCAGATGGGAATGAAAAAAATAAATTTTAAAGGACATGTTCACACCCATCAGTTCGTAATTCTACAATAAATTTGCAACGATCTCTTGATAATTGTCATTTTTTCTGTTACCTGAAAAATCACGAACAGGTTTGAAGGAATTCCAGGCAGCCTTTTCAACGTCCGTCAAATGGCTCTTAAATGTTTTATCATCTAAAATTTTCCTGATTTGAAGACATAAATATTCCTTCTTTTAATTTAGCCTCAGAAAGATTCGTGAACACACTGCATAAATACAGAAACGCTGGCCCTGTCTTATTCAAAGCTTTGACAAAATTTTTCATTAAGCCTAACTTAATGTGCAGCGGTGATAATATAATTTTTTTTTTGGGTTAACCAAACATGTATTTTTAATGTTGATTTTACCTGGAACATATTCTTCTAATAGGCCAAATTTCTTTGCCCTCGAGTCCCATAAGCACAAGAAGCAACAGTACTTTGTGTAGCCGCCTTGCAAACCTAAAAGCATACCGATGACTTTTAAGTCACCACAGATATGCCAATTGGGACATTCATATTTGATCATTTTAATTAATATGGACATTGTTTCATAGGTTTATTTACAATTTACTGCATGATCTATTGGGATAGAAGGCTTTTTTATTTCCGTTGTGCAAAAGAACAGCTTTGAGGTTTCTCTTCGAGGAATGGATAAAAAGGCGCCATTCTTGTAGGTTGTATGGTTGTTTCATTCCTTCAAACAGTCCATTAACATCATGACAATAACAAAATTCATTTTCTTTTGTAAAAAAAAACAGCATAGGTCTTACTCCTGCAGAGATAAATACTAACTCTTGTGTCAGGATCAAGCAACTTCCACTGCTGCAGCTTTGAGGCAAGTAATTCTCTTTTAGACTTAGACAACTACAAATCTCTTATAAGATCGTTGAGTTCAGACTGAGTTATCAAATGCGGACTGTCCTCATCGCCGACAAAATTATCCGAGCTGGACTGCTCACTGTCACTACTCTGGTGCAGTAGAATAGTGCTCGACGTAGCTGTGACATTTCGGGTCCGGTCATTTCTGCCGGATGGTGTAGGAACTGGCAAATCTTTTGAATGAGGCACAGGCTTAGACACTACTTTTCGAGTTGAAACCAGAAGTTTTAGTCAAGCAAAAGTAACAGTTGGTGCGTGGTTTGTTGACTCTCTCCAGATCATCGGTTTACCAAAGTTCAAAGATCTGTTTTTACCTGAATACCAGTAGTCGAGGACCAGTCTGCAGTTTGTACAAACCACATGAGGAACCCAATATTTATCTTGATGTGACACCGGAAATCCAAAATAATGTAAATAGGCGTTTTGCAGGGAGTTTGTGATAGAATAGTCTCAATTTAACTGAACAGTTTTGCCACAAACGTAGCAAAAACGGTTTGGATTAATTTTACACATTCTAGACGACATTTTAGAACAATCTTTCGTATTTGCTTCACTTCGTTGTTTATATAATCAAACAAAGAAATCATTACAACTACTGCGGGTACATGAGAAGCACAAACGGTTTTATCTGAGAATTATGACGTGCTAGCGGAAAACAAAAATACTTTATTAACTAGCCTACTTAGCCTATTTAAAAAATATATGTTTCGTTCGATGAACAAAAATAAGTATTTTTTTGTAAACTAATGTTATTGGTCGTAAGGTGTTTCGTAAATATGTTTTTGTTTATCTATGTCAGAAATAATCTACGATGGTGATTATACGTTTTTTTATTTAATAACTATTACACAATCATACATATGCGACTACTAAAGGTACATTTTCTCTAATCTTACTCACGGTCGACGCTTGTGAATTACACAAAACTAAAAGGAAATTTAAGTTGCAAAACCGGTAGAACTAAATTAAGCGCGAAATCTTTTGCGTGCATAATTAGAAGCAACGAGCCGTGTAGGGCTTAAGGGATGTACGAGACGGCAGCTTCCGTGCCCTTCGCCTTGGCACCGACCGCTCCTTTTGGCGGTTGATTTATGAAAGTTCGCAAAACAAGTGACGTGAATTACCATGTTGGAGAAGCGTGTCTTCCTAAGATTAATTATCCACCCACGTCGCGAATATACGCTACTTGATATCATAATGGACCGAAACGCACCTATAAAATATCTTTCCTGAAAAAAATACGGCAGAAACATAACGACTTTAGTTGAAAATGGAAAACAAACTTTGTGTTTTTTTTAAGTCTCATATTTAAATTAACAAAAAAATTTTTCATAAATTGCGAATTTTCTTATAACAATATCCATTTCGATAGTACAATGCAATCAAACTCACATATGATTCCTGTAGTAAACAGGCGAAGTAAAATTACAGTAAGAACTTTACAGGGATATTTGTTTAAGTGTCTCACCTAATTCACTATTTACTAGTACTAACCTTAGTTTTTTATGAGGAAGCCAAATATCATAACAAACTATTTGTCACTTGTCAAATTTGACTGATCACAAAGACAATCAAGATTTTTTTAAAAGGCAACCCTCTACATATGAGCACATCATTAACTTCTTCTTAAAGTGCCTATTCGGTTCGAATGTTGGCAATCATTCTGGTTATTATTACTTTATCCACTGCAGCTCTAAAAAGACCGGTAGTATTTGTTGAGAACCAATTTCGCAGATTGTCTAGCCAGGAGATGCGTCTGTGACCTAGTCCCCTTTTTCCAAATACTTTTGCTTAGAGTATTCGCTGTAGTAATCCATATCTGTGGGGATTTCTCATTTTGTGTCCTAAATACTCCAATTTTCCTGCTTTAACAGTTTCCATAATGTCCAGTTTCTTGTTCATGCGACATAAAACATCCTCGTTGATAATATAGTCAGTATAAGAAATTTTCAAAATTCGGAGATATAGTCATAATTCAAATTCTTAGAAGGCGCTCCAGTCAACGTCCAAGATTCCACACCATAAAGAAGGACACTGAAGACATAACATCTTAGGAGTCTCATTTTCGTGCTCAATTTTATTGCTGCGCTTTTGAAACGTGATGTCATTTTAAGGAACACTGGTCTAGCTTTTTCGATACGGCAACGAATTTCCTATGAATGATCCCATTGTTCGTCTATCATTGTACCTAGATATGAGTTTTGTGGAGTTCTTTGTATTTGTTGATTGTTAACCATCAACAAGGTAGCAGGAACCGGAGACTTGCTGATTACCATGTACTTTGTTTTGTTGATATTAAGTTCGAGGCCGTATCCATTACTGACTTCGTTTATTTTTGTCTTAAGATGTTGTAGACCTTTTAAGTTATCAGCCATAACCGCCGTATCGTCCGCATAACGAATGTTATTTATTCGCTCCCCATTAAGCAGTATTCCTTCATCAGCCTCTTCCAGTGCCTCTCTGAAGATTTGCTCAGAGTATATATTAAACAATAGTGGAGACAAAACACAACCTGCCTTACTCCACGTTCAATCGATATTGTTTCTGAGCGCTCTCCTTGTGCTTTAATAAATGCCATCTCGTTCCAGTAGAGGTTGCCAATAATCCGCAGATTCTTTCCATTTAGCCCAAGATCTTTCAGAATTTCGACCATTTTGTGATGTTGGACTCTATCAAAGGCCTTTTGGTAGCCGATCAGGCACAAATATACGTCGTCATTAATGTCTCTACATCGCTGAATCAAAACCTGCGGCCTCTCTGGTTCCCATGGCATCCCGAAAACCGAATTGTGTAGCTGACAAGTTTTCTTCACACAACTTATATGTTCTTCTGTGAATGATGTTCAGAAATGTTTCTAAAAGATTGCTTATGAGGCTAATTGTTCGATATTCTCTCCGCATTTTTTAGCGCCTGCATTTTTTGGGATCGTTATAAACTCAGACTTTAACCAGCTTTCTGGGATTCTGCTTAAATCATAGATTTTATTGTAGATCACCGTAGACCACTTAATCTCATTCTCATCTAAGAACTTGAGACACTCCCCATGGAATTCATCGGGATCAGTGGCTTTTCCATTTTTTAGTTGATTTATTACAATGCGCACTTCATCGTTGGTAATACAGGGCCCAAACAAGCCTATTGAGCATTGTGGCTGATCTAGTCTTGCATCAGAAAATAACTCTGTAATATAGTCTTGCCGTATCTTCACTTTCTCTTCTTTATCGATAACAACGTTTCCTTGATGATCTATTAAACGTCCATTTGGTTTCGTTCTCCATTCACTAGTTAAGGCTTTCATTTTTCGACAGGTATTAAAGCTATCTTACTTTCCCAACAACTTCTCTATCTCTTTACATCTTTCACCATTCCACCTATCTTAAGCTGTTCGAATTTCTTCCTGTATTTATGTGTGTAGTCTGCTATATTCTGTTTTATTACCTCTGTTTTCGTGTAAACCGTCTTTCCTCCATTAGTCTTAAAATGTCATATGTCATCCATTCCTTCCTTTTATGTGTTTGTTCCATAGTTATATCATTAACTAGAATTTTTACAATCCATTTGCAAAAATATACATACAATAAACACTTGATATTTATTTTCAGTCGTTACCGCTATAGAGGGCATTCAAGTTATTGAACCGAATTTTAACTTTTAACTGGCTTAAATATTCAGATACTACCGACGAACAAGGTCGTGAAGCTGAATCATTCTCAATGAGCTGTGGCTTAACTCAGCTTATTGACGAACCAACACGGGTCCCTGATCGAGACGGGGATTTGGCACTACAGATCTGCTAAATGGGAAGATCTCATGGAATATTTTCGAACTTTTTCTTGGTTAGACGTTTGTTTTCGTTCTGACGATCCATCTGACTGCGCCTAGGGAGGTTTTCGATGTTATTTTGGCTGGTATGGAAGCTTACATTCCTTTTTCGAAGAAATGCCCGTTCAGCGGCAAGCCTTGGTTTGACCGAAAATGCAAAGAAGCTGTTGCTTCTAAACATCCATCTTGCCTACCGACGATGGCCTGAAAGTCCGAACACCATAAATCGTAACACCTTTATTCGTGCCCGGAATAGATGCAAAGAAATTATCGACGAAACCAAGGAGACACACAATCAGCGAATTAGAAACAAACTTCTCACTTGTCCCAACAATTCCAGGTCCTTTTGGTCAGTCGCTAAGGCAGTTAGCCAAAATTTCACTAAATCCACCATACCACCACTCACACGGCCAGATAATTCTATTGCAACGACATTTGTTGAAAAAGCGAACTTGTTGGCTGAACTCTTTGCTTCACATTCTACTGTCGATTTCCAAGGAAAAACAGCACCATAGTGCAGTCAAGGATGCCCGATGTTGTCTTCAGACAGCGTATCATAAAACATATTTTAATGAAGCTAGACACCAAAAAAGCTTCTGGCGCTGACGAAATACCTGCCATAGTTCTCAAAAATTGTGCAAGGTAACTGACACCAGTTTTCTGCAGTCTTTTCAACCTATTCTACAGAACGGGAATATTTCCTTCCTGCTGGAAATGTGCCACAGTTCAGCCGATATCTAAAAAAGGCAAGAAGACCTTGCCAAATAACTACCGACCAATCGCACTACTTTCAATAATATCGAAAGTCATGGAAAAGGCTATCAATCAACATCTTCTAAAATATCTTGAAGAATTCAACATTATTAGCGATCACCAATATGGCTCTCGTAAACATAGATCAACAGGAGATCTTCTGACTTATGTAACACATGTTTGGAACAACGCAATTGAACACTTTGGAGAATCTGGAGCGGTTGGTCTTGACATATCCAAGGCACGATGGGCTGTTGGCTAAGCTATGTTCTTGTGGTATGTCTGAAAAGTTCTGTTTGTGGCTCTCAAGTTTGCTCAGTGAGCGTTCTTTACGAGTGGAAGTCGACGGATTTCTTTCTAACACCTTCACTATCAACGCCGGTGTGCCCCAAGGCTCCATACTATCTTCTACTCTCTTTCTCATTTACATTAACGATCTGCTGGAAAAGACCGAAAATCCAATCTACACCTTTGCAGATGACAGTACGCTTATCTCTTCATTCATTTTGAACGCTCAGACTTCAGCTGCCCAGGAGAGTGTCCGCAGACAGCGGGAAGTTGTTAAACTTAACAGGGACCTAGAGAAAATTCTGTCTTGGGGTGACAGTAACCAAGTGGAATTTAACGCTACAAAAACCCAGGCGGCAGTTTTTTCTAAAAAAGTTAACGTTACTGAACCCGACATAGTTATAGCGGGGCACTCCATTCCTCTAACATCGTCACTCAACTTGCTGGACGTTAATTTGGGAACAAATATGTCCTGGCATGAGCAATAGCAAATTCGACCAACTATGGAATACTGCTCTCATGTTTGGGGCTCCGCTCCCAAACATACACTGCATTTGTTGAATTCTGTTCAGAAAAGAGCTGTTCGTCTGATTGAAGACCCGGAACTGACCGGCGGCCTTGATTCGCTGGAACATCGAAGAACGGTTGGCGACTTCAGCCTATTCTACAGATATTTTCATGGAAAGTGTTCGGAGGATGTGGCCCGTTTAATTCCTCCCAGAGCGGTGCATGTTAGAAATATACGTCGCGCTGATACTTCACTTCCGTATGAGATTCAGCTTGTTACTCCTCGTACAACTCTTCTCAAGCAGTCCTTTATATGGAAAACATCATCCCTTTGGAATAATTTGCCCAGGACTGTGTTTCCCACCGAGTACAATTTACAGCGATTCAAGAACAACGTATATCGCTTTTTTCGAATACGTGTCGCTCCTGTAGCGCTTTAGGGACCTCCCTGCAACACGTGTGCTAGACCCATAAAAAAAAATATATTTTTGTAGACGGATTGAACAATGCTATTTAGTAGTGTGCTTATATGTAGACGGTGCCATTTAAAAAGATCGAATTGGCTTTGTAAACTATTATATTTATTATTCTAATCTTAGACGTGTTCACTGGCCATATCTGTTACTCACTTTGATTTAAATAACGTAGTTGTATAACTCCTTAAAACTAAATCTTCAGAGGACTACTGATATAATTTTTGGCAAAAAAATTGCCAGTAAAAACCTATAACCAATTTAAAAAGGTAAATCATATTAACATAACTTTTACAAATAGCATTAAAAGTCTCAGGCTATATGTGGATCAAGACTTAAAATTTTCAAATCATGTGACCAAGCATTAAAAAGCGGGTATGAATTTAAAACTATGTTACTCTTGATAATCTTACACTTGAATTACTATGACGCTATCTACGGCCCATGTATGAATGTTCCAAATGCTAGGCGGATTCAAAAACCGCAAAACTCTTGTGTATGATAAATATATGACAGAAAAAAATTTGGCCATATTAGCGACTAAGGAAAGAAGATCGATCGGGTAATTGAACATGGCGATTTTTGCAGTTCGCTTCCCATTTGTTCTTAGTCATTAGCCAAAAACTTTGTCATATCTTTATAATAAAAACCAGGTTTCGATGTGGTGTGCAAAATGATAATGTTCGCTTTAGAAGTTAATTCTATAAGCCTTTCCATAACACAGAAATGTTTATACATTCATTTTCATATAACATTGCGAAATACCTAAATAAATTAATTTTGAATATTCAACATTAAATTCTGAAATATTCCTCAAAACCAAGGTTTTCCATTTATAAATTTCCGATTTTTAAAAGGAAAATTTGGAACCTTGGTTTTGGGAATATTTTGGTTCTATGAATTGTGTGAATTTTCTGTTATTTTTTATTCATCTTTATACTTCAATCTTTTTAGTCATTTAACTCCAGTTATTTTTCTTAGAAATGCTTTCTTCTTTGTAATTTCATTTTTAGTGTTCCGTACAAAATACTTATAAGATTACTTGAGTGTCTGCCCGTCTGTCTGTCTGTCCGCTTGTCTGTCCATCTGCCACACCTGATTTTCTTCGAAACTATTTGACATAGAAAGATGAAATTTGGTACTAATATAGGAATTGGTGGCCCCATCAGAGCCGTGTAATTTTGAAAGTTAAATTTTGACTTAAAGGGTTAATTTTGGGCGGTGAAATCGGAAGTGAATTTGTTTTTTACCAGATCGTCGAGAGGGATGTCAAATGAACGCTGTGTTCAAAAATATATATAATGTAATACTTGCACACACTTTATATTGTATTATTTTTAAAAAATTACCAAAAATCGCTGTCTCCCCCCTTATCTCAAAAAGTACTAATCAAAAAATTTCTGGAATATTCTCCACAGGCCGTAGATTGAACGAAAATTATCACGAGTGCATTACCTTTAATAATTTACCTAGTATATAAAAAAAAATTCAAGGTCATCAGTTTTCAACAAAAATCGGAAACAAACTTTGTTGAAAACTCATTTGGGGTGTGTTTTGTTTCTACTACTTTGCGGGTGCTTTCTTCAAACCACCAATTTTGTCGCGGTCAAGTCAAATGCTGCAATACGGTACTTTGTTACAAATTGAGATATTGTCGTCTTGTCAACAAAATTTTCAGAAAGGCCAGATCTAATGAAAGATGATGCGATGGTTGTAAATCCCAATGTACATACGTTCCTACAACATATTAAAGCAGTGAATGCATGATGCTAAAACCTATTATTTATCAAAATTTCAATCAAAGCTACTTATAACAGTTACTCGTAAGAAATACCTTAAATACCTCTGTGAGCCGCCTCCAACAAAATTTTTTTAATAATTTTTCAATATAATTTAAGAGACTGTTTTTAAAGTATTAACAGAAGTACCTGTTCTTTTTAAAAAAATAAATAAATAAATAACTATCATAACTACTTCATTAATATGATAAGCCCCAACAAAACAATATAATCAGAAGTGGCTATTTGGGTGCAAAAATCAAATCTCTTCTAACACTAAAATAAATTAATACAATTTAATTAAATAATTTATTATTATTAATTAACTCGACAGATGTAGTGATCCGTTTTCGATGTCATTTCTGTTGGAATACATATGTTAAATCTTTTTTTAGAATTTTTATTTGCCAAACATATGTATATTCCATATGAATGTAAATAAAATATTTATTCTAATGCTGCCATTGTCGGCCAAATGTCTGATAAAGTACTTTTATCAAGTGACAATGATTTATTTCTATAATATAATGCAATTGCAGAAATAGATATTAGTAGATAGTGATTTTTTTTTAGTTTCTCGAGAAAATATCGCACTGTAACATGGAATTGTTATAGTGTGTATTAAGTCAGGGCTTCACTAAAACGTATCACATATATCTTGGACATATATATATATATATATATATATATATATATATATATATATATATATATAAATATATATACATATATATATATATATATATATATATATATATATATATATATATATATATATATATATATATATATATATATGATTGCAGGTGTTGGTGGACTGAATTTATGTTCGAGTTTAAGCCTCGTATGTTATGTTGTGTATGTCGCAAAAATTTATTTTATAATTATGATCTCTGCATGTCGACACCCCTGAACCAGCTCCCACCCGGAGATCCGAATGGGGGCTATTTTACCACCGGAATTTTTTGTATCCAGGTGCCTTATCATACTATTTGGTCCCACAGTAGTTAATGTGGAATTTTCTTGTTCTGTCACATGTTTATGTTTGTCTTCTTCGGCTATGAACCTGGGGGTGTTATTATTGTGCAGTTTGGGTTCTGACCAGATACTCTTCCAATAATCTGTGAGTTCTTGTTTGTTTGGTGGTTCAGTCACTGCTGTCTGTTTGTTGTACATAGTTTTTCGGTAGAACTGTTTTTCGCTTCTTCGGAGGAAGTTGTTGGTGTCTTTCCTCTCGTTTGATTCTTTGTATCTACGGAGTCTTGCGGCGTATACGGATAGTTTTTTGTTTCAAAGTATTCATTATATTTCTGGCAGTGTTCTTTTGGCAGACTTGGATTTGATCTTGTCTACACCCTGTGTGACATGTTTGGACGCGTTCCCGTTCATAAAGTGGGTAAGGTGTCCTAGATCTCTTCTGATGTTGTTGATTTTGTTTTCTATTCTTATTTGCCATTTGAATCCCGGTTTTGTGCTGTTGGGATTTCTTTGTCGTTGCGGGAGTTTTTGATACACAACTCGAACATAAATTCAGTGCACCAACACCTGCAATCAAATAAACCTCATGTACTCGCTCTCTGTGAAACCAAGGTCAGTTCATCGACCAGCACAGTCAACTATCTTTATCCTGGGTACAACTTCTATTCCCGATTTAGCCGTAACTTTGGAATCCGTCTTTTTGTCAGAAGCGACCTCTCTTGCCAACGAGAGGAGGCTCTGGAGCCCCCAAACTTTGATGTTATGTGGTTAAAAATAACGACTCAACAAACCACAAGGTTCATCTCGGCTACATCACACTTGCAGATACCATCGATCATTTACAAACTAACTATTCAAGTGCCGAAGTTGCCATCCTGGACGACTTTAATGTCCACAATATCAACTAGCTTAAATATTCAATTACTACCGACGAACAAGGTAGTGAAGCTGAATCATTCTCAATCAGTTGTGGCTTAACTCAGTTTATTAACGAACCAACACGGATCGCTGCTCGACGGGGAGTTCGCCAGTCTTCTTGATCTGCTTTTAAACCACCAATCCGGAGATTTACACGGTCACCGTAAATCCGCCGTTAGGTTCTTCCGACCATAAACTGCTTTCGACATCGTGTATCCTACCAATCAGTGACAGAGAGGCGCCTCAGCCGCGCAAGATTTGGCACAACAAATCTGCTAAATGGGAGGATCTCACGGAATATTTTCGAACTTTCCCCTTGGATAGATATTTGTTTTCGATCCGACAACCCATGTGACTGCACCAGGGAGGTCTCCGATGTTATTTTGGCTGGTATGGAAGCTTACATGCCTTTTTCGAAGAAATGCCCCTCCAAAGGCAAGCCTTGGTTTGACCGAAACTGCAAAGAAGCTGTTGCTTCTAAACATCTTGCCTACCGACAATGGCGTGAAAACCCTAACACCATAAATCGTAACAACTTTGTTCGAGCCCGGAACAGATGCAAAGGAATTATCGACGAAACCAAGGAAGCACACAATCAACGAATTAGAAACAAACTTCCCGCTTGTCCCAACAATTCCAGGTTCATTTGGACAGTCGCTGAGGCAGTTAGTCAAAATTTAACCAAATCCACCATACTCCCACTCACACAGCCAGATAATTCTATTGAAACGACACCTGCTGAGAAAGCGAACTTGTTGGCTGAACTCTTTGCTTCACGTTTTACTGTCGATTTCCAAGGAAAAAGACCACCTACTATTCCCATATTGCAGTCAAGGATGCCCGATGTTGCCTTCAGACCGTGTATCACAAACCTAGACACCAAAAAGGCTTCTGGCGCTGACGGAATACCTGCCATAGTTCTCAAAAACTGTGCGAGGAAACTAACACCAGTTTTTCTGTAGACTTTTCAACCTATCCTACAGAAAGGGAATATTTCCTTCCTGCTGGAAATGTGCCACAGTTCAGCCGATACCTAAAAAAGGCAAGAAGAGCTTGCTAAATAACTACCGACCAGTCGCACTGCTTTCAATAATATCGAAAGTCATGGAACAACGCAATTAAACACTTTGGAGAGTCTCGAGCGGTTGCTCTTGACATATCCAAGGCATTAGACCGTGTTTGGCACGATGGACTGTTGGCTAAGCTACGCTCTTATGGTATGTCTGAAAAGTTCTGTTTATGGCTCTCATGTTTCCTCAGACAGCGTTCTTTACGAGTGGCGGTCGACGGATTTCTTTCTAACACCTTCACTATCAACGCCGATGTGCCCCAAGGCTCCATACTGTCTTCTACTCTCTTTCTCATTTACATTAACGATCGGCTGGAAAAGACCGGGAATCCAATCTACAGCTTTGCAGATAACAGTATGCTTATCTCTTCATTCACTTTGAATGCTCGGACCTCGGCTACTCAGGCGAATATCCGCAGACAGCAGGACGTCGTTTAACTTAACAGAGACCTGGAAAAAATTCTATCTTGGGGTGACAGTAACCAAGTGGAATTTCGAACCAGAAAGCTTTACACTCCACAACAACGGTTAATTCTTTGCAAAGCTCAAATTCGACCTACTATGGAATACTGCTCCCATATTTTGGGCTCCGCTTCCAAACACACACTGCATTTGTTGGATTCTGTTAAAAGAAGAGCTGTTCGTCTGATAGGAGACCCGGAACCGACCTGCGGCCTTGATTGGCTGGAACATCGAAGAACGGTTGGTGACTTGACTCTGTTCTACAAGTTTTTTCATGGAAAGTGTTCGAAGGATGTAGCCCGCTTAATTCCTCCCAGAGCGGTGCATGTTAGAAATACACGTCTTGCTAATACTTCACATCCGTATGAGATTCAGCTTGTTACTCCGCGTACAACACTTTTCAAGCAGTTATATGGAGAACATCATCCCTTTGGAATAATTTGCCCAGGGCTGTGTTTCCCAGTGAGTACAATTTACATTTATTTAAGGACAACGTGAATCACTTTTTCCGCACACATGCCGCTCCTAGAGTGCTTCTGCGACTTCCCTGTAGCACGTGTGCTAGGTCCCACACAAAAAAAAATTATAACTATATATATATATATATATATATATATATATATATAAATATATATATATTTATATGTTGTTATGATATTCACTGTATATATTGAAACGGGTGACTTGAAGGATCATGAAGAGTACATTCAATACTTTTTTTTCAAGTTTTTGAAAAATTAAAAAAGTAGTAAAACTGCATTTTACCAAGTCATTTACAAACTCAACCCGCCCATGAAAGACTGACATTGCAAAGACATAATTCGTTAGTGACGCCCAAGAACAACTGGATCATTGTCGCTTAATACTTGATTTTCAAGTAGAGAAGAGTAGGATTCTCAGTTTGAAAATATCTTTGTCTACAAAAATATTTAACGTTGATGTTCAGTTAACCGTTCAGAAAAAAAAAAACGCAAAAAGTCTTAGGATTAAAAAGGAAAAAACAACTCGACGCAATCAGGGAGGAGTTAATACACAACCTTGTGTTGTGCCAGTATGGTTGGACAATTCATGACAACATTTTTCTATTCAAAAGAATGAGGCAAAATTGGAAAATGGCATACCTTCTAAGGGTGTTGTAACCATTTCATACCCTGACTATATTAACTTTAACTAATTTGTAGAATAGATCACAGCGTAGTAATACCTACCCCTAAAAATAAAGTGCTTGATGGAAATACAATGCAATCGAAGAATCTGGAAGCGTGGAACATAGACCAAAGCTAATGGGGTATTAATGTTACAAATGCCAAGCCTTACTACTCACCGGCTTCAGCCACTGGACGTTTCTTTTTTTAAACCTATGACCAATTATTGCATTCAACCAACTGAAAAATGGTTGAGGACAAATCCAGGTCGTCAAGTAACGCAATATCAAGTTGCAAGTTTAACTGTGGAAGCCTACCAAAGACCTGCTATCATTGGCACCATTGTGAACTGATTTAAAGCGGCTAGAGTTTGGCCATGGACAAAAATGTCTTTCCCGGACATTTTTTAAAGCAGCTGAAAATATAAATGATCTCTCTCAAACAAACTAAAGCAATAAAAGCACATCGACGTTACAATTTTTACTAATTATAATAAAATATTGAAATACAAAACTTAAGTAATTAATTTTTTTGGTGTCGACAAGTAGTTATTTTAAAAGGTAATAATTTTTGGGAAAAGCCAATCATGTCTGGCTACAGTCTAGACCTTACGTTATGGTAAACGATGTGGCGATATTATGGAGTATCCCGCGAGGTCGCATTTTCTTCAGTTAATTTAAAAAAAAACAAGTGGATAACATTCTAGAGTTACATAAATTACATACATCAACAGTTTCACAGACAGCAGGTAGGAGACAATTACTGAAACGGTGTAAATCTGTTGGTTTACCACAATTAGATCAAACATTATTGTTTTAACAAGTTGTAATAAATTTTACTTAATTGTTTTGTATCTTTTTTGAGTTAATCGCGTTTTGATTTTATTTTAATCATTTCGTAAAATTCGCATTTTTTGTGTGGAATTCAATTTTAAAAATCTTTGTTGTATCAAAATCGGTTCTATATTTTTCTCCCATTGTATGACTAGTAAATGCAGTTTTTTTTATCATATTTATTGCCATTAATTCTAAATTTTAAATATTGGTTAGTGTCACCTACTACAAGCCTTTTTTGTCAAAAGGAATTTTTAATTTTCATTTACTGAAATTATTTTCAAGTAAATTATGTCCCTTTTCAGAAAATTAAAATCGAAAATTCCTTTTGATAAAGAAGATCATCTAGTATATGAAATTCCCTACAAAGGATGCAATGGTGTCTATATAAGTCAAACTAGCCAATATTTAAAATTTAGAATCAGTGGTCATAAATACGATAAAAAAAAATAAAATCCGACTTACCAATCATACAATGGAAAAAAAACAGGATTGATTTCGAAAAATCAAGGATTTTAAAAATTACATGCCACACAAAAAACGCGCGAAATGATTGGAATATAAAAAAGTCAAAACGCGATTAACTTAAAAGCAAGTTCAAAACAATTAAGTAAAATTTATTACAATTTATTAAGACAACGATAGAATCACCAAGTAAATATCATAAAAAGTAGATAAAAAAAATCCAATTGTATTAAACAAAATTTCAGATTCCCTTGGTCCCTAATGGTCTTCTATCTGCTGTATCTAGAGCTGTTTAAATAAAAAAAAATAAATAACCGGCCAAATGCAAATCGGACTTGCGCATTTAGTATTCCGTAAGTTGTTTGCTTTTAAAAGAAAAAAATTTGTTACGGAGGTATAAAATGATCAATGACTTCACAAAACACATCCCAAACGAGTTTTTAACAAAGTTTTTTCCGATCCTTACTGAAAACTGATGACCTAGAAATTTTTGTTTTTTTATATACCAGATAAATTATTAAAGATAACAATGTGGTAATTTTTCGTTCAATCTACACTCTGTCGAAAATATTCCAGAATTTTTTCAAAATTTTTTGATCGGTACTTTTCGTGATAAGGGGGAAAAACAGCGATTTTTCGCAATTTTTGATCTAGGGAATTCAACGAAACTCGCTGGGAACCCCTATTCTACTTGTTTCCGCCGCGTCGCTATTTCGAGGAGTATTATTTTCAATTCATTCTCTTGTGTTATGCGATTCTAATAAATATTTGATCAAAGTGCAAAGTGATGTTTAATTTTTTATTTTAAAATGAGTACACCAAAACGTAAAGCGTTTACTTTAAAAAACAAACACGATATTATAAGGAAAATAGAAAATGGAGTTAAACAAAGCGATGTTTGTAAATGTTGAATTTAACTACGGTTTCTACCATATGGAAGAAGAGGCAAGAAATCTTATCAATTTATGATAAAAGAAACATTAGTTGTAAAAAAGTAAGAAAATCTACACATGACCAAGTCGATAAAGGACTCCTTACATGGTTTAGTCAAAAACGACAAGAGCATGTTCCCATTATCTATTATTCTGTAACTCTCTTGGACGCTATAAAGTTTATCCATATGGCTTAGCAAAGAGTCAGTAGAGAAACCATTGCAAACTGTTTTAAGCCTTGCGAATTTTTAAGGAAAGAATGCAGATATAGCTCAGATGATGAGCTACTGTCGACTCAGTGGATTGACAAACATCGAGAAGATCCTACTGATTGTCTAGAATTTGTTTACGATGCTGACACTCCACAAAGTACCGTGGAAATCTAGATTAAAAAGATGTTTATTCACTTTAATTTTGAAGAATATGTATGTGCCGATAATGAATTAATGACGAGAGAAATATTAACTGATGATCAAATTGTGACATCAGTGACTTCTGGACAAATTTTAAGCGATAATGACGACGAAGACGAGCTTGGAGAAGGAGATAATATTTATGTTTCATCCATTTCAGATATGACTAAGAAAATGACTGAAACTCGCAATTTTTTGGAATCTTGTGAAGTTCCTGAACATATATGAAGTAGTTTTTGTGACCTTGACAATTATATAAACACCATTTCTTTTTCAAGTAAAATTGTACGAAAATTACTTATTTTACTGTATAAACCACGTATTTTAATGTTTTCGTTTACCCTGGTATATGTACCAACATACATAATAATAACTTTGATGTGACTTGTTTTATTTTCCTTGGAACGGTTTCTTTTAATTTAATAAGTATTATTATTCATTTTTCTAAGCATAAGCTCCTAATCTAAATAAAAAAGTAGTGAAAAATGATATTAGATTTTGTTTACTGTTTGTAACGAACTTCGGATATAGCTAACCATTTTTAGTGATTTTTTGGAGTTAGTTATAAACGGACTTCACTGTACATATATATATATATATATATATATATATATATATATATATATATATATATATATATATATATATATATATATATATATATATATACAGTCGACACTCTATATAGTAAAAGACCAAAATGTTGACCGAAATGTCACTATAGAAGGTTTTTCACTATATAAAGAAAAAATCCGTATATATTTGCTATGTATGTATTTTATATTGGTAATTGAAAAAATTACACTATAAAGAGTTTTTCACTATATAGAGTTTCACTATAAACAGTGTCGACTGTATATGTATATATATATATATATATATATATATATATATATATATATATATATATATATATATATATATATATATATATGTGTGTATATATATATATATATATATATATATATATATATATATATATATATATATATATATATATGTGTGTATATATATATATATATATATATATATATATATATATATATATATATATATATAAAGTGTTTTTCACTATATAGAGTTTCATTATAAACAGTGTCGACTGTATATGTATATATATATATATATATATATATATATATATATATATATATATATGTCTATCTTTTCTCTTAGCGTTCAGCCATTTAGGCCAAATCCACAACATAAAATAATATGAATGTAAATACGTTTATACTTCTGCTGCTACTAGACTTTATTATTTTTGTGCAATGGAGACTAATATGACCGACAGTTCTAGAAGCTCGAATGCAACACAGTTATTTGCAAGAAAATATTTAACGCTAACTCGAATGTGAGGAAGGGGGCCCATGTTGCCCTGTCACTATTCTACTGATCATCTAGTAGAAATACTTTTATAATGCGATTTTTTCCTTTACTGGAATTTAAACAAAAACTAGAATAAACACGTTACGCTTTAACTACTTTATTTTATTACAACAGATTTTTAATAAATCTCAGTTCGTAACACATATCACATCATTTTTGAAAATACAAATTATATCGGGAAAAAACGTAGGGATAAGAATGTGTATGTTAAATTACGATGCCTGTGAAATAACTAAAATAAATTACTGCCACATTTTCTTTCTCCCTAGAACTCTATATTAGATAATTTTATAGGAAGATTAATACGAGTAATGAGCTTAACGCACAATCTGACTTAAAGGAGCTTGTATTGATATAGCCTTTATTTTTAATTTAGATTTAGTATTTTTCCAAAGCTAAATTTATAATTTTTATCATACCTCATATATTGCAGCATTTTTTACTTATGAAATTAAAATTAGCTCGTTATAGAGCATGAGAAGGTCTAAAATTAAATGCCAGTAAATTCATCACTGCCTCCCGGTAAAATCAAACATGCAAACATAGTTAATACCCAAATAAACTAAGCAAAGCAAACCACTTTGAAATCCAGAATGTAGCAGTAAGTCTCAGAAAAAACGGTTCCAATTAATATGGATAAAGTTTATGAATCAAATTTAGTTTCGTTCTTTACAGGACTGGTTTTAAGTTAGGTAGAAAAGTGTTAGGAAGTTAAATAAGGTGTCAGTTGCATTAGCGTCAAAAAAGGTGCTGTGGTAATCCTTGTTCTTGGTTGTGTTATATATATATATATATATATATATATATATATATATATATATATATATATATATATATATATATATATATATATATAATATATATATATATATATATATATATATATATATATATATATATATATATATATATATATATATATATATATATATATATATATATATATATATATACATATATATATATATATATATATATATATATATATATATATATATGTATATACATATATATATATATATATATATATATATATATATATATATATATATATGTATATATATATATATATATATATATATATATATATATATATATGTATATACATATATATATATATATATATATATATATATATATATATATATATATATATATATATATATAATGGAGAGCGAACTTATCGGATATAGGTCTGTGGGATGTGAATGCAAAACACATTTTTTTCTTTTTTTTAATATTCCATATTTCGTCAATAATTTTTTGAAATCTTCAAGAGTAACTGTAAGACTAAAACAAAAGACATACTATTGGTTAGGTAGAAAACCACGTCTAGGATAACAGGAAAAATAAAAGAGAAAGAAAAAACTTTCTCTTTTGTTACTAAACATAAGTTGCGCAAATATGACAAGTCGATGGCAACAGAAAACAATATAAAAAGTGTCGAAAAATATAAAACGTTCACTTACGTGTTAGCGTTAGTGTTAGTCCTTTCTTTCACTTAAAAACATGCAGATAATTTTTATATTTATTCTTTTCTTCTGAAGAAGAACTAATAATGTGTCTTTTATTTTATTCTTACAGGTACTCTTGAAGATGTCAAAAACTTATTGACGCAATACTACTGAGGTTTTCATTCACATCCCACAGACCGATACCCAATAAGTTCGCTACCCATGTACGGTCGATAAACATTAAGCTTAAAATATATATATATATATATATATATATATATATATATATATATATATATATATATATATATATATATATGTATATATATATATATATATATATATATATATATATATATATATATATATATATATATATATATAAGTATATGTATATGTATATATATATATATATATATATATATATATATATATATATATATATATATATTTACATATATATATATATATATATATATATATATATATACATATATATATATATATATATATATATATATATATATATATATATATATATATATATATATATATATGTATATGTATATATATATAATTTGTGTATCTGTTCTATGGGGGGAACTTGTCATAAACATTAGTCCTGAGGAAGAATTGTTGGATGTAATTAAAGAAATAAGCATGGAAGAAACTTTTGAAAAAACACAAGAGGCAGAACCAACTACGCCAAATCAAGATCCATAATGTGAATCTATTAATGTTTTTATTTTTATGAAACTATAAGCTCTAACAAAAATAAATTAATAAACAAAAACTTTTGGTTATAACCGTCACAAAAATGCATAAATCGGGTATTGACTGGTTAATTGCCGAAAAAGCTTTGAATACGTTCATTTTCCTACATGTTAACTGTCGTTACTCATTATTTTAAAGAAAATTGTAAGTATAGTCTTCAAAAGCCTTTAGAACTAGACGATGGCTTTCTAGAACATCCTCCCCTCGTCTTCGTTCTTCATAAAGTCGTGACATCAGACGATTTGTGTGATGGTTGGATTCCATTTCATTTTGCCCTGAAGGTCATGGGTCGCTTCAGAGAATGTGTAAAGGATTTTTTCTGGTTAGTCCATCGAGCGGAGAATCATCCCCTCCATGTATGTAGCTACTGAATAACTCATTTTCATAAGGGTTGTTTTTCATGTATAGATACATTATCTACCAGGGGACTTTCCTCGATCCTATTTTGCAAAGGGTGCTCGATATTTTCCCTGGGGTTTATATATATATATATATATATATATATATATATATATATATATATATATATATTATAGATATATATGTATGTATATATATATATATATATATATATATATATATATATATATATAAATATATATATATAGAAACCCCCGGAATATATATGTATATATATATACATATATATATATATATATATATATATATATATATATATATATATATATATATATATTTTTTATATATATATATATATATATATATATATAAGTACAGATTAGGAATGTGATAAAAATAGGAGAGGACTATATACAAGATAAAACTTGGAAACACAAGAGATAAAGAAACACTAATGAAAAATAAAAAAACAAACTGAGAAATTTAAGAGATAGAGTTTACATAAACAACGATTTAACAAAGGATGAACGAGATATTGAAAAGAAATTGTAGGATATAGCAGAGAACGAGAGAAAGAATGCTAAAAGAGTGAATATCAGAAAATCATAATCGAAGGAAGAGAATATAAATGGGAAGAAAAAATGAAGGAACAAACAAGGAACACTACGACCATCAAGCCAAAAAACTGATAAAAATGAGAGAGATAGGTAGATCGACGACGACCCTGGCAAAAATAAAGGATACGGAGGAGAAGACTAATGAAAGGAATATAAATAAGAAGATAATCAAATAAATGGATAGGAAAAAAGAAATAGGAAATAATTATCGAGTTATTAGATTGAGAACACGGGACATTAGGGGTATAAACGAAAAAGAGATTAAATTGAGACCATAGAATGTTAGAGGTATAAACGGAAAAGAGGATGAATTGACAGAAGAACTAGAAAAAATACAAATGCACCATGCAGGAATCACAGAAACAAAAGGGAAAGGGAATGGATGCAAAAGATTACCTAATGGATATTAGATGTACAGGTCAGCAGTGAAAGAGGAAGAAAATGCAGAGGCAGGAGGGGCAATGTTGGTCAAAGAAGAGAAAATGAAGAATATAAAAAGGCAAAGGTTTGTAAATGAAAGAATACTCTCGCTAGCAATAACTAAAAGAAGATGGAGTAGGCGAAGACTACACTTTAATGGTGTGCTATGGGCCAAATCACAATGCAAGAATTGAGGAAAAGGAAAGATTTTTCAATGATTTACAGGAAGAGGTAGACAATACAAACAATAAGATTATAATAATGGGAGATATGAACGTAAGGGTGGCAAAAGAGAACGAGGGAATAGAATGGTGCCTGGGAAAACAGGGAGAGACAGTGAGAAAACTATAACGGCGAACGAATAATACCGATAAGGTTGGAAATCGAATTAAAGATCGGTAATACACGTTTCAAGAAGAAGGAAATTCACAAAATAACCAGACAAGTGATCTCGAGAAATCAAAAATCGATTATAGCGATCACTTCCTTTTAAAAATGGTACTAAAATTAGGAAAAGATAGTGTAAAAGAAAATAAACGAAAGATAGTGAATTCAAAAATTAAATGTTATGAATTAAAATATAGTGAAATAAAGGAAGAATACCAAAGAAAGTGTGAAAAAAAAACTAAATACAAATAAGAGAGAAGTAAGAGTGAAAGAAAGGTGAAAAGAATTTAAAAATATTATTTTGATAGCAGCAGAAAGTACCTGGGGCTTATCAAGAATAGTAAATAAAAATATTAAAAAGACAAACTGGTGGACGAATGGGGTCAAGCAAGAGATTAAAAACAAAAGGAAGAAATGGAAAAAATATCTACAAACAAAAGATCCAACCGATTATGAGGAATATAGACAATAAAAAACACAGGTTAAAAGAATAATACAGGAAGACAAGAGAAAATCATGGAAACAATTTGGAGAGCGAATGAAAACAGCCTATAAAGATAATCAGAAGCTATTTTTCCGTATGATTAAGAATATGAGAAGGAAAAAGGTAGAAACAATAGCAAATTTAAAAGACAAGGAAGGAAATATCATAAAGAAGAAGACAAAATTATGGAAAGATTAAAGGAAGATTATAAAGAATTATATATAGAGACATTATACCAGAACAAGATATAAAACTCACACAAACAGAAGAGACTAATGCAGAAGAAATAAAAGAGGCAATCGGCAAATTAAAATTAGGAAAGGCGCCCAGACATGATAAAATCACAGCAGATACAATAAAAGCGCTCCCTGAGGTAACAATAGAAGAACTTAATCATATAATGAAGAACCTAATGAAGAACAATGGACAACAGGCATCATAATCCCAATATATAAGAAAAGAGACACTAAAGATTGTAATAACTACAGAGGGATAACCCTAACTAGCACTGTGTCAAAAGTATATACTAAGATACTAGAAAAAATACTAAGAAAGAAACTTGGGCATAAATTAGAAGAAACACAATTTGGTTTTGGGCCAGGTAGAGGGGTGAATGATGCAATATTTATGAAGAGGCAGTTATGTGAAAAAGCAATAGGCGAAGATAGGGAAATTCACCTGGGTTTTTATAGACCTACAGAAGGCTTTCGATAAGATTGAAAGAGAAGACACTGAGAAAAAGAGAAATAATAATAAAGGGCGTACAGAATTTATACAAAGAATCAACAAATTATATAAGAACAAGACAAGACAGATCTGATATATTTGAAACAACTATGGGCCTTAGACAGGGATGCATCCTGAGCCCCATGCTTTTCTCAATAGTTCTGGCTGAAGCAATAAAAGAAGAAAGGGGTAAGACCATACCAGATAGGTTACTGGAAAATGAAAAAATAGAAATATCAGAACTATGCTATGCAGATGATATGGTTATTATAGCGAAAGACGAGGAAACGCTTAATAAAAACATACGGATATATAAAGAAACATTGAAAAAAATAAACATGAAAATTAATAAAGAGAAGACAAAGACTATGCTAATAGGAAAACAAAAATGACAACATGAAATAAAGATAGGAGAAGAAAGGCTGGACTAAGTAGAGAAATTCAAATATTTGGGATAAACAATATCAGAGGATGGAAAGATGGCGGAGAAGATCAAGGAGCGAATAATAACAGAAGGAAGATTATTTAATAGTATAAAGAATACATTTCTAGGAAGGAGAGAGATACCAAAGAATATTAAACCCCAAGTATTTGAGAAGGTTGCAACACCAATACTTTTGTATGGAAGGAAAACATGGACAATGTCAGAAAGACAGAGAGGAAAGATAACGGCTACAGAAATGAGATTCATAAGGAAAATGGAGGACAAGACAAGGATGGGCAAGTTTAGGAATGTACAACTCAGAAAGAATTTAAACCTGAAACTAATGGTGGAGTTGAGGAAGCACAACTGAGATGGTATGAACACGTTGAAAGGATGCCTGAACAAAGAATAGTTAGACAAGTGTTTGAATTGAGATCAAATTTTCTAAAATTCTTAAATTCAAGAAGGTGGACCCAATATGGTGAAAACTAAATAAGGCAATCTACTATATTGGGTCCGCCATCTTGGATTTTGAAAATCGAACTTCTGATTCGTAATCGGCGACCCCAAAAACCTCCGTATAACAAATTTGGTACAAATCGATAGATTTTCGAAAATTTCATCCGCCATCTTGGATCCGCCATCTTGAATTTGGCAAAACAGACCTCGGATTCGTGATCAGCGACCCTAAAAACCCCCGTTTACCAAATTTAGTGCAAATCGGCTCATTTGCGAAAATTTGGGCACCATATTGGATTTTTGACCGCCATATTGGATCCGCCATGTTGGATTTTGTCAACTTACCACCCCAATTTTTTTTGGCGTCCATCAGCTACAATTTGAGCCAAAAACGACCCAAACAGTTGCGAATTTTTATTTTTACAAGCTTTTTTTTTGCTGGACACTTGATTTTTCTCCGGCTACCGGCCGCCATATTGGAGCCGCCATATTGGATTTTTCAAAGGCGCACTCGGCATTTGAAAGCTCTAAGCTTTAAAATGAGCCCTTGGTCAAGTTTTTTTGGTTGCTTCTAATTTTGGTCGTAGCTCTGATCCGGTTGACGCGGATCGTCCCATATATATATATATATATATATATATATATATATATATATATATATATATATATATATATATATATATATATATATTTCAATTTCCAATGAACTACCCTGTTTTTTTGAATCCTACCAAAAATTCTATTGTCTACGGCGCTCCGAGGTTGTCCAATATAATAACAATATCGTCTGCAAAGAGGAGTAACTTTGTCTCTCTCCGTCAATGATCACACATATGTTCCCAATCTACTTTTTTGAAGTCAGCTCATATAGTTGTCTTAACCGGCTAATTAATCTGTAGTTTTCAAGATCTTTTCTGTTTCCGTTTTTGTGTTCCGTATGGAGCACTTATAAGATGACTTCGGTGTCTGTCCGTCCGTCTGTTCGTCCGTCTGTCTGTCTATCACACCCGATTTTCTTCGAAACTATTTGACATAGAAAGTTGAAATTTGGTACTAATAGAGGAATTGATGGCCTCATCAGAGCCATGTAGTTTTAAAAGTTAAATTTTGACTTAAGGGGTTAGTTTTGGGGGGTGAAATCGGAAGTAAAAAAAAATATTTTTAATAATGTAATACATGCACACACTTTTCTTTGTATTATTTTTAAAACATCGCGAAAAAACGCCATCCCCCCTTATCTCGAACAGTACTGATCAAAAATTTTTGAAACAATTCTGGAATATTCTCCAGGGGGCGTAGATTGAACGAGAATTATCACGAGTGCATTACCTTTAATAATTTATCTTGTATACATAAAAAAAAAATTCAGGGTCATCAGTTTTCAGTAAAAATTGGAAAAAAACTTTGTTAAAAACTTATTTGGGGTGTATTTTGTGAAGTCATTGATTATTTTATACCTTCCTACCAAAAATTTTTATTTTAAAAGCAATCAACGTACGGAGCACTAATTGCGCAAGTTCAACTTGCACTTGACCGGTTATTATTTGTGGATAATATATATATATATATATATATATATATATATATATATATATATATATATATATATATATATATATATATATATTTCCAATGAACTGCCCTGTGTATTTTTAATTCTAGACAACAGTTCCTGAGATAACGGCTTCTGAAAACCAGACAATTTTTTTCTTTCGTTTCATTTTTCAAGACAACACTATGATCCCTTGTTATAGTTCCTATATGATATTTACTAAAAAAATCAAAATAATTTTAATAGCTGGTTTGAATGTTTATGTATTAAAATTGCTTGAAAATCCCAGTTTTGAATAATTCATGCTATACTTATTCGGTTAACGGTTAAATTTAGAAAGTCAACGTTGTCACTATTTAGGAACAGTTGTTTGTCTTCTCACAAATTTTAAAAAAATCGACCCACGAATAACCTATACGTCAAATATTATTATTATATGGTATATTACCCTAATTTATTGCCAACGTAGTAATTTTAAGTGCGTTATTGCAATTCAATGTACAATATTGCTGTGAGTTAATATTAATTTATTAATTTTACGAGTTTTATTTTATTGGATCGTGACTTATATTTGAAAATTATTAGAATCAATAAAAGCTGTTTTCAATACATAGGCGTGCTAAAGGTAGTTTATTGGGTATTTAGAGGTATCTTTAATGGTTGACCTTCTTAAAGTTAGTTTGATTGTAAAATACTATCTTAGTACTGCTAAGTTTCTAAATCTTACAGCTTTAATGATATAGTTATTACAAGTTCAGAATTCGCGCAATTTAAAATTGTAAAATTTCAAAACTGTTAAAACTAATATGATTATTTCATAAGACAGACTGTAAGAATTGTACCAAGAAATGATAATTTTTTAGACCATCGTAAAACAGTGTCTTGAAGAATCGAATTAAATAAAAATAGATTTCAGATGCCATTATCAAGGAAAATATTTGACTTAGGGACTGATATACAAAAGTTTTTCATAGACTAAATGCAGGGCATTCATTTATCATAAAAAAGGATGCCTTGTTAAACCAGAAATGGCTGTCCACTGTTCCTCTACTAAAAAAGTATTTGAATGATATTATAATACAAAATTTTATTTTGCTATCTAGAACAGTTTGACGATGATGCTATAGATAGTAATAACTTCAGGATCACTTAATATTTTATATATATATATATATATATATAATATATATATATATATATATATATATATATATATATATATATAAAACACTATAACAATACATATATATATATATATATATATATATATATATATATATATATATATATATATACGTATATATATATATATATATATATATATATATATATATATATATATATATATATATATATATACATATATATACATATATATACATATATATATATATATATATATATATATATATATATATATATATATATATATATATTGTTATAGTGTTTTTTCAAGAACTAGTTTTTAGTCTTAGTAATTAATTATTTATATAATAATGTCCTACTTTAGTAGGCTTGTAATTTTTAAAAACAAACCAATTTTCTTAACCTTTTTTTTCATTTTTTTGTTTAGTGCCTCTATAAAGTAAAAATATATTTTTTTCTAATCTGTTTGTATATTTTTGATAGAGCTGGCCCCAAAACTTCACCAGACTTTAATCGGAAGGACCGGTCCTGTCTCTTTATACAAAACAAAAATAAATCTGAAATATTATAACAAGTCAAAACCCAGAGCTTCACATTTGTCTTGTCTCTTGCCATAAATACTAATCAGAAGAGGACATTCAACATAGTTGGTATGCATAGCAGCTTCTGCTATAGTGTAGGGAGAGGGTTACTTATAAAAGGAAAAGATATAGCCTTCGTACTGCAGCAGCTTAAATATCTCTTATGGATTACCATATAAACTGTTTTTGTAGTAATTATTGTTCAAAGAGTAAAGAAGAAAAAATCTTAAAAATGTTTACCTCCCTGATAAAAAAAGGGGTCGAATTATACTTGTCGAAATACAAAGCATCTAAAGGAATTTTGGTCAATGTGAGATGGAGAGTCTTAAGTCTTAATTAACATAAGGCAGAAGTATTTTGGTGGTATAAGTCTTTCTATCATTCACCATTCTACTTATGTTTTAATTTCTTTGTATTACTGAAAACATTTTTTAGCGAAGTAGGTTTTCTTTAGCATGTAGGCATATTTGGGAACAGGATGGATTCGGATAAGTCCGAAGGCTCAATATCAACATTTTATCAAAACAATTGAGAAAAATAATGATAAATCTCGCACTTTTATAATTGATGTATAATCAACTTCGAAGAATTATCCTTTTTCAGCATGTAGGCTAATGGTTTTACTAAACGGATTCGCTACAAGCAGTTGGGCCGAATTTTGAAAATATCTTGGACAGTTTATACGTTCATCATCAACTTATATTGTTTATTACTGGACGCAAACCTCCCTCAAGTCTTGCCACCTTTTTCTGTTCTGGGCAATTTGTACCCAATTTTCAGCCACTCTGTTCAAATCATCAGTCCACCGACCAGGTGGTCTACCTCTACTTCGATAGGCTTCGGATCTTGGTCGCCACTCTATAATTTCTTTTGTCCATCGTCCATCCTTGAACCTAACAACATGTCCAGCCCAGTGCCTTTTAAGATGTAGAATGAATCTGACTGCGGCTGCTACCTCCGTTATTTTCCTGATAATGTGATTTAGGATGTGAACTCTAAGGGTAACGCTTAACATTGACCTCTCCATTTTCTTTGCATGACACATATTTTGTTGATATTTTTCCTCGTCAATGTGAGAGTATCGGCTCCGTACGTAAGAACGGGTAGTACGCATCAATCAAAAACTTTTCTTTTTAAGATTAGATTTAAATATATAGCCCAGTTTGCCATGTGCCGTCCTGGAGAGACCTATTCTACGCTGAATTTCACGTGTTTGGTTATCTCGTTCTATGGTGACCTCACATCTCCACGTTATTCAGCTTTATAGTGTCGTTTAATAAAAGATTTGTCATAAACTGAGTCTTGGATAGATTGATTTTTAAACTAACCCTTCCTAAATCTTCTTAATGTGCAGCAGAGTTTGTGCTTCTTGCATATCGTCTGGTATTAAAACAATGTTGCCGGCAAAACAAAGATGATTTGACTCTTCACCGTCAATGTTAAGCTCCATTTTTTCCCAATTTATTGATTGTAGCATTCTTTCTAGAAGTGTTACGAAAAGCTTGGGAAATGGCGTATCACCCTGGCGCACTGCTCTTTCGGTTTGAAATTTGCTCGTGGATGGGTTAGTTTGTGTTTTGATATTAGCGGTGGCATTTTCATATATGTATTTAATTACACTAAAGTGTCGATGTAGCAAAAGGCAGACACGCTTCTTAGTACTGGGATAATATGAGCCAGAGATATATAACTTGGTGTATCTATTGCTGAATAAATTTTCATTTAAATAAATAAGTGTCTGGCACTGAAAATATTTTTTTTTTCTATTTCCACTGATTACCGTTTAACCTTTCCGTTCACAAATTTAGACGTCGTTATAACTATGTTTACCTTTTACAAAAATTTATCTTTTTTAACGGTTTCAAACCTCTTACAAGAAAAAGTGTTACTTCAAGATTCTTTAAGTATGTAATTACAAAGATTAACAAATTGATGTTTTAAATTATAGATTCTCTTTTAATAATGAGCAATAAATAATTTATCATCAACAACATACATATATATAAAATGATGATGCGAAATTTTAAATTTGAAATAGGACATATAATCAAATATAAAATGATCTGTGACTTTACAAAATACTTCCCAAATGAGTTTTCAACAAAATTTTTTTCCGATCTTTACTAAAAACTAATGGCCTATAAATTTTTGTTTTTGTTTTATATACCAGATAAATTATTAAAGGTAAGGCACTCGTAATAATTTTCATTCAATCTACACCCTGTGGAGAATATTCCAGAATTTTTTCAAAATTTTTTGATCAGTGCTTATCGAGATAAGCGATTTTTCGCAAATTTTTAAAAGTTTTACACAAAAAAAAGTGTGCGCAAGTATTATATCATATATATTTTTTGACTCGTGTTTTATAAGCTTTTTTTCTTTCGATTTCACACACCCCTCACCCCATAACTAACCTCTTAAGTCAAAATTTAATTTTCAAAACTACACGGCTCTAATGAGGCCACCAATTCCTATATAATTTCAACTTTCTATGTCAAATGGTTTCGGAGAAAATTGGGTGTGGCAGACAGACAGGCAGACGGACGGACACCGAAGTGATCTTATAAGTGTTTCGGAATACTAAAAATAATAAATAAATTTCAACGACAGAGAAAATGTTGGCAAAATACTACATTACCTTAATAACGCAGTGCAAGGATTATTATTTTAATTCATATTTTATTTTTATTGGATTTCTAAATCCACATAGGTCAGTCGACAAGTTTTGAAAGCAGAAATGAAACAAGCTGAATTAATGAGTCGAAATTCATTTATTCTTCAGTATCTCCCTTAAGCTCAATACACTTTTTCCAGCGATTTTCCAATTCATTTACTTCATCTCTGAAGTGGTTTTCTAGAAGACCTTTAAAATACCCGTCTACGGATGCTATCACCTCATCATTTGTTGAAAACCGTTTCCCACGTAAAAATCCTTTGAGGTTTGGGAACAGGTGGAAGTCAGAACCAGATCTGGTGAATAAGGTGGATGTTTCAACAATTCGTACTTTAATCCGACCAGTTTTGCCCTTGCCAAAGCATCTCTGTGAGCAGGTGCATTGTCATGATGAAAGATGATTTTTTTCTTCTCCAAACCGGGCTTTTTCTCAGGAATTTCCTCATTCAACTGGACCAAAAGGTTGCAATAATACTCTCCTGTGATTGTTTTACCAGTTTGAAGGTAATCAATCAACAAAATTCCTTTTGCATCCCAGAAATCTGATGCCATAATTTTTTGGAGGACTTTGACCACTTTGGCTGCTTTGGAGCCTAGCTCAATCCAATGTGCGGTGTGTTGGCGCGGTTCCGAATCATACTGGCAAACCCAAGTCTCATTCATTGTTACAAATTGACACACAAAATTAGTTTATTCTTTGTGAAACAAGCCAATGTTGTTTAGAAAGTTTCTCTCGAACTTGTTTTTGTTAAGATGTTAGCAAATGCGGCACCTACCTAGTGAATAGCTTTCTCATCCTCAAAACATTAATTAAGATCTCATGTACTAATCCATGTGAGATGCCTATAGCCTCAGCTAAATCATCCACGGTTAATCGACAATCTTCCATTACCATATCTTGTACTTGCAAAACAGTTTCTTCAGTTGTTGCAGTTCTTGGACGTTCTGAACGTGGATCATCATTAACGCTTATACGACCACGTTTAAACGCTAGAGTCCATCTATGAACAGTTGGAAATGAAAGGGCAGACTCCGTTAACACTTTTACTAACTTTGCATGGATTTTAGTTGCCGATAAACCTTCCAAAACAAAGAATTTTATCATTGCACGATATTCGGTTTTTTCCATTTTTAAAAAATACTGAAACACGTCTACTTTAACCAGCTAATAAACAATGAATCACTTGACAGATCGACTTAAAATTTAGAGTGTTTTCATATGATAAACAAAGCTTTAAAATGATGTTTAATATTTGGTTCAAGTGATGTTCCATAGGTGTCGTTTTCAAAACTTATTGACTGACCTGACACAAATACTTTATTACTAATACTTATATTTAATTAAAAAAGTCACTCAAATAAATATCTACGTTCAGTAAACATAGCAGAAAACATCCAAGATCTGCAAAGACTGATGAAAAGAATAATGATAAATATAGGCAAGAATAAGGACTGACACTTAACGCCAAGAAAACAAAATTTATGAGAATCTCAAAAACTATAGGAAACAATGAAGCCTTGGTAGTTAACGGTAGCAACATCGAACAATCCCAGAAATATTCATATTTGGGTACACAGATAAATAACAGAAATAATTATACTAAAGAAATTAAAATACATATAAAGAATGCCCGTGCAAACTTCATAAGAATGAAAGAATCTTGTGCGCCAAAGACTTGACACTTAATCTGAGAATTTGACTGGTGAAATGTTACATCTTCTCTACGCTACTCTATGGTGTGGAAGCGTGGACATTGGATGCAGCGATCACTAAGCTCCTGGAATCGTTCGAACTGTGAGCCTACAGGAGAGTCCTGAAGATATCATGGAGACAAAATATAACAAACATAGAAGTCTTGAGAAGAATGGGAAAAGAACAGGCAATAATGAGCACAATCAAGAACAGAAATTTGCAATTCTTCGGACAAGTAACACGAGGAGAGAGATAATGCAAGGAAAAATCTAAGGAAAGAGACGCGCAAGGAGAAGAATATCATGGCTACGGAACCTGAGAGAATGGTTCAGATGTATATCGATTGAAGTTTTCAGAGCAGCGGCTACTATTTATCCCTAATCCCAACCTAACAATAGGTCGATAGTTAATGTATCAATTGTTATCGATATAAAGAGGGTTGTCGATTGAGAGTAGCATATTATTTATGACTAATGTGTGTATACTAAAGTATTTATTTTATTTAACATATAAAAATATTTTAAAATATATACTGTTTTCCAAATGTGATGTACTAATAAAATATTTTATTCATTCCTAAAATTTTGCAGCTGGCGCAGATACACTGTTTAAATTAAATAACTCATTCTTGAGTTTTCTATGTAACTTATACAGTTAACTTATACAGTGCGATGTATTGATAATTATCAATAATTCTCGAGATTCGATATGACCCGTAGTTATCGATAGCTGCCCTCATATCGATAGTTATCAGTAACTATCGATGTATCAATAATTATGATTATTCCGATAATTTTTAAACTCCCTTATTCAATATATCAATGATTAACGATATTTCGAAAAAAGATTTTCATCTCTAGTTCAAAATTTCCAAGGAATAATTTTAAAAGCCTGTTGATATCCTTCCGTGAATAAATAATTTTAAATATTACATGATTTTAGAATGGTAGATATTTCCATTTACTTCATCCTTAATTTTATCCTTGATATTTCAATTATTACGCAAGATTTACTAATCAAATCATTTGGTCGCATGGACACCCGCGACTGACACTGTCAACCCTTGGTGATCCTTCCCCATTGTCTTTATTCTTGTGCCCTTAGGGATTACTGTTATGTACAGATTATAAAGCAATCAAATTGTACTAATAGAAATGAGGGGTCGGATGTGTAAAGTTTCTTTAATGTTTTGGAAAATAGAGTTATTATTTTCCTCTAAATAAGTAAATGTGTACGGGGAACGCAAACTTGTGTATGTTTATAACTTCTAAACTTTATATAGACAAGGTACAATTATAGGCGAAAGAGATTAATTTCGATATGTATTTAATAAAGATTATTATTATATTATTATTGTTGTTTACTATATATATATATATATATATATATATATATATATATATATATATATATATATATATAGGGTATCCCAAAAAGCAACATATTCCCTTTGAGAGCTGATAGGCCAGCTCATAACTCATCAGAATATGTAAATATCACGTTAGTGACACTTTTAAGAATTTCGTGAAAATCTACATCTTAGATTAGTTTATTGAGTGCCACAACTACAAATTTCCGTATTCTAAGATTCTAATTATTGTTACGTAATCCTGAATAACCCTGCTATTGATCACAGTTCAAAATAAAACTAATTGTGCTAAGCCTGTGGGAAAAAATACATTAGCAAGTATCATGAGTACAAACATTTTAATTGCCTAACTTTGACTCTGAAAAAAATGTACCAAGCTAACCTGGCCAGTTATTTTTAAAAAATTGCTAATTTAGTGTAGTTTCTAAAATCGTATTACATTTACTATATTTTATTTTAGAAAAAAAAAGATATTACTATTTTAGTGCAAAGGAAGCTCATTCAATTTATTAAGATTTCGAATGAAAACAGTTGTTAAATTCAAGTAATACGTATTTTTTAAAAACTACATAAAACACGAATGAAAATTAAAGCAAGTGGATTGCCGGCCATCAGATCGAATGCAAGCATGGTATCTTCTTTACAAAGATCTTCTGATTCCTATTGCACTTCTTGTGGCATTGATATCTTGTGCAGCTCCATGAATGCCTTCTCTTAATTCGTTTAGATTATTTATTGGTTTTGCATAGACTTTCTCCTTAGTGCAACCCAATAGAAAAAATATAATGGATTTAAATTCGGTGACCGAAGGGGCCACAAAATATGACCAAGACGGCTGATAAAGATAAAAAAACATATAAAAAGAAAGATAAGGAAGCAAAAACTATAAGAATGTAAATACAAAAAGCATACGAATGCGAAAAGATGCACAGCAAACAAAATAGAATAACAATCTGACCACAAACACAAAAGCAGGCAGATATGCAGCTCGTGTCAAACGGCGTCACTATCTATCTCACTCTAACTTATATCAAATGACGCCACTATCTCACTCTAACTTACCTAGAATGGTGTCACTTCTATCTTAGCAAATAAATAAATACACATTAATAAAATAAAACATCCGAAATCTTAATAAATTGAATAATTACACAAGTAGCTCCTTTTGCACTAAAATAGAAATATCTTTTTTTTTAGAGTAAAATGGAGTAAACGTAATAGCATTTTAGAAACTACACTAAATTAACAGTTTTTTTAAATAACTAGCCAGGTTAGCTTGGTCCATTTTTTACAGTATGAAGAATCAAAGTTAGCTAATTAAAATATTTTTTTACTGATTTTTTTCCCACAGGCTTAACACAATTAGTTTTATTTTGCACTGTGATCAACAGCTAGGTTATTCAGGATTACGTAACACTAATTAAAATCTGAGAATACGGAAATTTGTAGTTATGAGTGGCACTCGATAAACTGATCTAAGGTATAGATTTTCACGAAATTCAGAAAAGTGGCAATATCTCGAATTCTAACGATTTTTCACTATACATACATTACATATTCTGGTTAGGGAGTTATGAGCTGGCCTATCAGCCCTTGAAGGGAATACGTTGGTATATATATATATATATATATATATATATATATATATATATATATATATATATATATATATATATATATATATATATATATACACACAGCAAACTGGAAATTCTTGGTATAAGAGGTCATGGAAATAGGGCTAAAAGGTTTTCTAACACCTTTTTAGCTACGCCACGCTTTCGAAAATATTTTATTTTCTTCTTCAGAGCTACAAATCCAGTAGATTTTCAGTATTCTAAGGTTTAGAACAGAAAGAAACCCAAATTATTAGCAACCACAGTACTTACTGCTAAGTGATGCCTTTTTGGATAATTCCTTTCAACAAAAACCACATTACTGTTAATATATATACAAAAATACTTTTAAAGAATCTATATATATATATATATATATATATATATATATATATATACATATATATATATATATATATATATATATATATATATATATATATATATATATATATATATATATATACATATATTTATATATATTTATATATATATATATATATATATATATATATATATATATATATATATATATATATATATATATATATATATATATATATATATATATATATATATATATATATATATATATATATATATATATACATGTATATATATATGTATATATATATATATATATATATATATATATATATATATATATATATATATTTATGTATATATGTTTTATACAGGGTGTTATCGAAATCATTTAATATATTGAAACTAGAAAATCACCGATCAAAAGCAACTGCACAAAATTAATCACCCCACCTAAAGAACTAATGAGAGAATTGACCCTGAAATTTTCTCAACATGTACGCCAACGATTTCACGTCAAAAATAATAGCCAGTACTGTGACAGTGTTGCATTGCTCAATACATTTTTTTTTTATTATATGATGCTATAATTAATAAAAATAACTTTACCTATTTTAGTTCAGAAAAGCTTCTGATGCTGCAGAAATAAGTTATATTTGAAGTTTGATGTTTTAACTAAAGAAATGAATATATACTAAGGGTCAAAATGTAATCTACCCAAACAATTTTGTATACAACGCCAATATTTTCCGTAATGCCATGAATCACTCATATTTCTGTAAAAAAATTGTTTAACTTTTAATATAGTTATATTAATGACACGATAATGTGTTATTATTACAAATAACCGTTAAAATATGAAGTAAATTCCGGAAAAAGGAAAAATAAAAAGATAAATATCACAAAGTTTTTTTTTTAAAGGTACAACATAATAGGACTATTAGTTATTTAGTCTTGAAAAACTTTTAAATTCCTTGAAAAAAACCTTACCGTTTACTGGAAAAACTTATATAGTTGTCAACTTTTGTGATAAAAACTGTTACGCCAATTGCGTTATACAGTTAACTTCTCGCAGTAATAATATCACGTCATTGGGTGACTTGCGGTTTCGTTCCTATTGTTTTTCTTTTAAAAATTTCAAGTATAAGAACTTCTTTTTATTCATAGGCAGATGCAAATTTATTACAAATGCAATTAAATTTAGACTATGTGTTCAGATTGACTTCTTTTTGTCAATTATATAAAAAAGTAAATTAAGCATAATGATTTTTGGAACATATTTAACAATCATGTATGTTACGTTAAAAAAAGAAAATCCATTTGTTTCAAATAATCAGGGTACTTTTTAGCTGAATAATAAGTACTAATACATATTATTGAAATTTAAACAGGCAATTTTAGAACAGTGTTTTTAGTGTTCCGTACGGAACACATATAAGATCACTTCAGTGTCTGTCTATCCGTCTCTCTGTCCGTCTGCCTGTCTGTCTGTCCGTCTGTCCGTCTATCTATCTGTCCGTCTATCACACCCGATTTTCTCCGAAAATGTTTGACAAAGAAAGTGGAAATTTGGCACTAATATAAAAACTGATTGCCTTATCAGAGCCGCGTAGTTTTCAAAGTTAAATTTTGACTTAAGGGATTAGTTTTAGGTTTTAATGAGGAATTTTTTTTTTACCAGGTCATCGAGTGGGGTGTCAAATGAAAGCTTGTAAAAATACACGAGTTCAAGAATATACATAAGGTAATACTTGCGCACACTTTTCTTTGTATTATTTTCAAAAAATTGCGAAGAATTATGTATATATATATATATATATATATATATATATATATATATATATATATATACATATATATATATATATATATATATATATATATATATATATATATATATATATATGTATATATACATATGTATATATATATATATAAATATATATATATATATATATATATATATATATATATATATATATATATATATATATATATATATGTATATAAAGGGTGATTCATTTAGAGGTACTTTTTGTGATTGGGATTTAATTGCAGATTGCGCATGCGTCGTGTCAACTGAAGTGGCATTCCTGTTCAGTAGTGTTTGACAATTCATAATGGAAAGACTTAGCCAGGCACAGCGTCTACAAATTGTTCAACTTTATTAGGAAAATGGGCGTTCTACGAGGAATGTGTATCGGGCGCTTAGAGCAACTTATGGTCCACATAATCGGCCTACCGAACACACAATTCGCTCTACCATCAATAAGTTTGAGACCCAATTTTCATGCTCGACCGAATAGACCACATCCAGCACGTAGTGAAGAAAATATAGGGGCGGTAGCGGAGAGTGTACGCGAAGACCGTGAGGTGTCGATTCGTCGCCGTTCTCAACAGCTTGGCCTGTCATATTCAACAACTTGGTGTATTTTACGTAAGGATCTTTCTTTAAAAGCATACAAAATTCAACTAGTGCAACAACTGAAGCCGACCGACCTTCCGAATCGTTTCCGTTTTAGTCGTTGGGCTCTTGACAAGCTTGCAGAAGATCCACTGTTTTCGAGAAAAAGTTTGTTCACCGATGAGGCCCATTTTTGGCTTAATGGGTTCGTGAATAAACAAAATCCCCGTATTTGGGGTGATGAACAATCTGAAGAGGTTCAAGAGCTGCCATTAAATCCAGAAAAAACAACTGTTTGGTGTGGTTTATGGGCCGGTGGAATAATCGGTCCATATTTTCTTCAAAACAGAGGCCGGCCGGAATGTTACTGTGAATGGTGACCGTTATCGCGCCATGATAACAGACTATTTGATGCCAGAAATTGAAGCCCGTGGTCTCGACGAAATTTGGTTCCAACAAGATGGCGCCACTTGCCATACAGCCCGTGAAACCATGGCTTTACTGCGAGAGCAATTCGGCGAACAGATCATTTCACGCTTTGGACCAGTGAATTGGCCGGCTAGATCATGTGACATCACACCTCTTGACTTTTTCCTTTGAGGCTATGTAAAGTCCAAAGTCTACATGGATAAGCCAGCTACAATTGCGGCATTGGAGGCCAATATTACTCGAGTCATTGGCCAAATACCACTCGAAATACTCACACGCGTCATTGAAAATTGGAACTTCAGAATGGACGTTGTTAACCGTAGTCGCGGACAACATTTGAAAGAAACTATCTTTAAGAAAAAATTGTAAAGAATGGTTCTTTTATATGATAATAAAGATTATAAAATAAAATTGTTTTTATTAATTTTTTTTTATTTAAAAAAAAAGTACCTCTAAATGAATCACCCTTTATATATATATATATATATATATATATATATATATATACATATATATATATATATATATATATATATATATATATATATATATATATATATATATAATTATTACTTAATAACAAGACATAATAAATCTGCAGACGTAAAAAAAATAAATTCTAAATAACTGCTACTCAAAATGCGTTGTATATCTTTTTGAAATAATCGGGCTTCCCATAAGCAATACATTAACGGCTTGTGAGATTGTGTAGTGTCTCTGGAAGTCAATCGAAACAAAAGATTTATTTCTTACGCTTCGCAGGATACAAATGGTCCAAGTAATCGTTACTGATATCACGAACAGGAAAGATTTATTGCGAGTACATGACTTAGACGAAGACAAAATGAACTAGTTTATAAACTTTTTCGAAACAATACACTGTTTACCAATTAATAAACTTATTATATAAAATTAATCTATGTATAGACGCCCCCTATTTTCAGTTTCTTAAAATCTCCAGTCTTTGTCAAATTTTACTTATTCTAAAAAGATACAAATATTTGCACTTCACATAAATTTATATTTGAAAGAGAGCTTTTCACCTGTTTGAAGACCTAGAATTTAGCAAAAACATCCTTGAGACATCGAAAAACGATTTGTCATTTAAGTCTATTCAATAGACTCCTAGAGTGATGCACGCTAGGAATACACATCGCGCTATTAAATCACATCCAGGTTCAGTTTGTCATTTTTAGTACCACACAACTGAAGACTATTTTTATGAAATACCTTATATCTTTGGAATCATTTACCCCGGACTGTATATTCCACCGAATAGAATTTGCAGCGATTCAAGACCAACGTGAATCGCTTTAAAAATTTCCCTGCACTTGAAGGTAATAGCAATACGAAGTCTGGGTAAAAGTAATTTATTATAATAGTGTGGCTACAATGATGAGACTACTGCCTGTGAAAATTACTTCTGGAATGTTGACAAACAGGAAGTGGTATAACTATGAGTTATTTCTTAGAGGAAAGATATTTTTGGGAAATATGTAAAATTCGGGTCTGGTCAACACATGTCCTAACCTTGGCTGGTTGTAGGTAGGGTAGGAGATTGTCCCTGTTTGAACACTAAAGCCTCTTGGCTTATTGTGCTCCTCTCTCCTGATCACATGAGCGCTCTCCAAGCCTTTCATGTGATAATTTATCGCTAAGATATAGATTGCGGAACAGTTTATGTCGGTTTAGAGTTAAAGCCGCACATTCATATAGGATGTGTATAGGGGTTTCTTCCTCTTCACCACATATTTTGCTTGTCATATATATATATATATATATATATATATATATATATATATATATATATATATATATATATATATATATATATATATATATATATATATATATATATATATATATATATATATATATATATATATATATCAATCCGTTTTATAACGTCTTCCGTCTTCCGATGCCTAATTTCCACTCCTCCCGGTTTCTCCATCCCTCCTCCTCCAGATCTCTCTCTAATACTTCCTTGTTGATTCCTGCTCTCCAGCTTTGGCCTGGTCTTCCTCGCTTTCTTTTTCCATGAGGGTTCCAATTTAAAATCTTTCTAGGTAGTCGGTCTTGTGACATTCTCTGTACATGTCCGTACCATACCAACTGTTGGGTTCTGATTTCGACCACTATATCGTGCTTTATTTCTGAAGCTCGTCTTATCGTGTCATTTGGTATGCGGTCTTTTCTGAATTTTCTGGCTGCTCGTCTCCAGAAATCCCTTTCTGTAGCTTTTAGTATTTTTTCTGTTCTTTCCTTCAATGGCCACACCTGGGAGCTGTAAGTTATTATACTTTTCACTATTGAGTTGTAAATTCTCTTCTTATTTTCAATGGTTATGTTTTTGTCCCATAGTATACTATTAAGCATTGCAATCGCTTTTCTTCCTTGGATATTCCTCTCGAATATTGATTCTTCCAATGTTCCGTCCCTAGATATTCTCGTTCCCAAATACTTATAACTGGCACAGTGTTTGATGATGTGTCCTGTGGCCAGTTTCAAGTCCTGCTGTTGTCCTCCGACGCACATGTACTCGGTCTTTTTAATATTGACTTCTAGGCCCCATTTTTCATATTCCTCCATAGGTTTTCGTGTCATGTATTCCATATCATCGGTGTCCTGAGCGACTACTACCTGGTCGTCTGCGAATGATATGTCATAGATACCATCGGTAAATATTTCTTCAGGTGACAATGGCCGTTGATCAGTCTCAACACTACTTTGGTCTGGGCCCTTGTTGAACGAAAGACGTCAGTTATTGTTTCTTTGAGTGGCTACCAATTATGTCCATGGCATTGCATGTCTTGGGCCAGATGTTGATTGATGGCAATGATTAAGGTATTGTCATTTCTGTTTTGGAATACCAAACACTGGTTTTGAACCCTACTAAGGTCCGAATCTTGCTAAGTCGTCCACTTTTTCATTACCTTTTATTTCATTACCTGTTGTACCTGGAGAGTAGTTCTAATAGGCCACATTTACACTCCATCGTGGTCCTGGAGTTGGCCTAATAGACAAACAAAGCCTTTAGAGCAGCTTGACTGTCTAAGAGAATATATATTTCTTGCTTCCTGTAGTTCCGTTTAATATTCTCGTGAACACATGCTTGTATTGATTGAATTTCTGCTTGGGATATTGTTGCACTTGTCCTTAGTGGAATGCTAAAGCTCCATTTGGGTTTTTTTGCATATATACCAGCGCCCACTCCGCTCAAAGTTTTTGGTCCATCTATGTAATAAGCCGATAAGCCTTCCTCGGAGTCTCCACCTCCTTCCATAGATTTGGATCGTCCCCAATTTTATATGGTTTTTCGAAATTATACGACGTTGTCATATAATCAGATTGCATATTCAAGGATTCGTCGTCGATTAGATCCATAACTCTTGTGTTTATATATATATATATATATATATATATATATATATATATATATATATATATATATATATATATATATAAATATATATATATATATATATATATATATATATATATATATATATATATATATATATATATATATATATATATATATATATATATATATATATATATATATATATATATATATATATATATATATGGTATATATATATTATACTTATAGCCTCGGCGAAACATAAGCTCCTGCATCTCATGGGACAGTATCAATTTGCACATGCATGTTCAACTCTTCAATGTCATAAAATAGCGAAGCAGTTAACTAATTAATTAACGAATTAAAGAGCGCTTGTCTCCATAGTTTAAAGACAACAAGTTTACGTTAGTGATCGGTATTTCTGCTCCAATTTATAAATTTTGTACTAATTGTAGATATCTATTAACGCACTTTACGACTGTGAAGCGGAAGTAAGAAGAAGTTTGGCTATGGCTAGAAACTCAACGATCACACTCACTAAGGTCTGGAAAGATCCAGCTGTCACAAAAAACACAAAGTTAAGAATGCTATCCAGCCTTATATTCCCCATAGAAATTTATGCATCGGAAACATGGACCGTTAAACAAGCTGAGAAAAGACGAATCGATGCGTTTGAAATCTGGATATACCGAAGAATCCTTCAGAGTATCATATACCGAAAATCTTATTAATTCTTGAAGAGCTTAGTATAAATAACCGACTTTCATATAGAATTAGTAAAACAGTACCTGAAATATTTTGGTCACATTAGGACGAAAGTGGATGCCATGGGAAAGCTTGTAGTAACGGAGAAGGGAGAAGGTAGAAGATCAAGGGGACGGTCTCCAACAAGATGGTCCGACCAAATAAGCTTTCTTCTTGGTATGGGTACGCACGAGTCAAGTCAGGTCGCGCAGGATCTAGATGCTTAAAGAATGACTGTTGAGGCAGCAACTGTATAGTGTCACCGACACTCTTATTGGGGTTTAAAGGATTGAGAGAGAGAGAGAAAAAGATTAACGCACAATATATGTAATCAGTTTTAAAAACGAATTAGGTGATCAATAAAAAACGCCGCCGAAAGACTTTTACGCAAATAATTAATGAAACAGTGTAAACTTATTTCAAGGAATGATAAACAAAAAAAAAAAAGTTCAATTTACAACTGATAAACTACAGTAACAGAAAATCAACGTAAACGTGTTATCTTTCAACTATGAATAGAAGCGCTATTTAATCTACTCCGCAAAATCAGCTTCTGTAACGGAACTTTAAATAATTAAGTCTTTCTAATAGAGCAGAAGAATGAAGAATAATCCCCCGGATCCTGCTTGGCTACGCTACTGCTTAATTATTCGGATAACGAATATATAGACATTGGGGTGGTCACAACGTATAGGGGGGAAATATGTTCATCGTAATGCCGACTAGACCCACCTAAAATTTGCCATTTGTCTAAAAAATAAGATTTGCACAGTTTTAGCTCAATTAGATAACGTTAACCCGTGCTTCATCGAGGTTAAAGCTGCAAAATTCGATTTTTTGCAAAAAAATTGTGTTTTTTTTCTCATAAAACGAAAACCCATTCGTTCTAGAAACCTGACTCTTGTTTCATTTCATAGAAAATGTTGTCTTAAAATTTTATTCCTACCACTTTTTTGTTAAAACTTTTATATTTGAAGATATTCATCATCCAAGACCGGACATGATTCGAATCGTCAAATTCGACCTTCGAGGAACGAAAATGAAAAATGGCAACAAAGACACCTCACTTAAATACTTTTGACCATTTTTTGTTTCCTTTGTATTATAAACAATTATATAAATATAATATTATACAATATATAATAAGACATAAAATTGTCATTTGTTTTAACTTTATAAGTAATTTTACGAATTGCAAGGTAGTGGGTACCTACCTGATATTTAGTTCTATTCTTTAAAAGGTTTGTTTTTGTTACAAAAAAGCTATTGCTAAGTACCCTTTTATCAGAGAATGCTACCTGGAGTGTCATAAACCACACCCCTTTTTTTTTGTTCCTTGTCTGGGAGGCCCAGGAAGAAGTCAGATAGTTTTAGTTTATGTTTGCCTTTCAAGCAGTGAACATTTCCACAACGTTCTTTTAGTGACTTTTCTGTGATTTGCAGGACAATGTCTTCTACGGCATCAACGAACCATGCTTGTTCGGGTTCGAGTTCAAGGCAGAAAGAAATGGTGCATTTAATCAGCCACATATCTCATAAAATCAGTGGCAGTAAATGACCATCTAATTGTTAAGTGTTACGAAGTTTATGTTATAATGTACGGCAAGTGAAACTAAACACCAAAGAAGCTGCAGGAAGTTTTAATTTTTTGGGAGAAAACTAAGACATCTGAAAGATTGTGTTGTAGAATTAGAAAAACTGTACGAAGAGTGGAGAAAACTACAAGAAAACACTGTCAGGCACTGCCTAAAATGATAAATCATCTGTGATATCTCAATTCGGAGCTAATCCCATTTTCATTTTTTGCTGAAACTTTAGAAAAAAATGTCAAAACAAGCATGGCTGAAAAATGTCTGAAATTAATCTCCGTTGCGAGGCTCAATTTTGAACTAGTGGATGATTTATTGGACAAAAAAATTGATTATTTTGTTTCTCATCAAGCTCTAAATTTTTTCAAGAGATTTGAAATTGATACAAACTTTTTAAATACTGATTCCGTTAAATGATGTGACAATTCACAATATTTAAAAGCTAATTAAAGTAGTAAACAGTTTTAAGGTTGTCAATGACATAGCTGAAAGAGGTGTAAAATTAATTCAAGACTTCAATTCCTGTTTAATGAAAGATGAAGAACAACGGCAGTTGTATCTGAATGTAGGAAAATTTTTCCTGGCTCTTCCAAAGCCACCTTAACTAAGCCGCATTGATCTGGTAAAAAATTATAAATGTAAATAATAATAATAACTTATTTCCTTTATATTGCTTCCTTTTTTATAACTAAACTTTGAATAATAAAATGCATTTGAACATTATTTCTTCTCATATTTTTATCTTTTTGCTTTTCTTTTCTCTTAAATCCTCCATTTTCAATTTGGATTTTGCTCTATTTACTTTTGAAAACAGTTTTGACTAAACCTTTTTTTATGTACATATTGAAAAAATAAATAAGGTAAAATCTAGAGAGCCGATGTAATTGAATCTTGCAATGTTTTTAAACATTTTCATAAAAAATCAATTTTCATAAAGGTCAAAACTTCAACCTTGATGAGGCACGGATAAACGTTATCCAATTGAGCTGAAACTTTACCAATCCCATTTCTTAGTCAATTGGCAACTTTTAGAAGGGTTCTCCAAAAAAATTCTAACATTAATTTTTTGGTGACCACCCTAATGGACATAGTATCTAAATAAGCAAAAACTTAAATAATTTTAACACTTTCTACGCAGACGCTATGAACTTAAAATTGAATAAGCAAACAAGTCTTGAAGTCTGAATACTACTTACTTAACACGCTGTGCATTTTCTAATTAAAAGATATTCTATATAGGGGTTCGAGATTTAAGAAAATAGTTTTACGTACCTAAAAGTCAATAGACAACGAAAATTTATCACTTTGCCTTCGCAGGAAATAAATGAACCAAATAATCAAACCTGATTTCGCGAGCCAAAGAAGATTTATTATCGACACATGACCATAATAACATTAAAAGACAAACTATATTAAATTTTTACGATTCTTATTTTTCGTCTCTGAGTCGGAGATAAATCATTGTTCTTAAGTTGAAGTAACTTTCTCACGTTTCAGCAACAATTGCCTAAAGCATTAGACCATAGAACGAGCTCGAATTGGTACATTACTATACTCTTGTTCACTAGACCGCAACTCAGTTTAATAATCAGTTTCCAAGTGTGATGTAGACAGTAACTCGTACATTTATTGATGTTTTTAAAGCGTGTATATGCTTAACAATTAAGTAGGGACGAACGTTCTCTTTAATTCTTATGTTCATCCCAACGGAGGATATAGTATTCGTAGAACAATCACTCTTAAAACTTTTCCATTTCGGTATGCTTCAAAGTTTGTAGGTAATAAAAAAAAACAGCCAAGTGCAAGCCGGACTTGTACAATTAGTGTTCTGTACGGTAATTACTTTTAAAATAAAATAAAATCTTTACATAGGCCAAGTTAGTTAGGACCCTGATATGTATATATCTTAAGATCCAATACATATTTTCACGTTTTTTTTCTTAGTAAATAATGTATAATAGTTATAGCATCTTCGCAACCTAATAGACAATAAATCAATCTAGCTGAATCTGGAATCTAGTATTAAAAGTATAAAACAAATATTTACTACCTAAATGTATTTAATTATCTTATCTTCTAAGGGCGTTGGCGATCACATTTGCCCATCTGATTTTACCTACGGCCGCTCTAAACAGTTTAGTAGATGTCATGTTTATCCACTGTCGTGAGTTTTTCAACCAGGAGTTGCGGCTTTTTCATGGCCCTCGGTTAACGATTATTTTTCCTTCAATTATAAGTTGCAGGAGCTCATACTTTTGGATTCTCATAATATGGCCAAAGTAAGTGCTTTTTCTTTCTTCATCAGCTGGAATCAACTCTCGTTCTTTTCCCATCCGATCAAGTATTTCCACGTTTGTGGTATGCGCTGTCCAAGGAACACGCAGCATTCAGCAATATCACTACATCTCGAATGACTCCATTCTTTATTGTGTTGTCTCTGTGATTGTTGCAGCTTCTATACCGTATAACTAGACCGAGAATCCGTAGCATCTTAGCATTTTTGTTCTTGTTTTTGAGTTTAGTTGACAGTTACAGAGTATGCTGCTTATTTTATTAAAGGAGCTTCGTACTTTTTCAATTCTTGAACGTATTTCAATAGAGTGGTCCTAATCTTCACTAATTACTCTTCCTAAGTACGTTATTTTTGTTACCCTTTCAAGTGTTTGTTGATGTACTTTAATATTTATGTTTGTATTAGGATTCTTACTGACCATCATTGTTTTTGTTTTGTTCATATTCAGTTTTATTCCATATTCCTCACATGCATCAACAATTCCATTCATAAGTCTTTATAGCCTTCTTCATTGTTCGCTAGAATGACAGTATCATCAGCGTAGCGGAGGTTATTTACATACACACCATTAATTGTAATTCCATCCTTTTTATCAAAAAGTGCTTTATTGAAGATTTCCTCCGAATAGACATTAAATAACAGGGCTGACATACACCTTTCTTTATTTTTATTTCTTTGGACATAAGATTCTCAACTCTTATTTCAGCAGTCTGGTTCCAGTATAAACTTAATATTATTTGTAAGTCTTTGTCATCAATGTTACACGATTGTAGTATTTCCATCATTTTCTCATGATTTACCATATCAAAGGCTTTTTGGAAATCTATGAAACATAAATAAACATCAAAGTTGATATCCCTACATCTTTCAATCAGAACGCGGATGGAGAATAATGCGTCCTTTGTTCCTATTCCGTTCCTAAAGCCGAACTGTGTTTATCCAGTACGTTCTTCTAGTTTTTTCTATACACTTTGGTGGCTTATTTTAAGGAAGAGTTTTAAAATGTGGTTCATTAGACTTATATTCCGATATTCCTCGCACTTTCTAGGATTATTCTTTTTTGGCAATGGTAAAAAAAATTATGTTAACCAATCATGAGGTACACACTTATGTTGTATACGCTCTTGAAAAGGTCCTGTATAATGTCCATATGTTTTTCAAAAAATATTTTAATGATTTCTGTAGGTATATTATCTTCTCCTACTACCTTTTTGTTTTTTTTAGCTGATTTGTTGCTGCTAATATTTCGTCTTTATTTATGTGGGTTTAACTATAAACAAATAAAATAAAATAAATTTGGCTCGGTACACGGGCGACGCGCGACTCAGTAGCAGTAATGTACTGGCAAGTATATTAAAAAACTTCTTTTTTTATACCGGATAAGTTAAGGTAATGCACTAGTGATAATTTTCGCTCAATCTACACTTTATGAAAACTATTCCAGAATTTTTTAAAAGTTTTTTGATCAGTACTTTTCGAAATAGGACAGGGGGATAGCTATTTTTGACCATTTTTTTAAATTATACAAAGGAAATTACGCGCAAGTATTACATCATATATAGTTTTGAACTTGTGTTTTCACAAGCGTTGATTCGACACCTTCTTCTTCTTCTTCTTCCTTCAGCCGCTCTCTACCCACTGTCGGGTATAGGCCTCTCTCAAATCTTTCCATTTTTCTCTATGTCGTGCTGGTTGATACCAGTTAAGCCCTCCGATTCTCTTCAGATCGTCGCTCCTTCTCTGTTGGGGTCTTCCTATGCTTCGCTTTTCACCCTATGGTCTCCATCTAGTCATCTTGCCACTCCACTTATACGTCGCTCTCGCTACATGGCCGGCCCAGCTCCATTTCAGAGATGTTATCCGTTTGGTGATATCATCCACCTTTGTTTGTTGTCTAATCCATTTATTAGTTTTCTTGTCCTCCAAAGTAACACTCAACATCTTCCTTTCCATTGCTCGCTGGTGAACTTGTAGTTTTTCTATTGTTCTTTTAGTTAAAACCCATGTTTCGGCTCCATACGTTGTAGCTGATAAGATACATTGATTATAAATTTGGGTTTTTGATCTATGAGAAATGTTCATATTCAGCACATATTTCAATTTTCCATATGCTGGCCATCCCATACGTACCCTTCTTTCTATTTCAAGCTGCTGGTTTTCCTTTCCTATCGTTATTATTTGGCCCAGATAGATATACGTGTTTACTTTTTCTATTGTTGAATGTACAATCACTATATTTTCATCATTGGTCTCTTCGTTACTCATGTACTTTGTCTTGGAGAAATTTATGTCAAGTCCCACTTTTCTTGCTTGGTGGTGGAGATCTGTGATCATCTGGATCATTTCATTCTTATTGTTTGCTATAATTACAATGTAATCTGCGAGTCTCAGGTTGTTTAGCCGAACGCCAGCTATCGGAAGGCCATTTTCGTCCCAATTCAGTTCTTTGAATACACCTTCTAAGATCATTGTAGACAACTTAGGCGATATTATATCGCCTTGCCTTACTCCTCTGTTCACTGGGATCTTGTTTGTCAGTTCTTGGTTTACCATAACTTTGAGTGTTGCTCGTTCATATATCAGTTCGCTGTATCTGTGGTCTATACGAGCATTTCTAAGGCCTCTTATAAGCGCCCATTTTTCCACTGTGTCGAAAGCCTTGCGAAAATCTACAAATGTGAGCCACATTGGTATATTATATTCGGTGGCCTTCTCGATTAGTATTCTCAATGTGTGCAAGTGCTCAATCGTACTGAAGCCTGATCTGAATCCAGCCTGTTCTATCGGTTGGTATAATTCCATTTTGTGTTCCAGTCTATTTGTTATGATTCGTGAGAACAGCTTGTAAACTTGGGAAAGTAAACTCACTGGCCGTAGTTTTCTAGGTTTTCGGGGTCATCTTTTTTGTATATTAAGATGACTATGGCGTTTTCCCCCAGTCTTCTGGTATATTTCCACATTTGAGGCATTCATTAAAAAGATCTTTTAATTCATTCATTAGGGCTTCACCTCCGCATTTTAGCATTTCAGGTATAATATCATCCTCTCCAGCCGCTTTTCCACTTTTCATCTGTTGTAAGGCTTTTTTAACTTCATCCCTTTCTATGTCAGGAATTTCTTCTGAGTTGACATTAATTACTCTTTTGTCTGTTGATGAATTGTCCTTTTCAACTACGACATTTTGGACTTTTGAACTGTAGAGGTCTTGATAGAAAGTTGTAATTCTGTTCTGGATATTTTTCTTGTCACTGATTATGTTTCCTTCTTGGTCCTTCTATTTAATTATCTCACTTTTACAGGCGTTCGCTCTTTTAAAAACTTTTAATCCTTTGTTTTTCTCTATAAGATCTTTAACCATATTTTCTTTGTATTTGTTTATGTTTTCTTTAGCCGCTTTTCGTACTGTCTTAATCAATTCTGCATATTCGACACTTAATCTCTTTCCTTCGTATATAAGTTGTCTTCGTCGTTCCAACATTCTTTTTGTTTCTTCACTGAGCTTGTTATTCTTTCGCCTAGTAGATTGGGGAGCTATTTTTTCTGCGGTGGTCTTGAGTGTTTCAATTATTTTTCTGTTTCTTTCTTCTATACTTGCTCCTGTAGTTAATGTGTTGTTATTAAGGTTGGCTGTAATCTATTTTTGGTATTGTTCTACGTTTTCTTTCAGTATTTGTCTGTCTGTTTTATTTGTTTTTCTTGCTGTGTAAACGTTTTCGTTCGAGTCTTTTGTTAAAAAATACCTTTGCTCTGACCAGCCTATGATCACTACCTGTTGTAAATCTATTTAGGACCTTCACGTCTGTTACTATGTTCTTATGTGTTGTTAGTGCATAATCAATTTCATTTCTTGTCCCACCATCAGGACTAATCCATATCCATTTCCTATTCTCCTTTTTCTGAAAGAAAGTATTCATATTATAGAGTTTCTCCCTTTCCAGAAATGTCATCAGCATATGTCCTCTGTTGTTCCTCTGTCTAACGCCAAAATTTCCTATATAACTCTCTGTATTTTCTGCTTTCTTTCCTATCTTGGCGTTAAAGTCTCCTATTACCAATGTATACTTTGTTCTGTCTTCGTGAAGCGCCTGAGATATTTCCTCATAAAATTCTTCTGCTTCTTGATCTTCATGGCTTGTCGTAGGAGCATAGACCTGTATTACTTTTAGTGTTAAGGTGTTGTTTAATCTTATTGTTATGTATATGACTCTATTAGATATTGCTGAAATTTCTCAGTATATGGTATTAGCCTTCTGTGTATCAATAATCCAGTTCCTCCATTACTGTTGTCTTCGTAGCCTTTGTTGAAGAGCAAGTGTCCCGTAGGTAACTTCAGGCAGTATTCTTCTCTTCTTCTTGTTTCTGAAATTCCCAATATGTCCCATTTATTATTTTTAAGTTCATGGGCCAGTTCTTCCAATCTTTCCTCACTTCCAATTGTTCTCGCATTATAGGTCGCTAAGTATAGTCGGCAGCCTGGTCCAACCCAGAGATTCTTAGCACCCCTGTTCGAGCCCTGTTCTGACCGCTGCTGCCTTGGTCGGGGTTACTCAAACTGCTGGGGACTGGGACCTTCTATAAAGTTTTCGTTCCATAGATTTATGAGAGGTTTTGACCATAAAACACCACGTAGGCCAGACGTCTTGATGAGTGGAAAAGAATAGGATTTGGAAAGGGAACTGTTAATTTATGGATATGAAAGGTTGGGACATGATTCCCCTTCAAGAAAGGCGTGAAAGAGAATCAAGGCTCGCGTGAGCAGGGTTGCTTTCCTGAAGTAGGTCTGTCTCCCACTGGGATCATGAAGAGAGTACCTACCCGCTACCGCTAATTTGACACCATTTGACACCAAACTCAATGATTTCACTCTCCCCCTCCCAAAACTAACCCCTTGAGTTAAATTTTGACTACATGACTCTGATTGAACCATCAATTTCTATATTTGTGCCAAATTTTACCTTATGTATGTGTGACAGACAAACAGACGGAACACTAAAAACAAAATTATCTCTGTCAGACTGAATGTATGTTGCAGAAATAAATGAAATGTAATATCAATATCTAGTTTGATGTTCACAAGGGGTGGGTGTTGTTATATCATGTTATTCGCTAATATTATCAACTTTTTCAATGTTTTGTGTAATGTAAAATGAATTATTATACATTTAGAGGTTAAGGAATAGGAATAAATGAGAAAATGAGCCTCGTATATATAATAATGACAAATTTGGAACTTCTTGAGATAGAAGAATTTGATAAACAAGTTATTGTTTTTCAATCCTATTTGAAGTAAAAAAGGAACGTACTTACCAAGACTGTTTTTTCTAAAAAGAAAAATAAAAATATAGGTGGTCCAGATATTTTGAGGGATTTCACTAGCCTTATAAATTTAGTAACTTTACATATAATATTGATTTCCCAAAACGTCTTCAACCTTCAATATAAAAACAATGTCTTACATTTGAGAGAAATGTACTAAATGAAAACCTTGGTATTAGGAACACTAAAGCTCAATACTGGGACATAGACAAAATTTCAAAAAATCAGTCATTTAAGAAAAAAACTGTATAGTAATCCTCTGCTATTAGCGAATTTACTAATCGTAGTTTTGAATGTCCGCAGTTCGTCATTTTAGAAAAATATATGTACTAAAAAATCATTCGGATGTTTCTTTCAAATATTGTGAAAGACACCGATATACTGACGAGCGCTAAATGTATTCCGTGATATTCAAAAAAACCGGCCAAGTACAAGTCGGACTTGCGCAATTAATGTTCCGTACGTTGCTTGCTTTTAAAATAAAAAAAATTGTTACAGAAGTATAAAATGATTAATGACTTTATAAAACACACCCTAAATGAGTTTTCAACAAAGTTTTTTTCCGATCTTTACTGGAAACTGATGACCTTCAAATTTTTATTTTTTTTTATATACCAGCTAAATTTCACATACAAAGTAAAAAAAATTCTCTGTCTTTTAAGTGAGACACGTGTTTTCTTAAGTACTTTTCTATGCTCAATCCAAAAAATCATAAAAAAAGACATCCACCTTGAGATTTTTTCAGGAAACTTAAAGTTGTCAAAAATTCATTTTAATAAATAAAATGCAAAACTGTACGTACAATCATTAAAATTATGGAATAAAACTATTATTTCGGGAATCTTTATATGTTCTGAATCTACATCTATCATAAAAACTTAAAAATATTAGCTTTCAGTGTTCATGTTTAACAAAAAACGAGCAGTTTATTTTGTAACATGGGAACTTGCCCGCACTTTTTGTACCCTGTGAAAAGTTGTTTTTCCCACGCTTGGGCGCAATTTTCTTGCAACCTCTTTTTAATTTCTGATAATGAATTGAGTGGATCCTGATTTTAAAAGAACTAAAGAAATTAAACACACACTAGCTCAGTTTTCCTTGGTAGAGAGATATGGGTAAGAGATAATTTTTGTACGTCTTTTTGGAATTATTTTCTATTTTTAAAAAGCTTCAGCTGTACAAATTTTTGGGCACCATTCATTTTAAAATAGAAAGGATCTAACTTCAGCTAAAAAAAAAAATGAAAAAATACTGAAAGGGTGTACAGTTATTAAATAAAGAAAATCAGTTTGGTACAGCCGTCATTATCCTGAAAAGTAAGATAGGTATTCAGTGAGACACTAGCTTTAATCAACAAAAGAAACTTTATTCATGATTTTAAAATAAAAGTTCTAACCTCTGTGTCTTTAAGGATTACAAAGAATTCTAGCCTAACAGGTAGTTATTATCATTAGAGTCCCTAAATCAGACAGTTAAATTCTAAAACCTGACTACCCTCGAAAGCGAAGAATCGTGATTTTCACTTCACTTTTTGTCCGTTCAAATTGCTATTAAGGCACTACTTCGGAATAGGTCTATTGAGGAATGTTCTGGTAACTTACGGTTTTTATTTCGGCTTCTAGGCCTTCGATGGAACACAACCGATTTCACACTTTGTAGGAAACACTTAGAGCCCACTACGGCTTTACGTTAGAAAAAAACTTGTGCTTTACTTAGCTCTCATAATTGTTGCTATGAGCCTCTACTGCGGCTCGATGGAAAATTAGCCTACTTGGCGGCTTGGTCGAAACAACCTACTTGGCGGCTCGGTGGAAATTCGCCCCTCTTCCTGTCCGCCGGACTCTTAAATAAACCGTGGGCACTCTCTCGGCAATATGGCTACGCCAGAACCAAAACTGCGGATACAAATATTTAACCAATCCCGGCGTATCGAGAGATTCGGTCGTAAACCCGCACAGCACACTAATATACCGAACGGCTTGGAATTTCTGATTAATATACCGCTCGATACAAAAATGAAAAGAAGTACAATTTAAAGTGAAAAATCAGTAACATTACATGGTCTTAAAATCTAAGAAAAAATGAATGTTACAATTTATTAAAATGGATTTTTGGCAACTTTAAGTGTGTTTTCTGAAAAAACCACAAGGTGGATTTCTTATGATTTTTTTGGATTCAGCATAAAAAAATACTTAAGAAAACACTGTGTCTCACTTAAAAGACAGAGAATTTTTTTTGTATACCTGTGTAGAATATTCCAGAATTTTTTCAAAATTTTTTGATCAGTACTTTTCCAGATAAGGGGGGGGGGCAGCGATTTTTCGCAATTTTTTTAAGATAATACAAAAAAAAGTGTGCGCAAGTATTAGATTATCTATTTTTTTTTTCACTTCCGATTAATCCCTTAAGTCAAAATTTACCTTTCAAAATTATACGGCTCTGACGAGGCCATCAATTCCTATATTAGTGCCAAATTTCGACTTTCTATGTTAAATAGTTTCGCAGAAAATCAGATGCGACAGACGGGCAGACACCGAAGTGATATTATAAGTGTTCCATATGGAACACAAATAATAAAACGCCTTCCCATCTCTGTGTTCCTTTTTTGCTATCCTGTCAACTGCTAATGGCCCTAATTTATAATGTCGCTCTCTACCGTATAAAGCGCTCAAAAATAGGTAAAGAAAAGTTGAGTTCTTAGATAAATTATTAAAATCACAAAATTGTTGCTTCATTATCAGAATTTTATGGTACTAACGAAACCACTGTCCATTATATCAAGAAAAATGAGGAAAAACTTTAACAAAACATAGCTGAGAATTCAATGTAAATATTTGGTTTGGAAAAATATTGAATCTATGGATAAAAGATATGTCGCAGGTAAAGAATCCAATAGCTCATTAATTATCGCCCAAATAACAACACAATACTTGTAATGTTAAGAAACCAAATAATATCAATGGTCGAAGTTTTTCAGTTAGTAAAGGTTGATGTTTTTAGGTTAGATGAAACAGGCCTTTTATGGAAAAAAATTTCTCTTAAAATATTTTTGACCAAGAATGAAAAAAACAGCAGCTGGATATAAGGTAACCAAGGACAGAAAAACGATGTTATTGTGTGCAAACGCGAGTGATCTTATATTGACGTCATTAGTAGTCAATAAATCTGTGAATTTGTGTACGTTAAAAGTTAATAACAGGCCAACTGCAAGTCGGACTTGCGCAATTAGAGTTCCGTACGATGATTGTTTTTAAAATAAAAAATGTTGTCACGAAGGTATAAAATGATAAATAACTTTACAAATCACACCCCAAATGAGTTTTCAACAAAGTTTGTTTCCGACCTTTGTTGAAAACCGATGACCTTGAAATTTTTGTTTTTTTATATACCAGATAAGTTATTAAACTGGTAATTTTCGTTCGATCTACATCTTGTAAAGAATATTCCAGAATTTTTTGATCAGTACTTTTCGAGATAAAAATGGGGGGGGACAGCGATTTTTGGCAATTTTTTAAAAATAATACAAAGAAAAGAGTGCGCAAGTATTAGATTACATATACTTTTAAACTCGTGTTTTCACTAGCTTTCATTTGGCTCCCCACTCGATGACCTGGTAAAAAATCTTCTTTCACTTCTGATTGAACCCTTTAAGTCAAAATTTAACTTTCAAAACTAATCGGCTCTGATGGAGGCCATTAATTCCTGTATTCGTGCTAAATTTCAACTTTCTATGTCAAATAGTTTTGGAGAAAATCGGGTGTGACAGACAATCGCCGTAGTGATAATGTAAGTGTTCCGTACGGAACACTAAAAGCTAATGAAAAAGCCTGGGCAAAAAGCAAGCTTTTTGTGGATTGGTTCAAAAATTGTTTTACTGGAGAAATTAAGTGCTATTTAACATTGCTCTCTTCGCCATTTAAAGTGTTTTTGCTAATTGACAATGTACCAGGAAAATCAAAAAGTCTGAAATTTGAACATCCTAATATCGAAGTACTATTTCCTTCACCTAACACGACCCCGCTTATCCAACTAGTAGATTAAGATGTTATTGCTATATTGCAGCTTTACTAGATCCGGCAAATTTTTACTATTGTGTTGAAAGAAATAGATAAACAAAACAACCTACCTGTGAGTAAACGTTACAACAAAGTTGATTTTTTTGTTAACATAAAGAAAGCGACTAAGAAAATACAGACGTGAGCAATCCAATCATGCTGGAAGAAATTATCTATAGAAATAATTACTAATGACTTGATTGAAGTGGTAGCCTATATAATAACAATGTGCAAGATGTAGCCGTAAATATACAACCATCGGATGTTTACGAACTGGTTGACTCTAGCTAAGAAGAATTTAGTGCTGATGAATTACAAGTTCTATTGTCAAAACTAACTTTCATCAAACAGGAATCTGATTAGGAAGATTGGAAAACTGTAATGCCCGAATTGTCAAGTAGTAAATTAATTTTTTTTTCTTTAGTTCGTCATTTAAAGAAATAAGTCTTGGATATTATTTTAACAGTGTTTAAACATCTAATACTACCTTACTAAGAAATTTAAAAGTTAGAAAAAACCAGTTCATGAAAATACTTTACATGATTTTACTTTGATGTTTATATGATTATAGGTAATTTTATCCAAATAAATGATTAAACACATTGAAATCGACTTTCAGAAGCTTGACATCATCAAACGTAGGAAGTGATCATAATTTAGTTATGTGTAAACTAAGGTGGAACATAAGAAACATAAAGCAACATCAAAAATAAGGAACTGGAAACAAAGATAAGAATAGAAAATCTACAGGAAGAATCAACGAGAGACCTGTACCAGAGAAAACTGAAAAAAAAAAATCAGAACAAATCAAATAAATGACAATGGTAACATAAATGACGGTTAAAAATAAAACGAATGTATTGGAAACTGCATATGAGGCATTAGGGTCTAAAACTGTCGATAAAGATAAAAAAAACACCATGGTTCAGTTCAGAAATAAAAGAGAAATACCGTGAGAAAAAAGAAAGCTGTCTAAACTAAAGGTCAATCATGACAGATTAGGTCTACCAAAGATATAAAAGAATACGAGCAGAAACCCATGAATTAGTAAAAAGAACAAAAATGGAATACTGGGAGAGATACACAAAAAAATTTGAATCAGACTTCTACGGTCGACAAAACCAAATTTCGAGATTCATAAAACAGCAGAGAACTGGGATGAAAAAACTAATAGAGTATACATACGTGAAGAAAGGAACGTCTTACATTAATTATATAAAAGGGAACAGAGTATCACACTGCCACAAACACCAGATATAACGATAAACGAAGAAACATATATAACGGAAGAAGACGTAATAGAAGCAGTGAAAAAATTAAAAAACCGTAACTCTCCTGGCGAAGACCAAACAGCTAATGAACTACTAAAATATGGGGAACACTCTCTGGTTAAGCTACTCCAGACACATATACAGAGGATTATAAGATCGATTAGAATCCCAGATAAATGGAGAACAGCTACAGTTATACTAATGCACAAGATGGGAGAAAAAGAAGATCCAAATAACTATAGAGGCATAAATCTACTAAACTGTACACTGAAATTAACAACGAAGATTATTACAACAAAAATAAACCGAAGATACAACTGGAAGAAGAACAGCAAGGATTCAGAAGTGGGCGCTCATGCACCGATACCGTATTCATTGCGCGACAGGTAAAAGAAAAATCCATAGAATACAACATTCTAGCATACTGGTGCTTGATAGACTTAAAAAAAGCTTTCGACAATGTGCAAATAGAAGACGTTATTCATCTATTTCATAACAGAAACATCCCATTAGACTTTAAGAATATATATAAAGACAATAACTATAAATCTGGAATCAGACAGGGAGACTCTTTATCCTCTTCTATTTAATATCGTCATGGATGAAATTATAAAGAATGTGAAAAGAAAGAAAGGATATAGAATGGGTAAAAGAAAACTTAAAATTATTATGTTAGGCAGATGACGCGATAATAATGGCTGAGATTGAGAACGATCTGCAAAGGCTGCTATACGAATTCTACATAAAAGCAGAACAATATAATATGTCAATCTCAACTAAAAAAACTAAGACAATAGTAATAGTACAAGAGCCGATCGGGTGAAAGCTGGCGGTGGAAGATAAACCAATAGAACAGGTGATAGAGGTCGATTACCTGGGCATCAAAATATCTAGTATCTGAAAAATCGAGGAAGAAGTAAAACATCAAGTCAACAAGGCGGGATGTCTCAATGATACCACATTTAGAAATAAAATCCTCTCCGTTAAAACCAAAAACAAGAATATACAAGAGCGTAATACGACCAGTAATGACTTACACATCTGAAACAAGACCCGATACAAGTATAACATAGAGGATGCTGGAATCAACCGAAATGAGAATACTTAGGAGATGTACAAACACTGAGAGATAGAGAAAGGAGTGAAGACATAACACGCACATGTAATATAGAAAATATCAACCAGCGGATATGAGGAAGAAAAATGGAATGGGATCAACGCATAGGAAGAATGGCAAACAACAGAATAGTACGGATAGCAAGAGACAAGTCACCGAATGGAAGAAGATCAATGGGACGTCCAAGAAAGAAATGGAGTGACGATTTATAGAACAGGATACAAAGAAAACAGGCAATAGTATCTAGCTATCAGACTAAAGAAGAAGAAATCTACATTTTTCCTTACTATTTAGGACTTTTTAGCAAATTTATATAGCTTATTTTCCTTCTGCTTCAGAATCTTAATATTCGCGGTGTTGCTTTTATCATAGTTTTTAGAAACCTAAACCGAGCGAATGGCTGGAGATTACTATGGAATCAATATCATAGTACGTACGGATAAAAACTATGATACTTGTTTCATGACTATGAACCAACTATCTCTGAATTACTAATATTGTGATGTCCAAAATGTCGAAATCTATTGAAATAAAAATAACTGCTATTTATATCCAGAAAAATACGAAAATAAATACCTAATATTAACAATACGGAAAAAATTAATTTAAATAACCGGTTAAGTGCAAGTTGAACTTGCGCAATTAGTGTTCCGTACGTTGATTGCTTCTGAAATAAAAATTTTTGTTACGGAGATATAAAATGATCAGTGACTTCACAAAACACACCCCAAATGAGTTTTCAACAAAGTTTGTTTCCGATCTTTACCAAAAACTGATGGCCTTGAAATTTTTGTTTTTTTTTTATATACCAGATAAATTATTAAAGGTAATGCACTAATTTTCGTTCAATCTACACCCCGTGGAGAATATTCCAGAATTTTTCAAAATTTTTAATGAGTATTTTTTGAGATAGGGCGGCAGCGATTTTCGCAATTTAAAAAAAAAATACAAAGAATAGTGTCATAAAGTATTACATCATATATATTATCAATTTCACCCCCCAAAACTACATTTTTTGGATCAGTATTTTTCGAGATACAGGGGGGGACAGCGATTTTTCGCGATTTTATCAAAATAATACAAAGAAAACTGTGCGCATGTAAGACATTATATATATTTTTGAATTCGTGTTTTTACAAGCTTTCATTTGACATCCCAGTCGATGACCTAGTAAAAAATTTTTTTCGCTTCCGATTTCACCCTCCAAAACTAACCCGTTAAGTCAAAATTTAACTTTCAAAACTACACGGCTCTGATGAGGCCATCAATTTCTATATTAGTGCCAAATTTCTACGTCAAATAGTTTCGGAAAAAATCGGGTGTGACAGACGGACAGACAGACACCGAAGTGATCTTATAAGTGTTCCATATGGAACACCAAAAAGATTCAAGCGACCAACGTTTGACCAGTTAAAGTGAACTTGGCCCATATTTCAGCGAAAATTAATTTATATCATTGTATCCACTTATATTTCCTTCCAATCTTGTAATGATGAAATTAGAAGAAAGAATTTCTGCCAGTAGAGAAAAAGTTAATATTTCAAATTGTGTAATTATTTTGACTACAAACTTTTTTTAAAATCTAGTAAATCTAGTTTTAACATTTTGATTTTCCACCCGAACCTTTCCATAATAATAACAATACACTAAATATTTATTGCAAACTACAAACTTAACTTGTAAATTAGCGTTTGTTTGTCATGTTTTAAAATAAAATCAAATACTACTATATTTTAATTAAAAATTGGGTATAACTTTTATGGTCCTTAAATTAAATTGAAAAATGTCATAAAACTCGAAGCCAATCCGATAGACAATATAAAATCAAATCTCTTTAAGTAAATTAGGCATGAAAGCCTAAAGTCTTGATTTTATTTTTCTTGTTAAATGCATTGTCTTTTAGGGTTCGCGTAATAAAACTATTTAATTAGTTAAAAGCAGAAGCGTGTGAGTGACTGACTGGAAAATGCGGTGCCATTTTAAACGTACGGCGCCTTAATCCGCCCTTAACGAGTTTCGGCCCGTTCCGGCCCGCTCCTGCAGGCAATCAACATAAGGATCCTTGGGAAAAGCCTTCGGTTATTTTCTTTTTCACTTATAAAGTCGCTCGGAAATACTCGTAAGTTAGTATCTGATTAATCTCCTTTTTCCCAAATTGCTGGACAATTTTTAATTTAGTAAGTTCTCTGTGGTTACGACAATGTTTTTATATGCGAATAAGTAAGTAAAGATGGTTAGTGAAACATTTTAAATTACTAAGTGATGAAATTGGTCGACTGCTCTATATCGTTGAAACAATTTAATAAATGGCTGGTAGATATATTTTTTCTTGTCCAATTTTACGAAGGACTACTGTTGAGGCAATTATACTTCTTAAAATGAAGTTGTATAAAAAAAATAATTAAAACACTTTATATTGTAGCCATAGGTATCGGTATGCACGGATTTCGACGCCCGACTTGTGATCATTAAGCGCTTAGAATACGCAGATACTAGCTCTAAGACGTTACAATTTAGATCAGTGATTCCCAAAGCGGTTCAGGTGGACCCCCAGGGGTCCACGGGAGACTCGACGGGGGTCTACGTTGGCGTGAAAAAAAAATGGGGGTTCACAAGTTGTAAGTGGGGGTCCACGAAAATTTATCTGGTTTCGATAGTAAAGAACAAAAATGTTGGCTTGGCTTTACCTATCAATGTAGGCAGATAATACACTACTCAAAAAAAGTAAGGTAGCAAAAAAAAATCCAAATTTTTCGGTAATTTTTGACAGGCTGTATTTCGGTGAAAAATGGTCGTATTGAGACTTTAAAAAAAAGCATTTTGAAGCTTTAAGATTCTAATTTTCAGATTTTTTGGCTAAAAAAATTTTTAGGAGCTACGGTTCTCATGCAATCCTAACAGATAGCGCGAAAAAATGATATTGCAAATATTTTGCTTTTTTTTTTGGTCCACGGGCTTGAAAAAAAATTTTTCAGTTAGGCCGGCATATGGATCAGATAGCCTGTTTATTTAGCATTAATTTCCTTGTTTTAAAACCTCCCTTAATTTTTTTGAGTAGTGTATTTTAAGAAGGTCAGCGACTGTTACTTGTAAAAACTTGCATATTCGATATTCAGTAAAACGCGCGTTGAGACTTGCAAAGCGCCGCCCGCCCGCAACGCAACCCGTTCAGACATGCAAAGGGACGAAATACGACTTGTGCTGTGCTTGCAATCTTGCATGAACTTGTTTGATTCTTCACCAATATAAATACGAATGCCAAGGACAAACGTTACTCATTTGTTTCCGGAATTTTGAAAAGAAAAGTGTGAGTGAATCGATGTCAGTGTTTGCCAGTGCCGGAAAAAGTAAGTACCTGCCTATTTGTTATTCATACTTTTATTTTATATTGTAACAATATTATATTTGTTATGTGTAGTAGGTACGTAATAAAAATTAAACACTGAACAGGGCCATTATTCGATATTTCTATAAAAGAACAGAAAGCCGAGAAAGATTGAACTTTTAGCACTTTTTATTATAAAATTATTTATTTACCCGACTGTGGTGATTCACTACAGGAGAGATATATGATTGACCTGCATGTTTGTACATATTTCAGTGCCCTCGTAGTTGCTAATGCTAAATGACTAAAAATATTTTCATAAATTGTACGTGTCTTTATGTACCACTCGTAACGTACATCAAAGTAATAAATAAATCATTAAAATCGCGGAGTTTCGATGTCAAAATATTCTTTAAAAAGTATTTTCTCTCGAATTTACAGAAATGTATCAAAATATAATTAATCCAAAAATATTTTATATTACATTAAAATAGGTTCAGCCGTTTTGTGAAAACCTCTAAATGGGTCTTAGCAGTTTAATGGTTTTAATAATTAAAATCAGTTTTGCCGCCGGCATTTTGGTTTTTTCATTGCAATAATTAATTAATCCTATTTTATTCTGTTAAAATATGAAGCCATCGAAGCTCGAAGATCATCTAAGAAGGTGTCATCCTGATAAAATAGGTAAAGATTTAAAATATTTTCAAATATTGAAGGAAAAATATGAAAAGAGACCCACCGTGCACAGTACGTTCGCTTCAACGTCTCAAAGTAACGATGATGGCTTGCGGGCATCTTACAATATCTCATTGCTTATAGCGAAATCTGGAAAACCGCACACCATCGGAGAACAGTTAATTTTACCCGCTGTTGAAGAGGTTTTAAAAACTGTTCTGCACAAACCTCCATTTGACGTACTCAAAAGAATTCCTTTGAGTAACAACACTGTACAAAGACGTATTGATGAAATGAGCTCTGATATTGAAAGCTTCTTGTGTAATTATCTGCAAATAACTCATTTTTCTATTCAACTGGACGAGTCAACTTTACCTGGTAATGAAGCATTATTATTGGCATATGTTCGATTTGTTATGGACGAAGAAATCCATGAAGAGCTGCTATTCGCGAAAACTTTGGAGACGGACACTAAAGGCGAATCAATATTTAATGTCCTGAGTGATTTTTTTAAAGAAAAATCGATTCCATTTACAAACATTATTTCGGTGGCAGCAGATGGAGCTCCTGCCATCTACGGGCGATATCGTGGGTTTATAAGCCATCTTAAAAGAATTATACCAGGAGTAACCGCAATTCACTGTGTCATCCACCGACAACACCTGGTAGCGAAAAATTTGAGTGATAGATTGCACCAATCGCTTCAATTTGTGATTAAAGTAGTTAACAAAATAAGAAGCAATGCGTTGAATACCCGTTTATTTACACAATTGTTCGACGAAAATGATGAAGACTTCCAACGATTGCTCTTACATACTGAAGTACGCTGGTTGTCGAAAGGTGCATGTTTAACAAGATTTTACTCACTTTCTGAATCAGTTTTAGAGTTTCTGGAAAGTAAAGATCCAGATTTAAAAAAAGAACCTGATCAAACTGAAAGCAGACATTGCGTATTTGACAGATTTGTTCAAAAAATTTAATGACATTAACTTGCAGTTACAAGGGGACAGCCTAAATTTAATAAAAACAAAGTGTAATTTCGGGTTTTCTGGGAAAATTGAAATTTATGAAGCAAAATATTAGTCGACGCGAATTCTCCCAGTTTCCAAACTTGTCACAGGCAGAATGTCTTGATGAGGATATTCAGACATACGTTCAGCATTTAAATGCCCTGCATGATGACTTCAAAAATAGATTTGAAGATATTCGGTCGATGGAAATACCACTATGGATCATAAATCCATTTGATGAAACGGAAGTGGCGAATGTGGTATTACAAGAGGAGGTACTCGAGCTTAGCACCAATGAGGAGCTGAAGGTGAAATTTAAAAAAGGCTATCAAACATTTTGGCTGCAGGCAGAAATACCCGAAAAATATCCTGGGCTGTGGGAAATTGCGAGAAAACTTTTGATAGCGTTTCCCTCGTCATACCTTAACGAAAAAAAATTTTTGTGTCGTTATAAACCTATTAACAAAAAAAAGGGGCAGATTGAACTTCACAGAACGGGGAGATTTGCGGTTATTCCTTACAAAACTGAAGCCAAATATTGATAATTTGCTGTCAATCCATCAAGTACATCCCTCCCATTAAAATTATGACTATTTTTTTTTTAATTGTTGATTTGCATTAATGTTTAATTTTAATTCTATTAAGTCTGTAATCATATTATTTTAATAAATAGAACACAAGAAAATATATTATTTTTCTTTTTATTTTTACCACTCCGAATTTAGGGTTGGAAGTCAGCCACGACGCAAATTTCCATCGTTAGATCTAATCTTCACATTTTTTGACGAGTGTTGGGAATATGGTAGAAATGTGGCAGCAGGGGGTCCACCGAAACCAGTAAAATTTTGAAAGTGGTCTACGAGAAAAAAAAGCTTGGGAACCTCTGATTTAGATGTCAGATCCTGAAATTATCGTCCATATTACATTTTTCCACCGCTAAAGTTCTTTAAGAGCCCTAATCAATTAATGCATTTAAGATGCAAACGAACTTTAGTGAATAGAGAAATTTTGAATGGTTACAGTAAAATTTTTAACTAATATTTATTTATTTTGCTTATGTTCATGACCTAAAATTTGTAATATTAAACTAAAAATTATCGGCCTAGTGCAAGTCGGACTTGCGTAATTAGTGTTCCGTACGTTGATTGGTTTTAGAATAAAAAATTTTGTTACGGAGGTATAAAATGATCAATGACTTTACAAAACACACTCCAAATTCAACAAAGTTCTTTTCCGATCTTTACTGAAAACTGATGACCTTGAGTTTTTTTTTTTATGTATACCAGATAAATTATTCAAGCTAATGCATTCGTGATAATTTTCTTTCAATCTAGACCTTGTGGAGAATATTCCAGAATTTTTTCAAACACACCCCAAATTAGTTTTCAAAGAAGTTTTTTTCCGATCTGTACTGAAAACATTTATAGTGGAGTGCCTAAAAGCACCAAAGAGAGTAAAAGGGTATCAATAATAATAAAAAAGACTAAAAAAATAAGATTACCAATTGGGAAACCATAAGCGAAAGAATAGTTACTGCCAACCTAACCCTACGAGGACACAGGATAACAATTATCGATGTATATGCCCCAAATGAAGATGCTACTATTTCAGAGAAAGAACGACTTCTACGAACAACTGGAGGAAGTACTTATAAGAATTGGTGATCAACGAGAAACCATTCTACTGGGAGACTTCAACGCACGAACTGGGAAAAGGGCAAATGATAAAATTGTCGGACGCCACGGAGAAGATGTTCTAAACGATAATGGCCAGACTTATACAAGTATGTGCCCAACATAACTTACGTATCCTAAATGGATTTTACTCACACAAAAATATTCATAAATATATTTGGCATCAGCAAACTAAAGGCTTAAAATCTATCATCGACTACATAAACCAAGACTCTAAATGTCATGTACAAGATACGAGTGCCTATAGAGGAACAGAATGCAGCTCCGACCACTACCTGGTAAAATCACGTATTAACATCCCTTTCAAGACGAATGATGAATGCACAAACGAACCTACATCATAAAGAACAAAATTAGAACAAGTGAGATACAATTTAAACGGATTACATCAGTATAGCATTAGAACACTTTACCAAAAGCGTCTCGATGAAAAATTTAATGAACAATATTTGACATTCGAAGCTAATAAGGCCTATGAACATATACTTAAATCAATACACTCAGCAGCTCAGGAAGCCCTAGGAAAACATCAAACCAATACACCACAAAATACTCAGATTACCTGGAACGATGAGATGGAAAACCAAAAACAGAAAAAACAGCAAGCATACAATAAATGGATGAACACAAAGAACGAAAATGACAGAGCTCTATACCGACTAGAACAGCAAGAATTTAAGAAAATGATTACCCAAAACAAAAACGAAACCTGGGAGAGAAGATGCGAAGAAATAGATACATATCTGGGGGGAACAAGATCATCAGAAGCATGGAAATTTATTAAATCGGTACGAACAGAAAATGCAAATTAGATAAATGTAAATCCCACACAACTAAAGGAATGGCAACAACACTACTCTCGGGAGCTTGCTGAAAACAGAGAAAAATACATCACACAATCAACCATCAAATATCAAGTTCATGGGCAACAAATACAAGCAGTTAAATCCATGAAGAATAGGAAAGTCGCTGGACCAGAGGGAATTCCGGCAGAATTACTGAAAAAAGGTACAGAAAAGCAAATAAAAATGCTGACACACTTATTAGGAAAATATATAAATGGAGAAATAATTTCCGAGATCTGGAAGGAAGCATGGATAACGCCAATCCACAAGAAGGGAAGCAGAACTTACTGCCATAACTATAGATGTATATCTGTCACAAGTACCTTTAGTAGAGTATATGGCAAAATCCTCAGAAATAATATTGAAGAAGAGTATGGGCCGGGCGAAATAGAAGAACAGTCGCGGTTTAGAGCTGGTAGGTCATGTCTGGATAATATATTTGCCCTTACCCAACTAAATGAGAAAAAGACTTCAACTAATAGAGAGGCTCATTTATTGTTCGTGGATTTGACGAAAGCGTATGATACGGTCCTACAAAAATAATAGGTAAGTATTAGAGGTATCTCCAATCAACAGTACAGCAATTATCGCAATAGAACAACTTTATGATCGGTCGTACTCAAAAATATAGCTAGCCAACTCGTTCTCGAATAGCTTCCTCGTGACCAAGGGTCTCAGAAAGGGCTGCTGTTTATCTCCAACGCTTTTTAGAATATTTCTAAATGAGACACTGAAAAGATGGGGAAGAGTATGTAGGGGAATGGGAATACAGCTCACAGATGATACAACACTTTACACATTGCACTTCGCTAATGACAGGGTAGTTATAGCACAAGACAAAGAAGACCTTGAGTTTATGACGAGAAGATTGTTTGAAGAATATAAAAACTGGGGCCTGACGGTGAACTACAAAAAATAAAGTATCTCTGCATAGGAGGAGAAGAAGACAGCCTTACTTTAAACAAAAAATGGAAAATAACGGCAGAATAGAACGAGAAATAGAAGACGGAATCAGTAAGGGAAAAGGTGATAGGGCACCTGAACTCTATCCTTTGGTCAAGGAACGCATCCCTAGAAAAGAAACGATATATCTACAACTTAATTTTTAAAAGCATCGTACCATACGGATGTGAGACGTGGCAATTGATCAAACGGTTAGAACAAAAGCTTCTCGCGGTGGAAACGGACTACTTCCGAAAATCAGCAAGTATATCTAGAACGGACAGAGTTAGGAATCAACAAATACGGGAAAAAAAGAAATTGGAAACCACAATTATTAAAGAAATCCAACAGAAACAACTTACCTGGTATGAACATGTGGAAAGAATGACAGCACATCGAATCCTAAAACTAAGAACCGGAAGGCGTAGGACGCTATAGAACCGGATATATATATATATATATATATATATATATATATATATATATATATATATATATATATATATATATATATATTGATTAGTACTTTTCGAGATAAGGGGGGACAGTGATTTTTGGCAATTTTAAAAAAATAATACCAAGAAAAATCTGCGCAAGTATTACATTATATATATTTCTGAACTCGTGTTTTTACAAGATTTCATTTGACACCCCACTCGATGACCTGGTAAATTTTCTTTTTCACTTCCAATTTCACCCCCCAAAACTAACCCCTTAAGTCAAAATTTAACTTTCAAAACTACACGGCTCTGATGAAGCCAGTAATTCCTATATTAATACCAAATTTCAACTTCCTATGACGGACAAACAGACGGACAGACAGACACCGATGTGATCTTATACGTGTTCCGTACGGAACACTTATAAAAACTAAACCAACAGAATTGTCTTTAAGTCTTTAAGAAGAAAAGGAAGAAAAGATAAATAATTGGTAGTTCTTATATTTTCCGAGTAAACCTGTGTTAGCCCAAAATTTTTAATTATCTTTCCTTCCTAGGCTAAAACCTAAAATTATTTAATAAATATTTAACACGAGGGTGCTTTCTAAAAGATCTTTATAGCAAAGAAGGTAAGCTCGCAAAGCTTAAAGAAAATATATTTTACTAGATACTATCGTCTACACTAAACACACAGCCCAGCAATTCCCGAATTGTTTCATTCCATCAAAAAATCTTCTGTTTTTGCCTCAAAAAAACGACTGAGGCGGTTTTCAACTCATTATTTCAGGAAAATTTCCCACACCTGTGATCTTTCTTCATGTATTTAAAAAAAAAGAATTTACGGGGTGTATACTGTAACTAGGTGATTCCACCTATTTTCGGGTATGTCTTGAATTGTGCTTTCCCTGCGGACCCTCCAGTTGTCACGCACTAGCAGGGAGAATCAGACTCCATAAGTTTTTTTCTAATGACGTGCTTCAGGCTTTGGATCGTTCTTCGGTAAACCTCTCCAATGTTTACCCTTTTTTCATATATTGAATAAGCAAGATTCAGTTTTAGCCATCATTAGAGGTGATGAGCCCTTATGAATATATGTGTTGTGGGCGGATCCCAATAGAATATCCAGTCTCGAAAAATAGATATTTTCGTTCTCTAAAGAGGCCAAATATTCTTGAGAAATTTCTTTCCTAGACGGTTACTGCTCTAGTGTAACGAGTTTAGGTATTCTTAGAGCTAAAACTTTATCTTATCTCTAAATTTTCGTGCATAATCTTAAAAACTATAGTTTCGGATATTCCAAGTTGTTTAACAAACACTAAGATCTTCATATCTCGGGCATCAACAGCCGAAAATCCTGAAGAAACCTTGTAGTTTTCCAGTTTTTGGTCCGGTCTTCCTGATTTGGAGAATTAAGTTTCGATTCCATCAAACCTGTTTAGACCAACATTTTACAAGAGAATAAGATGAATAATTATTACTGTACACCTGAGAGATTTCTATTTCCCTCTTTAATGAGAAACGGTATCACTGCGCCATGCACCAAATTACTTTTACTCATTTAAATGATAGTTTTAAAATTAGTTTTTATAACAAGTTATTTCTTAAGGAGGTTAAGGCGTTAATCATAAAATACGAAAACTATTTTGTGTAGATTTATTTCGATAGAATAATTAGTTTAGAAATTTTCTATGAAAAATTTAAGGTCTTTAGGAAACTTATTTAAATAAAAATCGAAATTAATATTACGTATAGTCTTATGGAAAATACGTCAATTTAATATAAAAATGACATATTTTTTTATAACAAATGAAAAAAATGCCATCAAATTAACTATGTTAGACATTGAAATTTCATGATTATTTTAAAAAATTTTCAAATTTAATTAAAACTTTATGAAAAATAACAATTATTAGAGGTATTTGTGAATGATTTATCTTTTATTTCTGAAATAGCGGTAGCGTTGCCGTAGTAGTAATGGCGGGAAATTTGAATATTTTAAATTGCATAATACAAGTTTATATAATTAAAACATATGGAGCAAGTAATTAAATTAAGTTTAACTAATAATAAATTTGCAATGTTTTTATAAATAAAATAAAAATAAATAATTTAAAGCATTTGTTTTAATTTCTTAATTAATTTACTTGGTTAACTAGTGCAGCTTCAGTGTTAACATTATAATGTTCCTTATTGTTCTTCAATCTATGTGTACTGTCTGTTGATACTGTGTTGTACGTTAGACATTTATCACACTTTATGGTTAGTAGTGATGACCACAGCGTTTTTCATTAGTAATATAACATAGTGAAAGTGTTTCATTATGTGAAGAACATTTTAAGTTTTCTTCAAGTGATCGCATGTCAACAATTCGACGACCACTGTCACAGAGTTTAGGAGACACTTGATTTTCTGTTCCGTTTACCAACACTTTGTTGGCTTAATCTTTGATTGTATACAGCCTTAGTAACGCGTTTTCGCTTCCACATAATTTTTTTTACCATTTTTATCAATATTTGTTGATTTTTTATTATTATCCATTTTTTTACTTGTTTACAATAGCTGATCACAATAAACCCACGCATATCAGTAGAGCCAACAGTAAATTACTTTACAGCGTTGCCGCTTCGAGACTCCGGAATTTTAAGATTTTTAATAATCATTTTATATTAATTACCTATTTTTTTAACTATTAAATTTTTTTTTTTATTCTTTTATTTTTTTCATATTATTTGCTTTGATAATTTTTTAAAAAATTATAAAATATAATTAATTTTATTTTCCATATTTTTTTTCTCTCTAAGTTTGTACAAAACACTCAAAAGGTAATCCGTTCATGTTAAATTATTTAATAAAATTAAATAAACAATATATAAGACTTAAAATCTTTCGATAATGAATTTATTATCATAATAATAATCATCGTTAGTCTTATAAAAATTTTAATTATTTAATACAAAGCGTTTCTAAATGACAACATTCAAAACTTTTAATTGGGACTATCCCACCTCAACCTCCTTAAGGAGTTACATACACCTCGAATTTTCAAAAATTCGATTTTTTTTAGGAATTTTTGTTCTTTATACTTCTAAGAATCCCACCTCAACCTCCTTAAGGAGTTACGTACACCTCGAATTTTCAAAAATTCGATTTTTTTTTTAGGAATTTTTGTTCTTTATACTTCTAAGAATAATTAAAAAAAAAAAAAATCCATTCCATTACAAAGGTATAGCAATAAATGTGACCTGGCGTGGGATTGGGACCGCGACCTGTTTTCGGACACTGTCTGCAATATTACTCAGTCAATTTTTAATATTTTTAATTTTTTTTTTTTTAATTTCTTAATTTTTTTTTTAAACTTAATAATTACTTTTTCTATAGAATGTCGAGAGGTTTTTTTTAATTTTTCTAATAGACAATTTTTATAAGTAATTAAACATAAATTTTTTGATCGAAAATTGCATAGTAAAGTTTGAAACACCGTAAATTTTTTATTTTTGAAATAAAAGCCTTCAATAATTTTTAGCTACTACATTATTTTACAAGATTAATTTTTATTTTTGCAGATTGGAATTATTTTTTTTGTAAAATTATCCCGCGGACAAGGATAAGTAAAATTACCTGAATTTATTAAATTTTGGACTACACCTTTGATAGATTCGTCAGCAGTCGCCCCAACGAACCAATTTTCAGAACAGCATCTGAATGTAAATATGTGGAGGCATAAAAAAAAGTTTTATATTAGCAACTGTAAAAGTTAAAATTTATTTATTTATTTCTTGACAAATTTTGAATAAATAATACATTTTTGCTGTTGATAGCTATCAAAATTAAAATACTTATATCTCTTTAGTTTATGTACTTTTTCGATAAAATTTTGCAGGTACATATAAAATTATTTTTAAAAAAGTTCTTAATATTTACAGCTCTTAAAAGTAAGCGTGTTTGAAATAAACACATTTGTTAATTCAAAACTTCCACTGTATTTTGTAACTGATGACAATTGTTTCAGTACACAGTACGTTCTTCAGATAATCGTTAACTAACAAGTCAAATGTATAAACAAGCTATATATACCTTAAGTATTACAATAAATAAATCCTAAAATACAACTATGGTGCCTAAACAAATTACTTTAATTGGTACTATAAACTAATTTAAGTTTAACAATGGGAAACTATTTGGTTCAATTTGATCATTTAATAAACTACCTATATTTTTATAATTGTTGGTTTCCATTGTCTCTAAAAGATTTATTTTATGAGTAATTGTCATAAGTTACAAAATATAGTGGAAATTTTGAATTAACAAAAGTGTTTATTTCAATTATTATGTATTTCTATCAAGTAACGGTCAGTACAATCGAATATATTCTTTGTTACTGTCCAGTTTTGATCAAAGTTGAAGGGACATTTAAAGTTAGATAAGAAGAGCTTCTTTACGTGGACAGCCTATTTTGATGCAAGCTGTACAGAAAATTTAAAATTAGTTTAAAACAGTTTCCTAATGTTGTGAAGATTAAAAAAAAGCATTATTAAACCCTAAAATCATACCTCAAGACATTTTTTAGTGTTCCGGACGGAACACTTATAAGATGACTTCGGTGTCTGTCTGTCTGTCTATCTGTGAAATTGGAAGCGAAAAAAAAAATTTTTTACTAGGTCATCGAGTGTGGTGTCAAATGAAAGTTTGCGAAAACACGAGTATATATATATATATATATATATATATATATATATATATATATATATATATAATGTCATACTTGGGCACACTCCACGGAATGTAGATTGAACGAAAATTATCACGAGTGCATTACCTTTAATAATTTATTTGTTATATATAAAAAAAAAAAATTCAAGGTCATCAGTATTCAGTAAAGATTGGAAACAAACTTTGTTGAAAACTCCTTTGGGGTGTGTTTTGTGAAGTCACTGATCATTTTATACCACCGTAACAATTTTTTTTTATTTCAAAAACAATCATCGTACGGAACACTAATTGTGCAAGTTCAACTTGCACTTGACCGGTTATTATTTTTTATTATTGTTACAAAGGTTGCCGACAAAACACTGTGCCTTTTAAATTCAAAATTGAAACAATTGTATTTTATATTTTGAAAGAACTTTTTTAATCCCAATATGTACCATTCGGTTCGATGATCTTCTGCCATTTTCTGGTAGCATCATAATTCCGTGGTTTCAAGGCAAAAAATTATCACAACAGGCCTCTTTTCAAACTAACTTAACACTATTCAGGGAGTTCCACAGAGACCGAAACAAACGGTTCTCTGACGGTGCAAGGTCCGGGCTATACGATGGATGCATTAGAATATCCCTCTCGATTTTTGTAGGGTCATCAAAGATGGGTGTGGTCTGGAGTTGTCATGGTGGAAGATGACACCCTTAACTAGTTCTGGCCGATTTTTTCAATCGCTTATTTCAATCTTGTCAATTGATTAGAGTAGAGTAACAAACATGCAGCCTTATCTTTTTTAGCGTCAATTCGGGCTTTATCATCGATTGTGGAGCTTCATCCTTTTTCGATCACCATCTTTTTCACACACTATTATCGTGTGTGATTCACTTTTTATTGCCTCTAATCAACCGCTTCAGAAATGGTCTGATTTTTTATAGAGATTCGCAGATATAAATTCGAACAAGTAAATGCTTTAGCGTTAAATCATGTGGTACCTAAACATCGATCATCTTTTTATAGTCAGCTTTCTCCAAATTGTTTAAAACTGTATTTTCATGAATGTTTAGTTCTATGGCGATGTCATTGCTACTTACATGTCGATCTTCCCAAGTTTTGCCAATATTCTATCAATTTTTTCTCACTAGTCATCCACTGCGAGGAGCAATTTTGACATTGAAATTACTAGAACGAAAGCCACTGAATCATCTTTTGGTTGTTGCTTTTGGTAACATATTGTGACTATAAACACAATCAATTTAATAATAGGCCTGCGCAGCAAATGTGTCTTTAACTAAATAAAATTATGAAGTGTAGGGAACCTCCGCAGAAATTTCACTCATCTTCAACACGCCCTAAATTCAGTCTAAATAAGCGAATTCCAAAAGTTTTTGCAAACCATCTATTATCAAATGCCAGCTTTTAACGGTTTCTGAGTATGGCCCGATGCCACTTCTACCTATTATGTGATGCTAAAGCTATCTAACGAGACAAAAGTGCAGTACCCCTTCGGCACTCTAATATAGGTATCTTGAAATACGCATATATAAATATGTTATACGAGGGTAAATTGATAAGTCTGGTAAATTTCTACGAAATGAAGGAATATTTTGTTAAGTGACGTGACTGTAAGTGCGATTCTTGTAACGGTTGTCTTCAAAGTTTCAAACAGATGCAAGGTGCAGTTGTTTGTTGGCAACTATCTTAAGTGATTGGTGTTAGACGTTTTGTAGAAATGGATAAAGACGGGTAACGAGCAGTGAAAAAACATTTTTATTTAGAAAAGTGGACCGCGGCCCAGATAAACACTGTACTAAAGGAAGTTCATGGGGACGTTGCATCAGCACTCAAGACCGTTGATTCCTTTATAAATAAAATTAATCGTGGCAATATGAACACTGCAAATGCTGCATGGTCAGGACGTCCGATGGAGGTCTTTTCTGAAGAAATAATCGATATATAAAATTCACGGTATCGTGAGCATTGTGAAATTGCGAAGATGTTAGGCATGTCATATAATATCCTACATGAAGTTCTAAAAATGAAAATGCTTCGTGCATGATGGGAGCCACGTTTGTTAACTCCAGATCAAGAATGCACGAGGAAGGACAATTCAAATTCGTGTATGTTTCTTAACCCGTTAGTTCTTTTTTACCTTTTGAATAAAAACCTGAATAAATAAATAATTTCTGTCTTGAAAAATTTATCTGATTGGGTTAAAGCCACTTCAAGCCCCAGGAAAAACGGCTAATTTCGGGAATTTTTTCAAGAGTATATTAAACAAACATTTAAGTGTACAAAAATATTTTTTTTGTCTTTTTAATTCAAAATGACCACTTCAGAATCCAAGACGACAAGGCACCTTTTATGCGAGGCCTGAAACGGGCGAAACCATTACTCCCGTAAATTTCAACCTAGAACAAAAAACCAAAAATTTTCCTAGTATGTCAAAAACTAGTGGATAACATACGGGTTTTGTGATAAGTTATATACTTTTTATAAACAATTTTTCGTGAAATTTTTGGGAGAAAAATGGACATTTGTTTTTAAATGTGAACCATTTTTCGAAAAAACGATACTTTCAAATTTCCATATGTTATCCTCTAGTTTTTGACGTGTAATAATAAAACTATTTTGGTTTTTTGTTCTAGGTTGAAATCTACGGGAGCAATTGTCTCGCCCCTTTCAGGCCTCGCATAAAAGGTCCATTATCGTCTTGAATTCTGAAACGACCATTTTAAATTAAAAGGAAAAAAAAAATTGTAGGGTAAGGTGCCACAACTGTGCGCAGTCCCCAAAAGTACTCTGATTTGATATTTGCGACGATTGACTTCAAATCGTGCCAACTTGAGTTGTGTTTTGAGCGTCTCTGTACTAGGATGCTATTGCAAAAACTCCGCATAAAAATAATTCATTTTGGAGGAAAGAGGTAAGATTTTCGATATTTCGATGTTTCGTTAAAATAATATGATCTTTTTCAACTAGTGTAGTATGTATATATAAACAGTCACCGCGTTTTTTGATAATAAATCGTGTCAAACATGTCATAACCGGTAGATTGTGTAGTTGTTGTCACCATATTTCAATAGATGGCACTAATGTGTCAATTTGTTTCGGACCCAAGCTTTTCCACAACAGTGCCCATAGCAAGGGTGCGCATGCGCACTCTTGTGGATTCTGTATTCTTGTGAAGCATTTGGATTTATTTTTTTTTCTTGTTTTCTAGATAGCTTCCAAGCAAAGAAAAACCAACCGAATCAATTGTTCTAAAGGGATATTGGATTTTGCACGGAAAATGGTATTTGAAGAGGGAAAAAGCAAAAGAAAAGTGGCCGAACTCTTAGGAATGCCCGAGTCCAGCCTATGTAAAAGATTAAAAAGAGAAGACGTTGCTACATCCTTAGGCAGATTTAGACCCACCTTTACGCTTGATGTGGAAAAAGAACTAGTTGATCATATAAAGACTTTAGATGCTATGTTTTATGGAATTACGCTAAAGAAGTTAAGATCTGTTGTGTATGAATATGCCGAAAAAAATAATATTGTACATCAATTTAACAAAGAAGCCAAGATGGCTGGGGCTTTAATAAGCCTCAAGTGGACAGGTTCTACGATCAATTAGAAAATATGCAGAAGAAACACAACTTTCAACCTTGTCAAATATGTAATATGGACGAATCTGGCTTTTCTACAGTTCCGAATAAAGCGCCAAAAGTTGTTAGCGTCAAAGGAAAAAGGTGCGTCAATAAAATCAGTAGTGCAGAGAGAGGAATAAATGTTACTGTTGTCTGTGCGATGAGTGCATCGGGAAATTATATACCACCAGCCTTTATATTTCCCCATAAACGTATGAAGGCGGAGTTGTTAGGTGGAGCTTTAGCAATTTTTATAAGTCTTGTTACAGAGTCTGGTAGAATGAATACAGATTTATTCTTAGACTGGCTGAATCATTTTAAATACTATGCCAAGCCAACAGAGACTTGTCCGGTGTTATTGATTTTGGATACCTAATTATTTGGCGCACAATAGTTTTACTGCAATAAACTTTTGTATAAAAATTTCATTCACGTCATTACTATTCCGCCTCATAGCACGCATAAGATGCAACCGCTAGATCGTTGCTTTTTTTCACCACTGAAAAAATATTTCGCAAGTAAGTGTGAAAAAATGGATGATAAATCGTCCTGAAAGACCTATTACCATCTGCCAGATAGCCACTGTGTTCAACGCTGCTTATATGAGGATTGCAAATATCTCTAACGCCGTCGAAGGTTTCAAAGTTGGAGGAATATGTCCTTTCAATAGAGATCTATTTAGTGACGTTGTTTTTCTTGCTAGTATGGTAACTGAGAGCCCGGAAGAACATGCAAATAATATTTCAATTGCTGAGCAGAACCACACAACAGAAGGTGTACTCAACGTTGCAACAACTAGTCAAGCGATGATTCCACGCACTTCTACTAGTATGCCTTTGCCAGAAGAACACACACAAAATACTGCAGTGATAGAAAAAGTGGCGAGTTTTCACAGTCCATCTAGCACACCATTAGGAGAAAAACAGATACATACTGATGAACCAACTTGCTCATTTATGGACATTGCTACACTCCCAAAAGCATCTTTTGCCCGAAAAGCATCAAACCGTAGTAAAAGATCCGAAATACTTACAGACTCTCCCTATAAAAGAAAACTAGAAGAAGAAATAGAAGCTAGTAAGAAAAAAATACCCAGAATAATATGCAAAACATCGTAGAAACCGCCATCAAAACCAAAAAAAACACCAAAGAATAAGAAAAAGATGTGAAGATGCCCTGGTTGCCAAGGGAATTATAAGGAGCCTATTATTGAAGACTGGATCCAGTGTAGCTTGTGCACTGAATGGTGGCACGATAAATGCACATCTTACATCGGCATTGGAATCTACAAGTGCGATTTATGCGTGTGAATTAGCTTACGCACTGTTAAGGTAGCATGCACACTCATTGGGACTATCATGCGTACTCTTGTGGAATTGTAATATTAAGAGTGCGCAATTACCCACGATCTCAATTAGATTGTTATTTAACAGAGTATAAGACTAAGTTGATTTTTCGTATAGTATATTAAAGTTGATTTGTTGATCATTATAAAAAACATTTTGTGATTTCATTGTAACAGTTTTTATTTGATTTATGTCATTTTATTCCTAACCCGCGCATACTTGGGGCACCTTACTCTATACTTAAATATTTGCTTAATGAAGTACTTCAAATAAATTTTCGACTGCTTTTATTATACTCTTGAAAAAAATTCTCGAAATTAGCTTTTTTTCCTAGGACCTGGAGTGGCCTTACCCTTTAAACAAATTTTTGAAAAAGTGTTATCGCAGAAACAAAAAAATATTTACTGAAGAATTTTTCATGGCACAAAATAAATTTAGTTATCCTCTCTTACCTATATCTAGTATTATTCTTCTTCATCAAACGTCGGACTCGACGTGCAATGATTTCAATGCTACTCATGATTGATTTCTTGATAATTAACTGCTCTTTCAATTGTATTTCTCCATCGAGATCTGTCTTAGGCTATTTTGCGCGCGTTTTCCAAGTTTATGACAACATCTGGCCGTCTAGTAGATGATCTGCCTCTTCTTCTTTTACCTTCTGTCTTTCCTCAAACCATAACTCTTTCTATGTTGTCGTTACGCGTGATGTGACCGAAGAATCTTAATATTCTTTGATATGTCATACTGGATAGGTTTGCTGAATTTCTTGCAAAACAGACGCATTGGTTCTTTTAGCTGTTCAAGGTATTCGAAGCCTTTTACGCCAGCAACACAACTCGAATGCCTTATTTCACCTTCGATCCGCTTGGAGAATGATCCATGTCTCAGAAGCATATCCGAAAACTGACTATACTTGTTTAATTTTTGTGGTTCTCGTAATATCTCTGTCCTACTAGATGCTTGTCAATTGTGACATTGCAGTTCCCTCCAGTTGAATACGCGTTTGATTTTATGTTCTATACCGCCGTTTTCTTGTATTAATGCTCCTATGTAGATAAATTTTTTAACTACATCACATTGAGAGACAACGGCGGGTTTTTGATGTAAGATATTCCCGCGATAAAAAATTATTTTTGACTTTTCATAGTTAATTTTAAGTCTATGTTGCGGACATTGAGAATTTGTTCCTTGCAGCCCCCATTTTTGACAAAACCCGAGTGTTTTGGGGGTATTTCTGGATTAATAAAGTTAGATAGGCGAGACTGAATTATATATATTCGATTCCCAGTATAGCTGCTAAGTACAAAGAGTTAATATTTAGTTTAAAATTTGACCATAACACCATAAAAATCTAACTCCTTATATCTATTTCAATATATTTTCTGTTTGAAACCTCTACCATAAGATACACATCAGGCCTATCACTACTACAGTGAGGGTATTTTTAACAATTTAATCATAGTTTTAAGCATTTTAGAAGTTCAAAAAAGTTTTATGCACTTATTACAACCTACCGCAATGTAGTATGTAATGCGGATTTTAGACAACACATGGTGCACCAATGCAGCTTGTGCTATAAAGATTTGACACTGCGCCATTTTGTTGTGTCATCAACAAGTGTCAGACGCGCACGACTGATAAATTGGAAAAGTGTGTGCTTGCGCGCAATTTCCTTTGTATAATTTTAAAAAATGGCCAAAAATCGCTATCCCCTCCGTCCTATTTCGAAAAGAACTGATCAAAAAATTTTTAAAAAATTCTGGAATAGTCTTCATAAAGTGTAGATTGAGCGAAAATTATCACGGGGGCATTATGTTTAATAATTTATCTGATATTAAAAAAAATATGTGTCTCGAGAGTATGGGGGAGGGTTTTTAAATATATTTTTCAGTACATTACCGCTACCGAGTAGCGCGTCGCTCCTGTACCGAGACAAAATAATTTTATTTTATTTGTATATAATTAAACAAATATTTAGATAGTAAATATTTATTTTACACTTTTATTACTAGATTCTAGATTGAGCTAGATTGATTTATTAGCTATTAGGTAAGATGAAGTGAACTATTGTACATTATTGACGAAGAAAAAAGTGAAAATACATATTGAATCTTAACATTTCAGGGACCTAGTTAATTTAGCCTAGGTAAGGTATTTTAAATTTAATCATCGTACAGAACACTAACTGTGCAAGTTCGACTTGCACTTGGCCGGTTTTTTTTCTTAACTTGTATGTTCTCTTTTATCTTTTTAATAAAAATTAAAAAATAAAAACAAATAATTTGTATACGGAAAATGATTTTATGACGTATTTAAATAAAGTTCTGGAAGAAAAAAACAACAAAGCCCTGCAGGATAATCTGAGAATTTCACAATGCTTAATTTTACTGAATCGTTTTCAATATCCCCATTAAACTATAAATTTAGGTTCCACTACCACAGCAATATCTAATATAACTAATAATAATAGTAATTAAATATAAACTACTTGTATATATCATAAATTAAAATCATTGGTGACTGCTTTAAAAAATACAATGTTGCCATTTTACTTATATTTCGTTACTAGCGACCCGCCCCGGCTTCGCAAAGGCGTTGTTGTTACACTGCTTAACATTTCATTATAATTTAGTTTAGACAAAAATACCATGCCTAGAATATTTTTTTAAGATAGTCTAAAATATTTCTTTACACACCACATTAAGTGTCGTTTCCCCAGGTGGCAGAACAAACAGGTTATGTTTGGATGTTACACGTGACAGCGCCACGTATAACTGGCGGTGCAAAAAATATTGAACGCTAAGGTCTAAACCAGCTACGTTTAATGTTTCTCCCTGAGCTTTATTAATCGACATCGAGAAACATAGTTTTATAGGAAAGTGGAGCAGTTTAAATTGAAACAATAATTTGGTTGGTTAGCTCCACAGCCTGTCAGAATTGTGCATTCAGTTAAATAATTTTAAGGGCCTTTATCATAATCTTTATGCGGTTGCATAATTTTGGTGGATTAAAATTACGCAGCAATATGATAGGAGCCCTATCTTTTAAAATCGGTTTGTACGGTAGAGTTCAGGGAGCACATCGCGGAGGAGCTAGTTCAGAAACACTCTTATAAAATCTAATCTATTCATCCAAATGTTACGACTTAAAGACAGTTTTTATCTTCGTTTAATGTACAAAACAAAGAACGCATTTACTTTGATAAGGAGATATATTTTCCTACCTAAATTACTCTCTTTAGTTGAATTACTTTAACACGTCTATTTTAATATCTTTACTTCGATAATTTAAGTTCGACCTTGTAGACAGACATATGCTGTCGTGTGAGGTGAACAATATTGCCTTACATTGTTTACACGTATCTCTAACTATTCACACAGTATATAGGAAGATACCTCTCTGACGATTGATTTTTTTCCAACTTCATCAACATTTATAGTCGTGAATCTGCTGATTTAGACCCAAAATCTACAAGTTAGACACCTAAACGTTCCTCGTGAAACATTCTATTTACCAGTGAAAATCAGAATAAAATCCATTGAGTAGTTACTGAGAAAATCGTGCACAGACAGACAGACGGGGATTTTGTTTTATAATATGTATTGATATTGTGAGTAATATTACTCAAAATTATTGGGTAGTTGAAAACATAAAAATACCTCAAAGAGCCAAAGTTTAAAATGTCGTAAAATAACCATTTTGTATTGTACGTTTTGTTTGTTTTTTCATGTTTTAATTTACTTATTCTTCTAGAATTTTGGCCCTTATGAATTAAAAAATAGAGCGATCGCCAAAATATAGAGTTTACCGTTCTCATTCGATTTCGAGGAAAAAATATGTACCAACCTCTTATAACTTTGCAACTGGGGGGTTACTATAATTGTTAATATCATGACATCTGTTAGCTTTCCTAGATATTTTCCAAAACGAACACGATATATGTTAAAAAGCCATACAGTTATCAGTATTTATAGTATAGCTTTTAATTTATCTGATATAGTATCATTCACAGTATGCTGGTACTACGTTACTCTAACCATATACGAATAAACTGATGTACACTTGAAACTCAAATGGCTGTTACTCAATAGAACATAAAAAATCTTGTAGTACATCCTACAGGCTATTGAAATATAGTGTCCCACCTCATGTCCGCATTGCCTCTGTCATTGTCTAATTTTCACTTTACCTCTACCTATTTTCTGTTTAAAATTTACATGGAGTGACACTATATTTCTACAGTAATGTCTACCTTTCTGTCTGATGTCCACCATTGGAATTATTTTTTAGTGTTCCGTACGGAAGACTTATAGGATCACTTCGGTGTCCGTCTGCCTGTCTGTCACACTGAACTTTCTGTGAGACTATTTGACATATAAAGTTGAAATTTGGCACACATATAGGAATTGATCGCCCAATCAGAGCCGTGTAGTTAAATTTTGACATAAAGGGTTAGTTCTGGGGAGTGAAATCGGAAGTGAAAAAAAAAATTTACAGGTCATCGCGTGGGATACCAAATGAAAGTTGTGGAGACACGAGTTCAAAAATATATATATGACTAGCCGTGCCCGAGGCTCCGCTTGCGTGGACTTGATTCATTATTATCGTCACCGCTGATTCCTTATGTTACCTAACGTAATAAAATATATCCTATAACCTGGCCAGAGAACATATGTATTTTATAAAAAAATACGTAAATCGGATAAGTGGTTCTTGAGTGCTAAGCACATTAACGGACAGACAGATAGACAGATATTGCGTTTTATATATATTATAGATTTTTTCTTGATAAATATTAAGTTAAGATTTAAAAAAATAACACGTAAATCAGATAAGTGGTCCTCGAATGATAAGCACACTAACGGCCAGACAGACAGACAAAAAGACGTTGCGTTTTATATATATTATATAGGTGATTATTATTATTATTATATGACCTGGCCAGAGAATATATGTATGAAAAAAAAAAAACACGTAACTCGGAAGTGGTTCTCGAGTGATAAGCGCACGAACCGACAGACAGACAGACAAAGGGACGTTCCATTTTATATACATTGTAGTCTTTTTTACATAATATTGTTTTATATTTAACGGTTTAGGCAACGTGTTGCAAGAGAGTGCGCTAACGGCAAACTTTTTACCGACTTGATTCACTATTATCATCACTGCTTATTCCTTATGTTACCTAACGTAATAAAATATAACTTATAACCCGGCCAGAGAACATAAGTATTTTATAAAAAAACACGTAAAGCGGATAAGTGGTTCGTGAGTGCTAAACGGATTAACGGACAGACAGACATTGCGTTTTATATACATTATTGTTTTTTTTAACAAATACTAAATTAAGAATTAAAAAAAAAAGTGGTTCTCGAATGATAAGCAAACTAACGGACAGACAGACAGACAATGAGACGTCGCGTTTTATATATACTATATAAATTATTATTATTATTATATAACCCAGCCAGTATGTATGTATTTAAAAAAAAAACACGTAAATCGAATAAGTGGTTCTCGAGTGATAAGCGCACAAACCAACAGACAGACAGTATTTGTTACATTATATTGTTCCATATTTAACGGTTTAGGCAGCATACTGCAAGAGAGTGCGCTAGCGGCAAACTTTTTTCCGACTTAATTCACTATTATCGTCACTGCTTATTCCTTATGTTACCTAACGTAATAAAATATATCCTATAACCTGGCCAAACAGACAGAGAGGCGTTGCATTTTATATATATTATAGATGTAATTCTTGCGCATACTTTTCCTTATATTATTTAAAAAAACAAAAATCGGTGTCCTCCGCTCTCTCTCGAAAAGTAAGAAAAATTTTGAAACAATTCTGAAATATCCTTCATAAAGTATAGATTGAGTGAAAAATATCACAAGTGTATGACGTTTGATAATTTTTTAATGTACTTTTCAGTACATTATTGCTACCAAGTCATGCATCCATGCTGAGAAAATAATTTTTTCTTATTTGTTTATAATTAATCAAGTATTTAGGAAGTAAATACTTATTTTACATTTTTAGTATTAGATTTTAGATTGAGCTAGAATGACTTATTGACTGGTAGGTAGCTAAACTATTATACAATATTGACTATAAAAAAACGTGAAAATACATTTTGGATTTTAAGATAAATACATGTCAGGGACCTAATTAACTTAGTAGTAGGGATTTTATTTTATTTTAAAAGCAATCACCGTACGAAACATTAATTGCGCAAGTCCGACTTGCACTTGGTCGATTTTTTAGTGTTCCGTACTTATAAGATCACTTCGATGTCTGCCCGTCCGTGTGTCCGTTCGTCTGTCTGTCTGTCTATCACATCCGATTTTCTCCGAAACTATTTGACATAGAGTTAAAATTTGGTACTAATATAGGAATTGATGGTCTCATCAGAGCCGTGTAATTTTAAAAGTTAAATTTTGACTTAAGGGATGTTGGGAGTGAAATCAGATGTGACATTTTTTTTTTTACCAGGTCTTCCAGTGGAGTATGAAATAAAAGCTTGTAAAAACACCAGTTCAAAAATATATATAATGTAATACTTATGCACACTTTTTTGTATTATTTTTAAGAAATCGCGAAAAATCGCTGCCCACTCCTTATCTCGAAAAGTACTGATCAAAAAATTTATTTTTTATATATTTTCCATAGAGTGTAGATAGTGCAAAAAACAAAAATTTTAAGGTCATCAGTTTTCAGTAAAGATCGAAAAAAACTTTGTTAAAAACTCATTTAGAGTGTGTTTTGTGAAGTCATTGATTATTTTATACCTCCGTAATAAACATTTTTATATTAAAAGCAATTAACGTACGGAACACTAATTGCGCAAGTCCATCCTGCACTTGACCGATTATTTTACTATCGGACGCACTTAACGGTTCTTACGATACTGCGCTCTACTGCATTATAAACCTTTTCATCTCAGAACACAATCAACCGAGAAGAAAGGCAATTCTCGTTTTCAACTGGAAATCTGCTATGAAGGATTTTATTTTTTCAAGCTTCGTTTTAATAGTGCTTGTTTTTTGTCTATTAATGTTATTTTGTTGCGAGGTTAGGTATTGTTACTAGTTTTTTACTTAATTTTAAGTTATAATTGACTTGATTGTTAAAAGTATATAATTATATGTATTTAGATGGGATTTTATCATTACTGTCAAGGTAAAATAATTTTATAGGCCAAGAGGGCGACCCGAAATTTTGAGCTGTCCGCTATCCGTCTGCCTAGTTATTTATTCTATCGGGGGAATCGAATAAAAGCCTTCCACGTTAATTTTGCTGCCCCCGTGCCCTGGAATGCCCAGATAAGGCTTAAAATGCTATATCCATCAATCATTTAACCACATACAAAATCAATAAATTTAGTTTGTTCTTGATAAAATAAGAGGGAACCTGCAAAAAGCAGACGCTACCAATACCAGAGGACAAAGCTGGACCCGCTTTTTTCAGCCAAAAACGGTCGTATTTCGAGTTTTTGAATAAATAAGGTCGTAAGTCCCAAGTTATTTTTGGAAAATGTAGGCCTTAAGTAATAAAATATCACGCGAGCAGACGCCTCGCTTGTAGCCGAACAAACCAATTTCAAAGTTCAAAAGAAAATCGAAATTCTAATAGTATAGGCGCTATTATAGATTCAATATAAAATTCGTACCGGATGACTGAAATTATTATTATTGGGCTAAACTGTTAAAAAAAGTTTAGATGGATTTTAAAGTATTTACTTAAAATTATGTATTTGCTAAATTCTTGTAGCGTTTAGTAAAAATTTTAAATGAAATACCTTTATATTCTAGTATAAATTGAAAAAATCAAATAAATTATTGCTTAAAATATCAAGTAAATGTTTGAGATTTCGATTAAACGCTAGAAAAATTTAGAAAATACTTAATTTTAAGTAAATACGGCATAAATTTTATGTAGAATCTATAATAGTATCTATACTATCAGAATTTCGATTTTTTCTTAAACTTTCAAAATGCATTGGCATGTTCGGATACAAGCAAGACGTCTCGCCTCGTGGATGTAGCATTTTGGGCCTTATCTGGGCAATCCAGGACAGGGAGCCGTAAAATCAATGTTAAAGGCTTCTATTCGACTCGCCCGATAGAATGAACAACTAGGCAGACGGTTAGTCGACAGGTCAAAATTTCGGGTCGCCCTCTTGGTCTATAAGCATCATAAAAAAAAACAATGTAATTTATATTTTATACCCCGAACTAGAGACATTATTCTGCACGGAATTGCAGAAATTACGTAATTATGTAACATCGAAACATCATGCAAAATATAATTGTGTGAGAGTTCATGATAATTTTACTCCGAAAGGAAACGGTAAAGCTCTATAAATACAGTAGAATGTCGATGATCAAAAATGCAACTAATTTAAATAATAATTTCATTGTCCGTGAACGTATTATTGGCAACAATAACGGAAAATAAACAAAACAATGGAAAGTTGGTCCCTGAAAGCTGTCAGAACAGCCTTGATTGGCCCCCGGCCACTAATCCCACTTTAGCCCAGCAACGGCCGCTCCGGCCCGCCAGAGTGCCTTACGCGCCACAAACTCTGCCAGAATCCTAAATAATTTACTGCCAATTATTATCGGAATGCGAACCAACGAACAAACGTTGTTTTGATCAATATTTCTCGGTCCAAGTAGCGTCTGTTGTCTGTTGTTTTTAGTCGCTGTAATTCTCTCCCCTTCGAAGATGAGTTATGGCCTAAACGGAAAATATGTTTTCCATTAGAGGGTGAATTTTTTAATTTTAATATATCTGAAATGTAATGTCGGTATATCATTTCTGATAATATCTTTTTATAAAGCTTTATCTCTTACGATAAAACAAAATATTGGTTTTTAGTCATTTGCTTAATATTTTATTTATTGAATTTTCTTCGCTTACACTTGCAAAATAAAAATGCTGCAATCTGAATATTTAACGGAGTTATATCTAAAGGGTTTCATACATTTCTTAATTTAATCTAAAATTGAATTGACTTCCTGATTTTTAAAGGTCTTCATTAACTCAACTACACTGGTGAGCAAAAAAATCGACTCAAACTATTTGGCCTCATTTAACATGGATCCTAGAATTTAGTGTTGATATATTTTTACGGATTTTAGTATCATTTGAAAGCTCGTTCTATTCTCTTTCTAATGATATCAAAGTCAATAGCATATCTCATGCTTTTTACTGATTAAAATGAATGAAAGGGGAAACAAGGAGAACAAGAATTCAAAATAGGGGTAGGGGATAATTTTAAGTTTAACAATTAAATTTATTTATGAAAACTAAGATCAATATTTTGTATTACACCCTCCCTAGCCCTTATTACTGCTTTCAGCCGGTTTTTCATAGAGCGGGTGAGCTTTTTCACCACTGTCTGTGGGATTCTTTCCCCCTTTTCCGCCATCGCAACCTTTAAGTCCCTCAGCGATGCAGGAACTAGATTTCTGGCTCGAGTCCTTCTTTTGAGCTCATCCCACATATGCTCGATTGGACTGAAGTCAGAACTTCGCGCAGGCCAGTCTGATGTGGTTATTCCCACTTCCGCCAGGTACCGCCGCACCGATGCAGCAGCATGTGGTCTCGCAATATCGTGCATTAGCACGAAGCTATTGCCAACAAATCTAACGTAAGAGAACTTAGTCTACCTCTACGAGCCTCATGAGTCACGAAAACCAAATCGGTTTTCGCGGCCAGTGAGATGCCTCCCGACACCATGATAAAACCGTAGGCGACCATTTCAGTAATGCAGCACTGCGCATAGCGTTCCCCAGGCCTCCTATAGACTCGTCTTCTTCCAACATTGGCATGTACGCACGTTCGGGACTCGTCGGAGAATAAAACGGAGCGGTCCCGTCGATATGTTCTCGGGCAAATCTGAGTCGCGCTTGTCGATGGCTAGTATCAATTTGGGTTCATTAGCTGGTCTCTTCGAAGTTAAGTTCGCTTCCTTAAGTCTTCTTCTGACTATCCAATCACTGACAACGCGACGACGAACTTGTCAGAGCTCCTGCTGGACCTCAACGCCGGTCAAGTAACGATTTCTTAAGAGTTGTATTGACAATGAAGCAGTCGTCTCGCTCCGAGGTACACCTTCTTCTTCCTGATCCTGGTCTCCGTATAAAGGCGCCAGTCTCATGGTAATGTATGTAGACCGTTTTAATCAACTGTGGTGAAAAAAAATTACGACAATTAGTTGTTGCACTCAACAGCAACGAGGATCTTAATGCTGCAATGTTTTTTAGTTTGTAGGCGCTCACTGTGATGGTCTGAAATTTTTACTCAGTGTACCTGCAAAGCAGCAAAACTGGAATTCAATTTTTTTTATATACGTTCAACATAAAGTGATGGAAATTTTAAAGTTAACTTTTCGGGATTTAAAATTGAACCTTAATTCAGTGCACTACACCTGCAATAAAATATACTTGCTCTGGAAACTAAGGTCAGCTTATCGACCAGCTCAGTCAACTTTCTCTATCCTGGGTACGACTTCTATTCCTGGTTATGCGTAACTTTAGAAGCTGTCTTTTTGTCACAAGCGATCTATCTTGCCAACGAGAGGAGGCTCTGGAGCCCTAAAACTTATATATTATGTGGGAAAAAATAACAACTCAACAAGCCACAAGGTTCATCTGCGGCCTCTATCGACCATCAAGTGATACTAACTTTAGAATATTTTTCGCTTCTCTTGCAGACACCATCGACTATTGACAGATTATTTATCCATATGCCGAAATTGCCATCCTGGGCTCCTTCAATATCCATAACATCAAATGGCATAAATATTTAAATACTACCGATGAACAAGGCCGTCAATCAGCTATGACTCAGCTTATCGAGGAATTAACACGTATTCCTGACCGTGGCGGTGAGTTTGCCAGTCTTCTTGATCTATTTTTAATCAGTAATTTCTAGATTTACACGAACACCGTACATCTAATATAAGGCTCTTTCAGTCGTAAGCTGGTTTCCACATCGAGTACTCTACTAATCAGTGGCTGCTAAATGGGAAGAATTCATAGAATATTTTCGAACTTGGTTAGACATTTGGATCAAATTCGACTACGCATCTAATTGCGCTCAGAAGATTTTCGTCGTTATTTTTACTGGCATGGAAGCGTACACTCCTTTTTAACGACAATGGCGTGAAAACCCTAACATCATAAATCGTAACTTCTTTGTTCCTACCCGGAATAGATTCAAACAAATAATCGACGAAACCAAGGACATACACACACAATCAAAGAGTCAAAAACAACCTTCTTGCCTCTTCCGACAATTCCAGGTCTATAGCTAAAATAATTAGTTAAAATTTTATGAAATTAACGGCCTTATAATTCTATTATAACAACACCTGTTGACAAAGCCAACTTATTAGATGAACTAAGTTGGGAATGTGGAATCTTTGGCACAATAACACTACTCAGTATACATCACCACTACACCAAACACTTTATTTTTGCACTCGACGCGCGTTTCGGTAAACATGTTAGCTTCAATAGGACCGATGATTGATTGTTCGTTCTACTGTTAATTTCCAGGGAAAAGCACCACCCGATGTGTAGTCAAAGATGCTCCATATTGTATTCAAACAGTATATCATAAAACGTACTTTAATAAAGCTAGATATCAAAAGAGTTTTTGGAGCTGATAAAATACTTACCATACTACTTAAAAAATGCTCGCACGAACTAACACCGGTTTTTTCTTGCAGACTTTTCAAACTATCCTACAGAAAAGAAATATTTCTTTCCTGCTGGAAGTGCGCTAGAATTCAGGCGTTGCCCAAAAAAGACAAAAGTACCTCGCGTAACTATCAACCAGTCGCGTTTTTTTTTTATAATATCATCGAAAATTATGAAAAATAATATTAGTTTAATGCTGTTACCGACTATTAATGCGGATTCCTTAAACAAAAATCAACAGGAGATCTTCTAACTTATGTTTGGAACAATTTAACATTTCTGAGAAACTTGAGAGGTTCCACTTGATTTATCCACGGCATTCGACCGTGTTTGGCGTGACAAATTCTTGGCTAAACTACGCTCTTATGGTATGTCTTAAAGGTTTCGTTTGTGGCTCTCGTGTTTACCCACAAAGTGTTCATTACAAGCGGTAGTCGACGGATTTCTTTGTAATATATTCGCTATCAATCAGTGTGCCACAAGGCTCCATACTGTCTCCTGCTCTCGTTCTCCTTTACAATAATTTACAAAATTGCATGTCATCCTTACGTAATGTCCAACCTGGCCTATTTTTTATTGTTTTTCAAATCTTAGTATATGTAAAGTGGGAACAATGAAAAAATGAAAGAAAACTAATGTGCTTCGAGGGGAAAATACTCAGTAAAATATTGGACTACTACGACACAACCAGTCAAGACAACGTAGGAGGGACAAAAAATGTGGAACTAACAGAAGTATGCAAAGACCCGGACGTGGTACAGGAAATCAAATCCAGAAGGTTAAGACGGCTGGAACACATAGAAATACAGCCTGACCACAAATACACCAAGCTAGTGAGTGAGTGAATGAGAATCAGGTCGGGAGAAGACCACTGGGAAGACCGGGCCTGCGATGGACGGAAGGTCGTATATGCGTGCCATAGATTTTGAGTATAACTCGCAAGTGACTCAAGATCATGCGGAATGAAGACGGATTGTAAACACAGCCAAGACCCACCTAGGGTTGCTTGCAGATAGATAAATATAGATAGTAAAGGGGGAAGTAATATGGTTATTTAAAGGAATAAATTTAATTTGTAATGAGTTGAAGATTGCATATATTGATAGGGTGCGACGAAGTGAAAAACTTATTAAATAGTGTGTTTCCTAACTTACTCCTACCTTTTTTTTATGGATCTAGCACACGTGCTGCAGGGAAGTCCCTAAAGCGCTACAGGAGCGACACGTGTGCGGAAAAAGCGATTCACGTTGTTCTTGAATCTCTGTAAATTGTACTCGGTGGGAAACACAGTCCTGGGTAAGCCATTCCAAAAGGATGATGTTCTCCATATAAAAGACTGCTTGAAAAGCGTTGTACGAGGAGTAACAAGCTGAACCTCATACGGATGTGAAGTATCAGCGCGACGTGTACTTCTACCATGCACCGCTCTGGGAGGAATAAAGCGGGCTACATCCTTCGAACACTCTCCATGAAGATACTTATAGAATAGACTCAAGTCGCCAACCGTTCTTCGATGTTCCAGCGAATCAAGGCCGCCAATCGGTTCTGGGTCTCCAGTCAGACGAACAGCCCTTCTCTGAACAGAATCCAACAAATACAGTGTATGTTTGGGAGCGGAGCCCCAAACATGGGAGCAGTATTCCATAGTTAGTCGAATTTGAGCTTTGTAAAGAATTAACAGTTGTTGTGGAGTGTAAAGCTTTCTGATTCGAAATAATATTTCCAACTTTTGAGAAGCTCTCCTTGCTATGCCTGCAACATGTTCATGCCAGGACATATTTGCTCCCAAATTAATGCCCAACAAATTGAGTGACGATGCTAGGGGAATGGAGTGCCCCGACATGACTATGTCGAGTTCACCAACGTTAACTTTTTTTAGAAAAAACTGCCGCCTGGGTTTTTGTAGCGTTAAATTCCACTTAGTTACTATCACCCCAAGATCGAATTTCTTCCAGGTTTTTGTTAAGTTGAATGACTTCCTGTTGTCTGCGGATATTCGCCTGAGCAGCCGATGTCCGAGAGTTCAAAGTGAATGAATAGATAAGCGTATTGTTATCTGCAAAGCTGTAGATTGGATTCCCGGTCTTTTCCAGCGGATCGTTAATGTAAATGAGAAAGAGAGTAGGAGACAGTATGGAGCTGGCGTTAACAGTAAAGGTGGCGTCGACTGCGACTCGTAAAGAACGCTCTCTGAGGAAACATGAGAGCCACAAACAGAACTTTTCAGATATACCATAAGAGCGTAGCTTAGCCAACAGCCCATCGTGCCAAACACGGTCGAATACCTTAGATATGTCAAGAGCAACCGCTCGAGATTCTCCGAAGTGTTCAATTGTGTTGTTCCAAACATGTGACTACATAAGTCAGAAAATCTCCTGTTGATCTATGTTTACGAAAGCCATATTGGTGATCGCTAATAATGTTGAATTCTTCAAGGTATTGTAGAAGATGCTGATTGACAACCTTTTCCATGACTGTCGATATTATTGAAATCAGTGCGACTGGTCGGTAGTTGTTTGGCAAGGTCTTCTTGCCTTTTTTAGGTATCGGCTGAATCCAGCAAGAAGGAAATATTCCCTTTCTGTAGGATAGGTTGAAAGGTCTACACGAAACTGGTGTTAGTTCCCTTGCACAGTTTTTGAGAACTATGGCAGGTATTCCGTCAGCGCCAGAAGCTTTTTGGGTGTCTAGCTTCATTATAATACGTTTTATGATACGCTGTGTGAAGACAACATCGGGCATCCTTGACTGCGCTATGAAAATAGTAGGTGGTGTTTATCCTTGGAAATCGGCAGTAGAATGTGAAGCAAACAGTTCGGCCAACAAGTTTGCTTTCTCAACAGGTGTCGTTGCAATAGAACTATCTAGCCGTGTGAGTGGTGGTATGGTGGATTTGGTGAAATTTTGACTGACTGCCTTAGGGACTGACCAAAAGGACCTGGAATTGTTGGGACAAGCGAGAAGTTTGTTTCTAATTCGCTGATTGTGTGCCTCCTTGGTTTCGTCAATAATTTCTTTGTATCTGTGTTAGGATTTTCACCCCATTGTCGGTAGGCAAGATGTTTAGAAGCAACAGTTTCTTTGCATTTTCGGTCAAACCAAGGCTTGCCGTTAGAAGGGCATTTCTTCGAAAATGGAACGTAAACTTCCATACCAGCTAAGATAACATCGGAAACCTCCCTGACGCGGTCAGATGGGTCGTCGGATCGAAAACAAACGTCTAACCAAGGGAAAGTTCGAAAATATTCTGTGAGATCTTCCCATTTAGCAGATTTGTAATGTGGTTTAACGTAAAACAACTAAAAATAGGCAAAAAGCCCATATTTCAGCAGTCTATCCACTGTTCTCTTATTCGTCCATCCATCCCGAGACGCGTTTCGCCGTATCACGGCTCATCAGTCGGGCTAGGATCGACGAAGAAGAGAACAGAATTTTAAGTACTTTATTCCGGCACTTACGGAACACAACGGTCTGAGGTTAATTCCTCGCAAATCTCGCTGCCTACCTTTAGTGTTGGCTGTGCCAACCACTCTGTCGGCTTGTGGCTGCTGTGTCAGTCTCCGATTGAGTACTAGGTGTGCGTATTTGGTACAACTCGTTGTATCTTACCAGATTTGTAATGGTTTAGGCGCCTCTCTGTCACTGACTGATAGGACACTCGATGTCGAAAGCAGTTTGTGGTCGGAAGAACCCAACGGCGGATTTACGGTGACCTTGTAAATCTCCGGATTGGTGGTTAAAAACAGATCAAGAAGACTGGCGATCTCCCCGTCTCGATCAGGGATTCGTGTTGGTTCGTCAATAAGCTAAGTTAAGCCACAACTGAATGAGAATGATTCAGCTTCACGACCTTGTTCGTCGGTAGTATTTGGATATTTAAGCCAGTTGATGTTGTGGACATTAAAGTCGCCCAGGATGGCAATTTCGGCATTTGGATAGTTAATTTGTAAATGATCGATGGTATCTGCAAGAGAAACGAAAAGTGTTCTAAAGTTAGTATCACTTGGCGGTCGATAGAGGATACAGAAGAACCTTGTGGTTTGTTGAGTCGTTATTTTTAACCACATAACATCAAAGTTAGGGAGCTCCAGAGCGTCTTCTCGTCGCTTCTGCCAAAAAGACAGATTCCAAAGTTACGCCTAAATCGGGAATAGAAGTCGTACCCAGGATAAAGATAGTTGACTGTGCTGGTCGATGATTTCACAGAGAGCGAGTACATGAGGTTTATTTGATTGCACGTGTTGGTGCACTGAATTTATATTCCTGTCGGTATGACAGTCGAGTTTTATCTCCACCGTTTATTATGAAAGTTTATAGAAAATTTAGAGAAGGAATGTAATTAAAATAAGGTGTAATTAATGACACCTCTCGTATTTTTCTTACAATGCTGTTACAGTGAATCAATTAATGTAATTGTCATGCCAAACAGGTATGTTATATCACCGAACACTTTAACAAAGTAATTAAAATTCATTAAAGATACTCCTTAAATGCCCAAAATGGTGTAAGTATTATAAGTTTCATTACCATTAAATGAAAGCCATGAAGCTATTATTGCGTTTATTACACATATGTATGTACGTACATATTGTCGAGCCGATAATTGTATTCATTACAATAAAACAAGACCAATTAAAAAGCTAATGTATAAGCTAATCTCTCACCACCTCCTGCTATAGTATTTTCCTGATCGAATTTTCACCCCATTATTATTCGGAGTCGGGAAACCCAGATGTTTCCGTCCGACATTTAAACTATTATTATGCTGATCGGGCTATGATAGAGGGATTACACCCGCAATAAAACCGGCACTGATACATATCAATGCAACCTCAATATGCCTCTACTCCTGCGCTCTATTTATGACCAGGAAGCGGCATGGTGACAGCAGGACCGCCTTTAAAAACGGCGATGCCAAATAACCAGTTTAAATTTGTCAACTAGCCTAATTTTTTTTTTTTTCAAATGAACCATTTTCTTTTGAGAAGGTAAGTTTAATTTAACGAAAATGAAGATATTTGATATACTGAAAACGTCTTAATACCGAGTTACGTTACATTCTGTTGGAGATTAAACAGGAACACAAGTTTTGTTCTTTTTTATATAATTTAACAATGATGCTATTACTAAAATTTCCTAAGTTAATACCTCCAGCCTAACTAAACCACCCATAATTTAAAAAATATGACCACAAACAATGATTTTTAAAACTTGCAGGTCTTCTTCTTCCTCTCATACCTTTTCCTAATAGAGGTTGGCGACCACACCATGTTTCTCTGTCCCTCACGACATGAAACAACTCCACTACATTCATGCCGGTCCATTCTCTGAGGTTTCTCAGCCAAGACATTTTCTTTCCTCCAACCGTCAATTCTTCCCTGCTTGATAGTTTTCGATAGCCAATATTTGTCGTTTTTGAGTACATGACCTAAGCAGAATGTTTTTGATGATGTCAAGAGTTTTCTGCCTTGGCCTATCCTTCGTAGAACTTCCTCAGATCCTGGCTGTCCATGAAAATTTTAATATTCTTCGATAGAGCTACATTTCAAACGCTTCTAGCTTCTTAGTAGTCTATTGCTTCAACGTCTATGTCCCGACTCTACACAAAAGTTTGGACCACACGTAGCATAATAAGAAACGTAATCTTCGACCGAGGGATAAGTTCCTGTAGCAGAACATCGTCCGGAATTTTAAAAATGATTTTCTTGCAACCTTTATTCTGGTTTGGCAAGTAAACGTCACGAATACCAACTTGAAAATGATGTCCTGGTCAACCTTGCTTATTCTCAGATAACTAGTAATTAAGAGTACATAACTCTCTTAGTAAAATTTATTTCTATTTGTTATGTATGCTGCAAGGAAATGTATTTTTGAATCATTAGTCTAGTCCCTCAATTGCAAAAACAGCCAATATATGAAAATGAATGAGTTCTTATCTGTAATTCAAATTTGTTAACCATTATGATTTTGAGTGTTATTATCATCATTTTTAACCAATTATCTACGTATCATTCGAACTAAATTTTCATTTAATTCAAAAATAAATATCATTTAAATTTTGATAGTTGTCCATATTAAAAGAACCATTTTGTCTACCATTAGATAATAGTAGAACAATTGGTATGGCATGATTTGCATAATGCAATGCCAAAAGTTTGCTTATAATTGTTAAATTTATCCATGAATATAAAAATTTATTACTATTATTTAAAATCTATCGACAACAATGTGTAAATAATGGAGATACAAGCATGTTAATTTTGTCAGCCGTCAAAAACCTGAACTAACCTGAATTAATTTTAAAGTAATTTTTTTTTATATTCCAAGTCAAGGTCAAAATTTTAGGGTGACGTATTGACGAAGCTTGTCAAGCTTTTCAAAAATATTTAAAAATTGTGTATTGGTCCATATGAATCATTGATTTATCAGTCAATACCATTATGTCAAAAATGGTATTTAAGAAAAAAATAACCGGTTGCGCAATTAGTGTTCCGTACGTTGATTGCTTTTAAAATAAAAAATGTTGTAACGGAAGTATAAAATGATCAGTGACTTCACAAAACACACCGCAAATGAGTTTTCAACAAAGTTTATTTTTCAATCTTTACTAAAAATTGATGACCTTGAAATTTCTGTTTTTTTTATATACCAGATAAATTATTACAGGTAATGCTGCTGTGATAATTTTCGTTCAATCTACACCCCGTGGAGAATATTCCAGAATTTTTTCAAAATTTTTTGATAAGTACTTTTCGAGATAAAGCGGGTGGACAGCGATTTTTCGCGGTTTTTTAAAAATAATATAAAGAAAAGTGCGCGCAAGTATTACTTTATATATATATATATATATATATATATATATATATATATATATATATATATATATATATATATATATATATATTTTACTCGTGTTTTCACAAGTCTTCATTTGACATCACACTCGATTACCTAGTAAAAAAATTTTTTTTCACTTGTGAAAAATTGGTGGGTGATACGACTTTTTAGTGTTCCGTACGGAACACTTATAAGATCACTTCGGTGTCTGTCTGTCTGTCTGTCTGTCTATCACACCCGATTTTCTCCGAAACTATTTGACATAGAAAGGTGAAATTTGGTAATAATATAGGAATTGATGGCCTCATCAGAGCCATGTAGTTTTGAGAATTAAATTTTGACTTAAGGGGTTAGTTTTGGGGGGTGAAGTCGGAAGTGAAAAAAAAAATTTTTACTAGGTCATCGAGTGTGATGTCAAATGAAAGCTTGTGAAAACACGAGTAAAAAATATATATATAATATTATACTTGCGCGCACTTTTCTTTGTATTATTTTTAAAAATTCGCGAAAAATCACTGTCCCAGGCCTTATCTCGAAAAGTACTTATCAAAAAATTTCACCCCCCCAAAACTAATCCCTTAAGTCAAAATTTAACTTTCAAAACTACATGGCTCTGATGAGGCCATCAATTCCTATATTATTACCAAATTTCAACTTTCTATGACAAATAGTTTCGGAGAAAATTGGGTGTGACAGACGGACAGACGGGCAGACAAACGGACAGACACCGAAGTGATCTTATAAGTGTTCCGTACGGAACACTAAAAACATCTTAAATTTAAATAGGACGGGAGATATTGCAAAAAAGGAGATTATGTTGTAATTCTAATTCAAAAACGTAATAACAGTATTTTGTAAAACTATGAGTAATTTAAAACTGAAATGTATGAATAATAGGAACTGAACCTTTTCTGTAAATAAAGCTTCAGAGTTTGTAAAACACCTACACACATCAAAGCCAGAATGTAAGTACAATATAGTACCACTAATACTGTTTTAAGGACCTGCTTATTCATAATTGCTTAGCTTTGTTTGACCAAAATTTCAAAAAAAAAATTAACAATGTTAATAATAGAGAAAAATTCGCTAAAGAATTTTAAACAAACTACATATATATAAATAGACTTGAAAAGAGACATAACTTTTTAAATTTGGCAGTTGTCAATATTAAGAAGTTCTTTTTTTCATTAATTTTAATAAATAAGATGTAAGTATCTTAATGTTCAAAAATTGTTACATCTGTCGTTTAAATATGATCCAAATCGAAGTGTGAATAAATGAAATATAGGCATTTTAATTTGTTATAAAAATCTCTTCAGACTAATTTTACATTCCTATTGTTTAAATTTGATTAAATTCTATCTATAAATAAATGGAAGAGAAAATGTCGTTATTTTGACAGCTGTCAATAACAAAATATAGTTTTTTAACTGAATTGTTAGTTAGGTTTTAAGTAAGAAAAGTAGAATTTTACAAAATAATTGAGCATGTTTTAGCTTACGAATCCTGCTAGAAAACTAATAATGTTATAATAAGACTCGATGTGCATAAAATTTTTTGTGTAAGACAATTCCGAAAGATTAACAATATAACACGTAGGCTGAAAAGTTTTTGGTCTGACACTTAGATGTCTTCTTTTCAAAAAATCCATATGATTTTTAGGAAATACCAACCTTGAAACGATACGTGTCAAAATTGAATGACATTTCGATGATTAGTTTACAAGTTACAGTGGCTTTAGTGATGCTACTTTTGATATTTTCAAAACAAGGGAAAAAATAGAATTTCGTGTGTTGATTAAACACTGTTTTTTTTTTTGATGAGAAAAATACCGTTCAAGCAAAGCAGTCGCTTGATAAGTGTTACGGGAACTCTGCACCTAGAAAATCATTTATCTCACTTACCGGTATGCTGAATTTAAACGCGGTCGTACAGATACATATGATCCTGAACGTTATGGATGCCCAAATGAGGTGGTTACACCGGAAAACATCAAAAAAATCCACAAAATTGTTTTGGATGACCGTAAAGTGAAATGGCATGACATAGCTGGCACCCTAAAGATACCAAAAGAAAGTGTTCATCATATGTTGCATGAACATTTGGGCATGACCAAAGACACAACAGTCGGCTGGGAAGGTTTTGGCCTCTGTATTTTGGGATGTGCATGAAATAATTTTCATCAACTATACTGAGAAGGGAAAAAAACCGTCAATAGTAAACATTATATAAAGTTATTGGTGCGTTTGAAGGCAGAAATCACTAAGAAACGGTCCCAAATGAACAAGAAAAAAGTGCTCTTTCATCAAGACAATGCACCGTGTCACAAGTCAATGGTTACGATAGCAAAACTGCATGAATTGAAGTTCAAATTGCTTCCTCATCGACTGTCTTCTCCAAATTTGGCCCCCAGCGACAATTACGTATTCGTAGACCTCAAAAAAATGCTCGCGGGAAAGAGATTAGACTCCAGTGAACAAGTTATCGCTGAAACTGAGGCCTATTTTAAAAGCCAAGACAAATCTTTCTACAGGAAAGGTTAGAAAAGCGTTGCACTAATTGCATCGCTCTTGAAGCAGACTGTGTTGACAAATAAAGTCGAATTTTGCAAAAAAATGTGTTTTAAGTAGCTAGACCAAAAACTTTTCAGCCTACGTGTTACTTTGTTAGTGTTCCGTACGTAACACTTATGAGATCACTTGGGTGCTTGTCCAATCGATTTTTTTTTTCAGAAACTATTAAACATAGAAAGTTGAAATTTGGCACAAATATAGAAATTGATGGCCCAATCAGAGCCGTGCTGTTTTGAAAGTTAAATTTTGACTTAAGGAGGGCGAAATCGGAAGTGAAAAATATTTTTTTACCAGGACATCGAAAGGGATGTCAATTGAAACACGAGTTCAAAAATATATATAATATAATACTTGCACATATTAGTTTTAAAAAAATGGCCAAAAATCGCTGTACCAAACAAAAAATTTTGAAAAAATTCAGGAATATTCTCCGTAAAGTGTAGATTGAGCGAAAATTATCAAGAGTGCATTACGTTTGATGATTTTTATGGTATAATAAAAAAAAATTAAATCATACGCCTTGAGAATTAGAGGGTCTTTAATATACTCCTAGCGAGTCGCGCGTCGCTGCTGTACCAACAGAATAATTTTATTTTATTAGTTTATGACTAAATAAATATTTAGGTAGTAAATATTTGATTTACACTTTTATTACTACCTTCTAGATTGAGCTAGATTAATTTATTGGCTATTGGGTAGCTAAGTTTCTATAACTATTATATATTATTGACTAAGAAAAAACGTGAAAATACATATTGGAGCTTAAGATATATACATGTCAGGGACCCCATTAACTTAGCCTAGGTAAGGATTTGATTTTATTTTATAAGTCGTCACCGTATGGAACACTAATTGTCCAAATTTGATTTGGTCGGTTTTTTTATTTCTAACTTTATGCAAGGATTATTATTTGAATTTATACTATATTCTATAGGTTTTTCTAATCTCACTAGCCGGGCCCGCGGCTCCGCTCGCGTGGACTTGAGTCACTACTATCGTCACTGCTTATTCCTTATATTACCCATCGTAATAAAATATCTCCCATTAATTCCCCTTATCTCCCAATATTTCTCCTTATCTCCCATTATCTCTACATAATTTCCATTATCTAGGCTTATCTCTGCTCATCTCCCATTATTTCTCCTTAACTCCCATTATTTCTCCTTATCTCCCATTATCTTACCTTATTTCCCATTATCTAGGCTTATCTCGACTTCTCTCGCAATATTTCTCCTTATCTCCCATTATTTCTCCTTATCTCCCATTATCTCACCATAACTCCCATTATCTAGACTTATATCTGCTTATCTCCCATTATTTCTCTCTATTTCCCATTATCTATACTTATCTTCCATAACTTACCTTATCTCCCATTATCGAGGCTTATATCGAATTATATAGAACATACGTTTAAATCTATAAAAACACGTAAATCGGATAAGTGGTTCTCGAGTGATAAGCGCATTAACGGACAGACAGACAGACAAAGAGACGTTGCATTTTATATATATTATATTCTTTGCTACATGATATTGTTCCATATTTAATGCTTTAGGAGTGTATTGTAAGAGAACGCGTTAGCGGCAAACTTCTCTCCGACCTGATTCACTATTATCATTACTGCTTATTCTTTATGTCACCTAACGTAATAAAATATATCCTATAACCTGGCCAGAGAACATACGTATGTTTAAAAAAAAGCACGTAAATCGGATAAGTGGTTCTCCAGTGATAAGCGTACTAACGGACGGACAGACAGACAGACAGACAGACTGACAGAGAGACGTTGCATTTTATATATATTATAGATATAGATTATTATTATTATATAACCTGGCTAAAGAATATATGTATGAATTTAAAAAAAAAGAGACGTAAATTGCATAAGTGGTTCTCGCGTGATAAACGCACTAATGAACAGACAGACAGAGAGACATTGCATTTTATATATATTATAGATATTCTCTGCTACATAATATTGTTCTATATCTAATGGTTTAGATTGTGTATTGCAAAAGAACGCGCTAGCGGCAGACCTTTTTCCGACTTCATTCACTATTATCGTCACTGCTTATTCCCTATACTACCTATGGTAATAAAATATAGCCTATAACCTGGCCGGAGAAAAATCACGTAAATTGGATAAATGGTTCTCGAGGGATAAGCGCACTAACGGACAGACAGACAGATAGAGAAACGTTGCATTTTATATATATTATAGATATAGATTATTATTATTATTATATAACCTGGCCAAAGAATATATGTATGAATTTAAAAAACGACGCGTAAACCGGATAAGTGGTTCTCGCGTGATAAACGAACTAATGGACAGACAGACAGACAGAGAGACATTGCATTTTATATATATTGTAGATTATAGATTATAGATTTCTCTGCTACATAATATTGTTCCATAATTAATGGTTTAGACTGTGTATTGCAAGGGAACGCGCTAGCGGCAAACTTTTTTCCGACTTCACTCACTATTTTATGTCACTGCTCATTCCTTATGCTACCTAACGTAATACAATATAGCCTATAACCTGGCCAGAGAACATATGTATGTTTTAAAAAAGAAAGTACATAAATCGGATAAGTGGTTCTCCAGTGATAAGCGCACTAACGGACAGACAGACAGACAGACAGGGAGACGTTGCATTTTATATATATTATAGATGATATGCTGATATAGTAAGTCGCTTTAGAGGGGTATTAGAAAGTGATAATTTTGAGTACGAATGTACAGAAATAATTTTTAGTAAAATTCAAAAACAAACTTTATTTTAATTCATCTAGATTCTTCGAATCACTTGGAAGTAATTAATTAACAAACTCACACACAAATATGTGGACGTTAAGATTTATAAATGAGTATGGAAAACTAAATATTTGGCAACAGTGCACCAAAACGCCCTTTTATCATTATGTTAATATTCATCTTTATTGGATTTGGCGACAAATGTAATACGAGAGGCCAAAATAGAGAGAGAGTGCATAACACTGTGCTATTATTTTAACTTAGGGGGTTAATGAAACGTTATGGGACGGGACGGCGCGAAATATGTGCCAGGGGATAAATTTGCTAGTATAAAAAATATGTGAGTAGGGTTTGAATAAAAATGATTAATATAATTAACTTGTTTTCTTAAACATAGTGTAATAAAATAAAGATAAGTATATAAAAATACATATAAACTGGTAAAATGGATGGATGATCCTTGGAATTAAGCTACCTTAAATTGACATAATCTTCCTGAGGTTGCACGAGTCAGTTTGAGAGATCTACTCTCCAACACAAGAATTCCGACTATGAGTGATACAACTTTAAGGCGATCCAATTCCAAAAATCTTTATTTCCTAACTCAGGTCACTGGTTTAAGCTAGTGATGGTAAAATATTTTGTTTTAATGTCTCATTTCCAGATGATATTGGCATAGTACATAGAGACCTAAAAATAACGGGCTGCATTACAAGAACTATTTCTCTGTCTAGAAATAAATTAAAAGTTTAATATCTCACTTTCATAGAATACTGTCATAGTATATATACACATATATATATATATATATATATATATATATATATATATATATATATATATATATATATATATATATATATATCCTCGTACCGTAATTGCTGAAGTATTCTGGTAAATTCAGTTACACATTCATCTTCAATATAAGAATTACCAAGAATATATAAAAAGCTTGACATCTGTGTAGTAAAAGTTTTAAACAAACAGTTACTACTAAGTTGGGAATGCGGAATCTTTGGCACAGTGACACTACTCAGTATATATCACCACTACACCAAACACTTTATTTTTGCACTCGACGAGCAAAAATTCGGCATTCCCAACTTAATTGAGATGGCTTCACGGTCAACGGAATTAAACCTTTATCGTAAGTACAGTAGTAAGATTAGATTAGTCAATCATCGCTCCTGATGAAGCTAACATGGTTAGCGAAACGCGCGTTGAATGCAAAAATAAAGTGTAGTGGTGATATATACTGAGTAGAAACAATTACTACCTAAATATTTGTTTAATTATAAACAAATATATTAATATAATTATTTTATCTAGGTATCTATCTGTTGGACACCAGTCATCATGGAAATTTATTTTATCTGTGATTGACTAAATGCTTATAGCACTAATGTACTGAAAAATAAATGAGGATATTACTGATTGCTCTGAATACTTATTGATATTTCGTAGCTCTTAGTCCCGGTTAAATTCACAAACTTTCCATAAAAAGAATCTCCACCATATCGTCAAGTCAAATAGTTTTTTTATATCAGATTAGTTATCAAACGTAATGTACTCGTGATATTATTCGTTTTATTTACACTTTATGGAGAATAATCCAGAATTTTTTCGAAATTTTTGATCAGTACTCTTAGAGATAAGGTGGGAGACATCAATTTTTAACCATTGTTTTTAAAATAATATAAAAAAAATTGCGCTAGTATTACATTATATATACTTGTTTGTTTTCACAAGCTTTCATTTGACACCACACTCGATGACTTCACTTCCAATTTCACCTCCGAAAAATAACCCTTTAAGTCAAAATTTAACTTTCAAGACTACACGGACCATCAAGCCCTATATTCATGCCAAATTTCAACCTTCTATGTCAAATAATTTCGGAGAAAGTCGGACGTGACAGACAGACAGACACCGAAGTGTCTTCCGTACGAAACACTAAAAATACACTTGTGTTCCATTTTGATTTCGAAAACAAGCATACAATTTTAAAAAGGCATTTTTTTCATATCCCTGTCAATGGCAAGAAATTTTTTAAAGAATTGTTCAAATTTGGACGAGTCACATAAAATAATTATATTCATCAAAAAAGATTTAACGAATTTTACATCTACGAATCTCCGTCTAAAAATAAGGAAATATTGTCATATTTTGACAGCTTTTATTTTAAAAATTTTTTCTGACAGTTATAATATATTTAAACTTTTTTAATGAGTTTTACATCTACGTATTCACGGAAGCCAATATTAAAAAATAATACCGTTCGCCCTATTCCTAATCATAACCTGTATGCGTGCCAATTGTATGTACCATAAACAAATATACAAACATATCTTAGATCTGTATATTACAGTAGTAATTAATTGTATACCAAGATAAAAACTAAATAATAAAACGTTAATTTACCCAGCCCAGCCCATTATATATTGATATAATTACATAGTTCCCTGTTCATAATTTCTATATAATAAATATTTATAATTTTTCGGCAATGTATATCTGCTGCTAGGAATTTAAATATAATTTTTTTTATATATTTTAAGACAAAATATATATAAGGACTATAGTTTGCCTAGATGTCACAAAAGTCAGAATTCGGACATTTCAGTTCTCATATCCCTACTGACAAACTATAAATTATAATACGCTGCAAACTTTGAAGCTGGACCTAGAGAATCTAACAAAGAATACCAGAAGAACACCCTAACCGCTCATAGAGTCGTCGATATTTACTGCTTCTGTTTAATTTCAACCAATTCAAATTTTGCAGACTAGCAAACTGTTTACTTTAAACTTAAAATTAACATATCTGAGTAGTTTTCAGAATTTATTACGTCTTTCAAAAGCATTTAAACAAGTCTTCATGGATATACTCAAAAATTTCTCGTAATTAATTAAAGACTTACTTAAAGTTATATATAAATATATATATATATATATATATATATATATATATATATATATGTATATATATATATATATATATATATATATATATATTATATATATATATATATATATATATATATATATATATATATATATATATATATATATATATATATATACCGGGTGACACAGCCAACATATAACGCGCTGTAATTTTTTTATTTTTAAAGTTACATATTTGCATTTTTAGATACCAGAATGAGACGTTATTAAACTTTTTTACCACTTAAGAAATATCTTTAACTCCTTCTGGTTTGACCGGAAGTGACTGCAACTTTCTATTTTTAACGGAACCCTGTATATTTTTTTATCAATCTCAATTTGCTTTGAAATTCTCTTTCCAATGATGTATCACAAGTTGACATTTGTTTGACAGGTGACCGGCAAAAACTGATTTAAACTCTTAGACTTAGGCGGTCCTGGCGGATATACTAGCAATTGTTTTTGATCGTTTTATCTCACTTTGGAAAGAATTTAAGACTATTCATTTATCGTGCCATTTTCGCGAGTCTAAGTGGCTCCTACAAAATTTTATGCAACATTCAGTTGAAGAATTTCTCTTCTCTCACCGAAATTCAGATAGGAACGCCTATTTTTTATTTAACCTAGTTACACATTACAGGTTTTTTGCCAACATAGATCTAACAGAACTATCTAACGCCAATTGGTTTTAATATTATTTTCAGAAAATAAACCATTTTATTATGCAATAATGGTATATCAACAAGTTCCATTACAGACTTAGTAGGCTGTGATAAAACAGACAAACCGAAAGTCATGGTTGCTGCGTGTTACCAAAATGGCCATTATTATTGTTTACTTTACGTCAAAAATAATTTTTCGTTAACAAAAATGTATTCAATGGATGAAAAAGTAGACATGTTATTAATTTATGGAGAGTGCAGAAAGAATAGCCGACAAGCCGCCGAGTTGTTTATGCCAAGATATCCCGATAGGGGGCACCCACCCAACAATTATTTTTTAAGGGTAGAGCAGCAGTTTAGAAGGCAACCGATTAAACCTGCTGATATATTTATTGGTGACGAAGAGTCAGTCATTGTTCAGGTAAATCCTACAATTTCTATAAGACATGTTGAAGAACAAACCGGTGTAAATCGTGAAACCGCTCGCCACATTTTAAGAAAATATAAATTCAGGTCCTACAAATATCAAATAAATCAACATTTATTACAAACAGATTACCGAAGAAGAATGAATTATTGTAATTGGTTTTTGCAAAGATAACACCTTGATAACCAATTTCATTACAACATTCTATTTTTGGATGAATCTAGATTTACCAATTTGGGTCTATTTAATCATAACAATACTCGATATTCGGCTCAAAAAAATCTTAGAATTATGCGGGAAAGTGCCTATCAAGAAAGATTCGGCTTTAACGTGTGGTTGGGTATCCCTGGCACAAGAATTATTGGTCCTATTATATTTGATGGTGCGTTAAATGGAGAAAGATATTTGAAGTTCATTCAAAATGATGATGAAGATTTTTTAGAAACTTTACCTTTAAATCGCGAAGACATTATTTTCCAGCAGGATGGAGCTCCAGCCCACAATAGTAGTAAGATGGGCGATCTTACGCCTCTTGATTTTTTTATATGGAACCATCTAAAAGAAAAACTTTACAAACATCCACCAACAGACAGAAATGATTTAGAAATACGCTTAAGAAGAGCAGCAAATCAAATTACTGAAATTCAGTTGGAGAACGTTATGAGAGCCACGGTGAGAAAAAACAAGATCGTGTAGGATTAACAACGGACAGCATTTGGAATAAATTTATATCTAGTATAAAATAATTTTACCTATTTATTTTTATTGTGTTACTTAGATTTCTACTTCTTTCTAATATTAATTATTTACAATTATCGGTTTTGTTGTGTTATTCTTATTATGAAATGTTTTGGTTTTATTATTTGCATTTAAATATTTATTTAATAAATGGGTTTCTTATTTTCTGAAAATAATAATAAATCCAATTGGCGTTAGATAGTTCTGTTAGATGTATGTTGGCAAAAAACCTGTAATGTGTAACTGGGTTAAATAAAAAATATGTGTTCCTATCTTAATTTCAGTGATATTGATCACTGTAACATAATCACTTCCATATTGTGGGAGTTATTACACGACAAACAGGCGCCGATTCTAGTAATATTTCGTTTCTAACAAGAGTCACACACGCATGACATATCAGTTGCTTTTACCGCCAAAAATCGGCATATTGACCCCATCTGCTTGCATCCGGGAATTTCCCGGATTCTCTAATAAATTTATATAACATCGTCAACTAAAATGGTGCCCATGGTTGTCTGTGACTGATCTGGATTAGTGTTTTTATTAAATGTTTTTAATTGTCCTATGAATTGGCTCCTCCTGTAACGCCGATGTATATGT
>CM032454.1:117986803-118104303 GCA_019049505.1 Pachyrhynchus sulphureomaculatus
CATTATCAGGAAAAGAACAAGGTACAGGACACAGTCAAATTCATTTCACCTCTTAAATGGAACTGGGCTGGACATGCTGCTACGTTTAAGGATGGACGATGAACAAAAAAAAATTATATAGTGGCAACCAAGATCCGAAGCCTATCGAAGTAGAGGTAGACCACCAAGTCGATGGACTGATGATTTGAAGAAAGTGGCTGGAAATTGGGTACAAGTGACCCAGAATAGAAAGAGGTAGGAAGACCTGATGGAGGCTTTCTTCCAGAGGTGGACAGTATAAGCTGATGATGATGATGACTGCCATTAAATAAATGGGAGTAATTATAAAAATAGAGAACTAAAACCACTATTTTATGTTTAACGGTAACCCGTTAAAATAAACATATATTTTCTTTAAATAATAACAACAGGAACCAAACGCATTTATAATTAGAGGGATAACCTTCCTTATCTATAAAAATTTTAGAAGGGTATTCATTACGTATGTGCCCAATGTTAATTTGTTAAGTGTTTTTACTTTGTATAGGCATGACAGAAATTTTCTTTAATTTTGATGAAAATTGTTGGGACTTACTTTCAAGTCAGAGTCGAAACGGCCATTTCCGAAGTCAAGGCCATCAGAGCCGGAGTCCCATAAGGCTCCGTCCTCTCCCCCCACCTCTTTAACATTTTCACAGCCGACATTCCCAAATCGGATCAGACCAACCTCCTCTTTATGCTCATGACACCGCCATTATCACCCACCCCAGAAGTAGCCGCCTCATCACCAGCAGTCTTCAGCGCCACCTCGACACCCTGGACTCCTGTTTGACCGCTGGAGGATCAAGCTCAACTACCCCCGCCAAGACACAAGCCATCGTTTTCTCCAAGGGCAGCGGCACTTCTCATGGACATCTCCAGCTCCAAGGCTCCCGCATCCAATCGGCCAAGACCATCAAGTACCTGGGCGTCCAGTTCGACCGACAACTCGTCTGGAAGGACCAGGTCTGCACTGCAACCAAGAAGGCGAAGCAACTACTGGGGAAACTCTATCCCATCCTGAATTGCTCCAGTAAGTTGCTGCCACGGACCAAGCTTCTGGTTTACAACTCCATCGTGAAGGCAGGCCTCACGTACGCTTACCCCACCTAGTGCCAGCTCTCCAAAACAGGAAGAGCTCAGCTTCAAGCAGTGCAGAACAAGGCCCTGAGGATGATCACGGGAGCCCCGTGGTTCATGAGGAACCGTCAAATTCACAGGGACCTCGGTGTGCCTACCGTGGGACAAACTCAACAAAAGTTCCTCGAGAAGGCGTCCCAGCACCCCAACCCGTGCATCAGGACGCCTTCCGGCTCCCACCTCAAGCCAGCCGCCAGTTCCCGAGACCGTCGGACCCGCTGCTGCTCTCGGACGAAGACGATGACCCCCCTCGCCCGCCGTGACAAGAAGATTGTCATTCTAGGTTAAGTTTAAATTAGTCCTAATTTAAGTCATTGTTACGTACTAGTTTAAGTTAGCATAAGTCTTAGTGTAAGGTATTTTTAGTCTTAGTTCTAAGTCCTAGCATTAAGAAACTCATGTACATACTAAACATATTTTCTAGGTTAAGTTAGTATAGGATTCCTATTGTAAGAACTTAGGTTAAAATAGAATAGGTTTACATTTAGTATTTGAAATTATTTTTATACTTTAGATAGAGGCCTAGCCTATCTTGGAAATCAATAAAAACAGTGATACTTGGGACTAACACACATTTCTTCGTTAATAGTGCGGAAGTAAATGTTTGTAATTTATTTTGTTTCATTTAATTAAAAAATGTAAGTGTTTTGAATATCACGTGTGACGTTGACAACTGTATTATGACGTACTTTACAGATTCAAATGAAATCTGAAATAATGATTAATCAAAATTTTTAAATATCGTACATGGATATTGATGAAACGAAAAAATGTCTGAATACCGTGATTTTTAGATTTCTAATTTTAAGTTATCTGTTTTCAGGACGTCCCCTCATATTCACGACCACACAGAATCTCTGCTAGAAGACCTCACAATTTGCGAAGATGAACAGGATAAAAAAAAAACTGAAGAAGTTTATGATGGAATTTATTATGAACAGGCCAGAAAACTGTTAACATACGATGAAGCTCCTGAATATTTGCGTCATAATGCTTATATAAGAACAGGTTACAGAGGGATATTAAACACAGAATTATGTAAAGAAAGGTACGTAAAATTCACTTTAAACCACTTGACCAATTTGGTCACAAGCTGATCGAATGAGAAATCGTGTGCTTTCACCAGCTAGGTAAGGGAGATATGAGGACTTTCGATGTCAACTCAATGGGAAATATCCGGCCAAGTGCAAGCCGGACTTGCGCAATTAGTGTTCCGTACGTTGATTGCTTTTTAAATAAAAATTTATTATTATAGAGGTATAAAAAGATCAATGACTTTACAAAACACACCCCAAATGAGTTTTCAACCAAAGTCCGATCTTTACTGAGATCTGATGACCTTGAATTTTTTGTTTTTTTTAATATACCAAATAAATAATTAGAAATATATACTCGTGATAATCGGGGGTGGCAGACAGACGGACAGACTTATATGTGTTCGGTACGGAACACTAAAAAAATATTATGAAACAAAATGACAAAAATTAAACTATGGAAATTTTTAAATTTAATTAAAACTAAAATTTGTGTGGGGCGTTACGGGATCAAATTGGCCTTATTATGTAAAGCCGCATTGGATATAACCAAAACGTAACACAAATTAACCTAAACTAACCTCAACTCACTAAAGTTTACACCAACCAGTTTTATTTATTTTTTAATTTATCATTTGGTGGAAAAAAGATATTATCAATTAATTTACAAATTGCAAAAATGTTTTTTTTTTATCAAAATGGCGTTTTGCTGAGAAAAATTTTCATTGACTTAACATTGCTATAGAATTAACGTCGAAATAAAATATCACCTATCACTCTTTCTCTCCTAAACGACACATTTTTTTATTGAATTTTCTTTACGCAAATTTTCTTTCCATTTAGCCAACTTTCGACCTGTTCTCATAAACGTGACTGAAATATACAAGGTGCTTTTTTAAAATAGTACTTTTTTTTTTGTTTATCTCATTCACTAATTAAAGTCAGTTGCTAAATATAATCTACATAAAAGTATTCCAGAAAAACTATCTTTAGGATACTAGTTTGATCCAAAAGTATGGGTTCACAATTACCACCATTTTGTTATATAAGGTCAGTCTATAAGTTTTGAAAGCGGAAATGAAACAAGATGAATTAATAAGTCGAAGTACATTTATTTTTCAGTATAATCTCCTTAAGCTCGATACATTTTGTCCAGTGATATTCTAATTTATTTACTGCATCTCTAAAGTAGTTTTCCGGAAGACCTTCAAAATATCCATCTACGGATGCTATCACCTCGTCATTTGTTGAAAAACGCTTCCCACGTAAGAATCTTTTTAAGGTTTGGGAACAGAGGGAAGTCAGAAGGAGCCAGATCTCGCGAATAGAATGGATGTTCTAACAATTCGTACTTTAGTCCCACCAATTTTGCCGTTACCAAAGCACCTCTGTGAGCAGGTGCATTGTCATGAAATATGATTTTTTCTTATGCAAACCGGGCCTTTTCTCACGAATTTTCTCATCCAGCTGGTCCAAAAGGTTGCAGTAATGCTCTTCTGTGATTGTTTTAACCGGTTTGAAGGTAATTAATTAACAAAATTCCTTTTTCATCCCAGAAAACTGACGCCATAATGTTTTTGGCGACTTTGACTGCTGTTGTCGCAGTTCAAGATCATACCGGTAAACTTAAGTGTCATCCATAATTACAAATCGACGAAAAAATCAGTTTTATTCTTTGTAAAACAAGCCAAATGTTGTTTAGAAAGTTTCTCTCGAGTGCATTTTTGTTCCGATGTTAGCAAATGCGGCACCCATCTTGTGAATAGCTTTCTCATACCCAAAACATTAGTTAAATCTCATGTACTGATTCATGTGAGATGCCTATAGCCTTAGCTAAATCATCTACGGTTAATCGACGGTCTTCCATTACCATATCTTGTACTTGCACAACAGTTTTTACAGTTGTTGCAGTTTTTGACCGTCCTAAACGTGGATCATCATTGACGCGTTGAAACTCTACGAATTGATCTATGAACAGTTGGATATGAAGGAGCAGACTCCTTTAATACTTTCACTCAACTTTGCATGGATTTTAATTGCCGATAAACCTTCCAAAACAAAGAATTTTATCATTGCACGATATTCGATTTTTTACATTTTTAAAAAATACTCAAACACGTCTACTTTAACCAGCTGATAAACAATGAATGACTTGCCACATCGACTTGAAACTTAGGTTGTGTTCATATGACAGATGAAGCTTCAAAATGGTGTTCAATATTCGGTTCAAGTGATGCTACATAGATGTCGCTTTCAAAACTTATTGACTGACCTGATATAAGTTAAGTGTTCAAAGCGTACGGTTAAAAGGAAATAGTGAACTCGAATGATGTGAGTGGTAAAAATCACATTAATTGTGTGGGTGTGAATTTAGTTGCCAAGAAACTGATTCATTTGAGCTTTCCCATCTGTTGGCAAACTCAACATTGGGAAGGTGTAAAAATATCATAAAGACATAAATTAAAATTGTTAATAATTCTAAAATCTCTTTATTATTCCATTATTACTAAATTAATTATTTAAGTGAAATCTGTATCCTGGCACTATTTAATTTTTACTTTGGAGTCTTAATCATTTCAATTGTAAAATCTACGTATTTTAACAGATAGTTATGTTAATACTTGTAGTTTTTGTTTTGCGCGAAGTGAAATTTGGAAGGTGAAATAAGCAGCTTTCGGGGCAGTATAACATTTTTAAGTTTCGTACAAACTAATATAGAAAATAATCCTTTAAAATGTACTTGGATGAGTCAAAATGCTGCCTAACATACCTCAAGACTTGCTGCTGCCTAGTACGAATGTTTTCTATTTTAGTGCTGTAAAGACTATGTTCCGAAAAGAAATGGTTCAAGAAGTAACAATTCTGCATACAAATGCGTAAAACAAATATAATTTAAGACAGTAATTGTAATGTTCTGTTAATGTTATATGATGAAAAATTCTGCCTGTCTAATCGTATATAAGGAATAAATTAAAACCAGATCGGACTGACTGAGAAAAAAAAAATAAAAAATTGTATGTTACAAAATTTCACTCTCAAAAGTTGACTTAAAATGCGGATTTTATGGTATATCAGCTCCTATTCTACGAACCAAACAATTTATATAAGCTACACAGGCCACCTTTTAAGTTTTTACAAACGATCACTAGATGGCTCTATTGAGAAGTGGCATTACCATTGTTGTAAAATTTAAGACTTGTTATTATTAAAACAGTGGTAGCTCAGAAATTGGCCGAATATTTTGTTTACAGTGAGCGTTTAAAAAACAAATGGAAATTTCATGTTTTAATTTCGTTCGATAATTTTTTATGATTTTAGTAAAGGCCTAACTCCACAACAACGCCTCGAATCGCTTCGTTCAACTTTTGGTAATCAATCATCATCAGAAAAGACTATTTACAATTGGTTTGCAGAATTTCGTGCAAAATGGTCGTGCTTCCGTCAGCGATGAATTTCGTGAAGGTCGATCAAAATCGGTTATTGTTCTAAAAAACACCGATGCTGTGCGCAACATGATTGAAGAGAATCGGCATGTGACTTATAGAGATAGAGGCATCCTTAGGCCTACCGAAGACTGCAGTACATTCAATTTTATATGAACATCTGAACAAAAAGATCTGTTCCCAATGGATTCCACATAATTTGACCGAAACTCAAAAATAGGCTCGTGTCAATTGGTAGAAGGAAATGCTCAAAAAATTCTACCGAGGACATGCAAAAATCCGTATACATCGTAACAGGAGATGAAACTTGGATATATTGGTAAGAGCCAGAAACTAAGGAATAATTAACTGTTTAAGTGTTCCAAGATGAACCGAATACAACAAAAATTGTTTGTTCGCAAAGCACTTCCAAGGAAATAATCGTTTCTTTGGTTATACTGGACATGTTGCAACCATTGCTTTAGAGGATCGAAGAATAGTATACAACAATTTGTTTGTTAGAGGTCATCGATGACTTCAGGAAAAACAACCGAAAACGTCACTTCGTTCTTCATCAGCTCTGACACAGCAAGTCAAACAATTGATTATTTGACGGAGAGAACCATCGAATTAATGTCTCATTGTCTGTATTCACCTGATTTATCGCCTAACGACTTCTTTTTGTTCCCGAATGTCCCCCGCGTGGACATCGAATTTCATCACCTCAAGAAGACGTTGAATCTTTTCAAAACCAACTTCAGAGTGGAAAAAATGTTTCGAGAATGGTTCGAACGCATCAAAAAGTGTATAAATCTTAAAGGCGAATATTTTGAAAAACAATAAAACAATTTGTACCAAAATTTTTTTTTCTCCATTGTTTTCGTAAAAACTTAAAAGGTAGCCCTTGTATTAAACTATAACCTACTATTTCTGCTGACAAAACTTTTTATATTATATGAGTATTTTAATATGATAAAGTTCCTTGGCTGCCGATTTCAAGAAGTGAAATTTAATAGTAGTCTAAAAAATTATTTATTTGAATTTTTAATAGTTGTTAAAAATGTTTACTTTCACCGAGATTTAAACAGGGGTTTTACTAAAATCTTTGTTTGAATTTTTATATTAGTATGTACTGTCTGCAATTTTAAGTAGTTTCAAGCCGCATGCAAATGTTAGAATGCAAATGTAAAGATCATATGCATAAATTATATTTACTTGTCATCGCTATATAATGACAACGTATCCAAATGAAATATAAATGGCTTTAATTTAAGTAATTTTAATTTTGCTAAATAATATCCATCATTGTGAACATGTAAAAATTATTTATATATGGTCTGCACAGCCTTCTGATTTTCAAACGTAATTTTTTATACACTAGACTCTGCAAAAACATGACACGTAGGCTGAGAAGTTTTTGGTCTAGCTACTACAAACACATTTTTTTTTGCAAAAATTTTACTTTATTCATCAATATAGTTTCCTTCAAGAGCGAAGGATTTGTCTTTGCCTTCAAAATAATTTTCGGCTATAACTTCTTCATTGGAGCCAAATCTCTTTCCCGCGAGCATTTTTTGAGGTCACTGGGGGCCAAATCTGGAGAATACGGTGGATAACTCATGCAATTTTGCCATCGTAACCATTGATTTGTGACACGGTACATTGTCTTGATGAAAGAGCACTTTTTTCTTGTTCATTTGAAGCTGTTTCTTTGCGATTTATGCCTTGAAACGCACCTTTATATAATATTCGCTATTAATGGTTTTTCCCTTCTTAGCATAGTCGATGAAAATTATTCCATGCGCATCCCAAAATACAGAGGCCAAAACCTTCCCAGCTGTTGTGTCTTTGGTCGCTTCGAGAGGCTTTCACAGGCTGCTATCGACTCAGCTGACTGCCGATTTGATTCCGGCGTGTAGTGATGGATCCATGTTTCATCCATTGTCACATATCGCATGAAAAAATCCTTTATATTCCGCTTAAACAAGTCCAAACAGCGCTCAGAATCATCAACACGTTGTTTGTTTTTGGTCCACTGTGAGCAAACGCGCTACCCATTTCGAACAGAGCTTTCTCATGCCCAAATGTTCATGCAAATTATGACCAACACGTTCTTTTGATATCCTTAGGGTGTCAGCTATCTCACGTAATTTCACTTTACGGTCATGCAAAACAATTTTGTGGATTTTTTAATGTTTTCCGGTGTAACCACCCCATTTGGGCGTCCATATATATATATATATATATATATATATATATATATATATATATATATATATATATATATATATATATATATATGTATATATATATATATGGGACGATCCGCGTCAACCGGATTAGAGCTACGACCAAAATTAGAAGCAACCAAAAAACTTGACCAAGGGCTCATTTTAAAGCTTAGAGCGTGTACTTTCAAATGCCGAGTGCGCCTTTAAAAAATCCAATATGGCGGCCGGTAGCCGGAAAAAAATCAAGTGTCCAGCAAAAAAAGCTTGTAAAAATAAAAATTCGGAACTGTTTGGGTCGTTTTGTGGCTCAAATTGTAGCTGATAGACGCCCCAAGAAATTGGGGTGGTAATTGACAAAATCCAACATGATGGTTCCAATATGGCGGTCAAAAATCCAATATGGTGGCCGAATTTTCGCGAATGAACCGATTTGCACTAAATTTGGTAAACGAGAGTTTTTAGGGTCGCTGATCACGAATCCAAGGTCTGATTTGCCAAATTCAAGATGGCGGATCCAAAATGGCGGATGAAATTTTCGAAAATTTATCGATTTGTACCAAATTTGTTATACGGGGTTTTTGGGGTCTCTGATAACGAATCTTAGGTCAAATTTCTAAAATTCTTAAATTCAAGAAGGTGGACCCAATATGGTGGAAACTGACTACTATATTGGGTCCGCCATCTTGGATTTTGAAAATCGAACTCCTGATTCGTAATCGGCGACCCCAAAAACCCCCGTATAACAAATTTGGTACAAATCGATAGATTTTCGAAAATTTTATCCGCCATCTTGGATTCGCCATCTTGAATTTGGAAAATCAGACCTCGGATTCATGATCAGCGACCCTAAAAACCCCCGTTTACCAAATTTAGTGCAAATCGGTTTATTTGTGAAAATTCGGCCACCATATTGGATTTTTGACCGCCATATTGGATCCGCCATGTTGGATTTTGTCAACTTAGCACCCCAACTTTTTGGGGCGTCCATCGGCTACAATTTGAGCGAAAAAACGACCCAAACAATTGCGAATTTTTATTTTTACAAGTTTTTTTTTGCTGGACACTTGATGTTTCTCCGGCTACCGGCCGCCATATTGGAGCGCCATATTGGATTTTTAAAAGGCGCACTCGGCATTTGAAAGTAGAAGCTCTAAGCTTTAAAATGAGCCCTCGGTCAAGTTTTTTGGTTGCTTCTAATTTTGGTCGTAGCTCTGATCCGGTTGACGCGGATCGTCCCATATATATATATATATATATATATATATATATATATATATATATATATATATATATATATATATATATATATATATATATATATATATACAAATATATATATATATATATATATATATATATATATATATATATATATATATATATACATATATATATATATATATAAATATATATATATATATATATATATATATATATACATATATATATATATATATATATATATATATATATATATATATATACAGTCGACACTGTTTATAGTGAAACTCTGTATAGTGAAAAACTTTCTATAGTGAAATTTCGGTCAACATTTTGGTCTTTCACTATATAGAGAGTCGACTGTATATATATATATATATATATATATATATATATATATATATATATATATATATATATATATATTTATTTATATATATATATATATATATATATATATATATATTTATATTTATTTATATATATATATATATATATATATATTTATATTTATTTATATATATATATATATATATATATATATATATATATATATATATATATATATATATATACATACCAGGTGGTCGAGTAGAGTGTCAAATAAAAGCTTGTGAAAACACAAGTTCGAAAATATGTATAATGTAATACTTGCGCACACTTTTCTTTGTATTATTTTAAAAAATTGCCAAAAATCGTTGTCCCACCCCTTTATCTTAAAAAATACTTATCAAAAAATTTTGAAAAAATTCTGAAATATTCTCCACAGGGTGTAGAATGAACGAAAATTATTACGAATGCATTACCTTTAATAATTTATCTGGTATATAAAAAAAAAAACGAAAATTTTAAGTTCACCATTTTTCAACAAAAATCGAAAACTTGTTGAAAACTCATTTGGGGTGTGTTTTGTGAAGTCATTGATTATCTTATACTTCCATAACAAAATTTTTTATTTTAAAAGCAATCAAAGTATGGAACCCTAACTGCGCAAGTTCGACTTGTACTTGGTCGGTTATTTTTTAAATAAGTTTAGAGAAGAAGTAGAAAAGGATTAATACAGTTTTTTAGCATAAAAAAACTGTTTTGGAAATTTCATGAAATAAAAAGTTCAAAGCAAAAATATTATTTTAAAAGCTCGATGCTGAAGTGTGTGGAACAGTGTCTAGGCATAGAACTTTGCTTTATTAATAATTTTTCTCCATTCTGTCAAGAAACTGTAGTGTTTCAAAGATAAAATCGTATAAAACTTAGAATGTACTTATTAGAGCGATTACTTTAATTATGCACTTGCATAATATTGAGTTGAAAAAGTATCTCGTCAGGTTGCTAGGGTAATATAAGTCGTATCGTGCCATATTTAGCGTCAGTTGAAAGCTGATATATAATAGTAATAAATGTGCAAAAACTGTTGGAGTTAATTTATTCAGACTTAATTTAGAGAGCTTTAAAGATTAGTAAAATGTCTGCAAAAATTTGCTAAAGTGTTATTTCGATAAATGCACAAATGCTACTCAGGTCAGGAAACTTGGTGCTGGTTACGGTTAAGGTACATTCCTTCTCCTTCCTTTAACCTTCGAGAGGATATAGTGACTATGTGCTCAATAAATGGACTGAACTATCATCTTCCACTGTTCTCGGTTCTGTGCATGCTCTGATGCTTCACGCAATGACTTCTCTGTTAACTGTTTCATCTGATCCGCCTAACGTGAAAGTAATCTACCCCTACGGCACTTGCCTTCAACGTTTCTCTGTATGACTAGTGATTCCAATTCACGTCTTCTGCTGAGGTGGCCGAAATACCTCAAGGTTTATAAGCGAGTGCAATCTTTTAGTAATTTTTAGTTCTTGTAAAAAAGACTGGTTAGTTCGATGTTCCACCCACAATATTCTGCAATCAGAAATATAAGCGTTCTTGCTCTCGCGAGATGCTCGAATCTTTCCATGTTTTGACTAATTTTGTGGTTGCAGAGCGAGCAATTGAGAGTCTCCTACGTATTTCTGAGTGACACTGGCCGATATTGGTAATTAGAGACCCAAGGTATTGATAGGAATCTAGGATTTCATACCCTAGTAGATGTTGAGATTGATTATCATTCGCTCTACTAATGATCATTAGTTTTGTGTGGTTGTTGCTTATTTCCAATCTGTAGGTTTTACTGATCCTTGACATAATGACCTCTTTAATTTGCGGCTATAATCAAGGTGTCATCTACATAGCGTTCTGTATGAGTTTTCCTCCAAAGGCGATACCACCATTCTAGTTATTGAAAACTTCACGCATTATGTATTAAGGTACATTACCAAAGGAATATTGAAAAGATAGTTCCTTCGATGTTAAAAATGCTCCTCGCACTGATCGGTCATTAACAGAAAAAATTATAGAATTTTGGTAACAGTTGAGCAAGACCGGCATGTAAGTAGCCACAACGAACTAGACATTCATCACCAAACAGTTTTAAACCATCAGGAGAAAGCTGGCTATAAAAAGGAGGTCGATGTTTGGGTGGCTCATAATTTGAAGCTAAAACATTTACTCGATTGAGTTTCCATCTGCAAATCTCTACAGAAACGTAACAAAATTAAACCATGTGCGATAAAGATCGTGATCAAAAAAGGATGAAGCTCCACAAACTATAACAAAACTAGAATTAATTCCAAAACAGATGAAATTGTGGGTCTGGGGGGATTGGAAGGGAATCGTGCATCATGAGTTGCTGCAGTCTGGCCAAACGATTCGTCATGTATCAGCACTTGATAAAATTAAAACAAACGATTAAAAAAATCGGCCGGAACTAGTCAACAGAAAGGGTCTCGTCTTCCACTATGGCTACGCTAGACCACACCTATCTTTAATAACTCTGCAAAAATTGAGATAGGTTAGCTGGGAAATTTTAATGCATCCACTGTACAGCCCGGATCTTGCATCGTTAGGCTACCTTACATTTCGGTCACCCTGAATGGTGTCAAGTTAGTTTCAAAAGAGGCCTGTGAAAAACCACTTATCTCAATTTTTTGCCCAGACACCACAGAAGTTCTACAGTGACAGGATTATGGTGTTGCCAGAAAAATATAATTTATTTAGTTTAATAAAGTTCTTTCAAAATATAAAAAAACCATTGTCTCAATTTTGACTTTAAAAGGCTCAATACTTTTTCGACAACCCTTTATCTCTCTTAAGGGTTGTTAGGTACTAGAACAATTTTAAAAACAATGCTATTGAAGAGTTAGTTGAAAATGTAAAATAGAGACGTAGCATTTGTAAAAAATTATTTCAGAGCATTTTGACATATAGTTTTCTTGAAAAAATGTGTTTCAAGAATATTTTTCGCTACCAATGTATTCTTTGGTGTGCTAACAACGGTACAATTACCTTAGTAAGTTGTCCAATCGCCCCTGCATCAATAATCGCCTGACATTCTTCGAGGCATGCTATCGTCGAGATTTTCTGCATATTTTGTAAATTTTTTTGAATCTCGTGAGACAACTGAGTCAAAGTCTTCAGAGTTTTTCTTTATACAGAACCAAATATTTTCAATAGTATCTTATCGTGGGCCAAAGCGAGCCGCTTCGCGACATGATTTTCGCCCAGCAAAGGATTCTTCAGTGTGCTTCGGAATTTGACATAATGACCACGAAGATGTTGTCGAATGATGTCATGGGATACATTCAAACCCGATTTTCTTAATTTTGCCGCTCCTTGACGCAGCGTCAATTTCGGGTCCCGTGAAAACAAAGACACGATTCGTTTGTCGACTTTAGAAGTGACTTTGCCTACCGAGCCACGTTTTGGCAAGTCGTTGACATTTTCCGTCTCGTTAAAATGATTTACCCTCTTCTTTACAAACGATACCGACTTTTTAATATATTTAGCGGCTGCGGAATGTGTCATTTTCGGGTCCTTTGTGGATGCGTCTTAAACAAAAGTTCAGGTTAGTTCAGGTTTGTACCGTTGCCGAATTGTACGTTTGACAATAACACAAACTGAGAATGGCATTTATTTATGTTAAGAATTTTTATAGTAGTTAAAAAAAGTGTTAGTCTAACAATGTTTTTTCCAGAGAGTGGACATAAAGATACGAGGCTGGTTTGAAAAGTCCGTGCAAAGTCCGAGAGATGGCACCACCGGCACGTATCGAGGTCATGTTTAGTTAATAGCATCTCTTGAATGAACGCACACCAAGTTTCAGCCATATTGGTCTATTTCTTTGTGTTTGGCATTTGCGTGAATCAAGGAAGTCGAGTGATTTTCAAGAAATGGACGAAAAAGAATTTCGTGTGGTGATTACTTATGAAAGGCAAAAAGCCTCAGGAGACTAAAGAGAAGCTTGATAAACATTATGGTGACTCTGCACCTTCGATTAGAACAGTTTATAAGTGGTTTCAAAATTTTCGGACTGGCCATATGGGCACAAGTGACGCTGAACGTTCTGGACGGCCTGTGGAGGTTACGACTCCAGAAATCATTGATCAAATTCATGATATGGTGATGGATGACAGAAGAGTTAAGGTGTGTGAGATTGCTAGTGCTGTGGGCATCTCGACTGAACGGGTACATAATATTTTGCATAAACATTTGGACATGAGAAAGCTATCCGCAAGATGGGGTGCCGCGATTGCTCACGCTTAACCAAAAACGGAATCGTGTGAAGTGTTGTAAGGATGGTTTGCAGCTGTTCCAGAACAATCCGGAGGACTTTAAGCGTCGTTTCATCACTGTGGATAAAACATGGATACATTACTATACTCCTGAGACCAAACAACAATCTAAACAATGGGTTACCAATGGAGAATCTGCACCAAAAAAGGCGAAGACCGTTCCTTCGGCCGGAAAGGTTATGGCGACTGTCTTTTGGGATTCGCAAGGGATAATCCTCATCGACTATCTGGAAAAGGGTAAAACTATTACAGGTGAATATTATTCATCGTTATTGGACCGTTTGAAAACCGAGCTGCAAGAAAAACGCCCGCGATTGGCCCACAAGAAAGTCCTTTTCCATCACGACAACGCACCAGCACACACCTCAGCAGTTGTGGTCGCAAAATTAATGGAAATAGGATTCCAACTCGTTTCACATCCCCCCTATTCTCCAGACTTGGCTCCCTCGGACTACTATTTGTTCCCCAATTTGAAGAAATGGCTGGCGGGACAAAGATTTTATTCAAACGAGGAGGTGATTGCAGACACTAATGGATATTTTGCAGACTTGGACAAATCCTATTATTCGGAAGGGATCAACAAACTAGAAGATCGTTGGACGAAGTGTAAAAGCCTAAAAGGAGACTATGTCGAAAAATAAAAAAGGTTTACCCCAAACACATAAGTAGTTATTATTTTTGCACGGACTTTTCAAACCAGCCTCGTATATATGAAATATTTGTTAAGAACAGGTGTAATAAGGCAAGATGAACGGGAATATACTAAACCTTGTAAAAGGCAAATGGTTAATGTTGAGTAGTTGACACTAGTGATTTAGATTTCGCCATTAAATAATTTCAAATGTAACTTAAACTTTAAAATTTTATTCTACTCAGTATATATCACCTCTACCCCAAATACTTTATTTTTGCACTCGACGCGCGTTTCGCTAACCATGTCAGCTTCATCAGGAGCGATGATTGATCGACGCTCCTGATGAAGCTGACATGGTTAGCGAAACTCGCGTCGAGTGTAAAAATAAAGTGTTTGGTGTAGTGTAGTAGTGATATATACTGAGTAGTGTCATTGTGCCAAAGATTCCAGATTCCTAACATAGTTTAAATTTTATTAGTATTAATCACAAAAAGTTTAAATCGTGCATGTTGTGGTTTTAATTTTTTTTTTTGTATTTTTTAGTGAATAAATCAAGATCTATGTAGACATATGATTTTGAATTTTTAATTATTTTATTTTCAGTGTATTTTGGTGGACAAATGAGACAATCAATATATGGTCACACATATTTGGTCTAGTACTCTTTGTATCTCTAACAATATACGATTTAATGATATTGAAAATTGAAGCACCACTCAGTGATAAAATTCTTGTGGGAGGCATTCTAATATGTTTTCAGGTATGTATGTAAAGCTTAATGAAAACATTTTTTATTTATCAGTACGTCGATTTTGTTGATAACTTGTGTAACAAATAACTATAAGAAATAAATTTGCACAGTCATACTGCGAGGGTGTTCTTTTAAGTTACCTACCAAGCCATGAAAATGAAGTCACACCAAAAAATTGTTGAGGTATCAAAGTACTCGTTATTCTAACTACTTTAACCAAATTTTGTACGAGTTCGTTGAGTGAAAATAATTCGAAGCATCACACAGTGACAAATGTTCCCAATAAAGAAGGAAATAGACCAAAAGTTACTCACGAAAGAACGTCTCAAGTGTACGGCAGTGATGGCTCATCTTAACACATAGGCTGAAGAGTTTTTGGTTTAGCTACTTAAAACACATTTTTTTAGCAAAATTCGGCTTTATTCATCAATATAGCCTTTTTCAAGAGTGATACAATTGCTTTTCTGACATTTCTATACCTTTCTTGTAGATTTGTTTTTGCCTTCGTAACCATTGACTTGTGACACGGTGCATTGTCTTGATGAAAGAGCACTTTTTTCTTGTTCATTTGGGGCCTTCAAACGCACCAATAACTTTATATAATATTCCCTGTTGATGGTTTTTCCCTTCTCAGCATAATCGATGAAAATTATTCCATGCGTATCCCAAAATACAGAGGCCAAAACCTTCCCAGCCGACTGTTTTGTCTTTGGTCGCTTCAGGCGGCTTTCACCGGCTGCTGTCCACTCAGCTGACTGCTCATTTGATTCCGGTGTATAATGGTGGATCCATGTTTCATCCATTGTCACATATCGCATGAAAAAATCCTTTTCATTGCGCTTAAACAGATCATCAACACGTTATTGTTTTTGGTTCACTGTGAGCTAACGCGGTACCCATTTCGAACACAGCTTTCTCATGCCCAAATGTTCATGCAAAATATTACCAACACGTTCTTTTGATATTATTAGTGTGTCAGCTATCTCACGCGATTTCACTTTACGGTCATCCAAAACAATTTTGTGGATTTTTTTATGTTTTCCGGTTTGTATCTATACGGTCTATACGGTCGCGTTTAAATTCAGCTTGCCAGTAAATGATGAGTGATTTTCCAGGGGCAGAGTTCCCGTAACAATTATCAAGCCATTGCTTCGCTTGAACGGTATTTTTTTCTATCAAAAAACAGTGTTTAATCAACACACCAAATTCAATTTTTTCCATTACTTTGAAAATATCAAAAGTAGGATCAGTAAAACCACTGTAACTCGTAAACTAATCGTCGAAATGTCATGAAATTTTGACACGTATCGTTTGAAGGTTGGAACTTCATAAATATCATATGGATTTTCTGAAAAGGCCGACATCTATGCGTTATTTTCAATTAAAATTTTGGTCTAAACAGTTTCTATAAGACCAAGAATCAATTCAGTATGAACCCAGATTAGAAAGATCCGTTGAGGCTGCTGTCAGATTAATCAATGAAAATCTCAGTATTTGCTAAAGTATCCAAAACACAGATAAAACATACTTATGCCAGCCAGCGCTTTTTCCAATCTTCGAAGCACTTCTGCAACTCAATTTTCGGTTTAGTATTTAGCTTTATTAGCGATTCTGTCTTTTCTCTCCTCAATGTTAGAAAAACGTCGTCCATTCATGATTTTTTCCTCCGGAAATAGGAAGAAGTCGCAGGGGGTATGTTCGACGAATAGGGTGGCTGAAGCATCATAACGCTGTTGTTTTTGACCAGAAAACTGTGCAATGAAGTGTCAGCAGCTGCATTATCGTGGTGCAATTGCCATCAGTTGTTTTGCCATAAATCCGGGCGTTTTTTGTAGATTGCTATATAAATATATATATATATATATATATATATATATATATATATATATATATATATATATATATATATATATATATAGGTGTGACTATAAAACAACCGGACTAAATTTATTAAACTTTTTATTTTTAAACTTTGACATCAAAGGGTTCAATATAAGTCGCTCTCGATCCGTACACCGCTCCATACCAATTTTACATCGTTGGAAGCAGCGCTGAAGGTCGTCTTCTGACAGGTTCATCATGACCTCCGTTGTTTTTTTCTACACTGCATCAAAGCGGGTTTCTTTCAATGCACTCTTCACTTAGGGAAACAAAAAAAAACTCACATGGAGCAATGTCAGGTGAGTAGAATGGATGCTCCAACACGGAGATTCTATGTTTCGTGAAAAACTCCTTGACTGAAAGAATATTGTGCGCTGGTGCTTTCTCTCGGTGGAAGATCCAAGACTTTCCTTCTCATATTTTACGAAGGGTGGTCAAAACGTGTTTATAGTAAACTCTGCATTGCTTGTGCCGTGCTTACAAGTATATTATATAGTATATTTAATACATATTATGTTATTTTAGATTTGTATGGGACTATCTGCTCTGTACCACACATACTGCTGTAGGTCGGAAGAAGATTGCCATTACTTTTTATCGTATGATTTATTTGGAATAGCACTGTCTTTATATGGAATATACGTCTCAGGAATATATTATGCATTTTGGTGTGATCAGGTAAGTAAAACTGCATTTTAAGAAAGAATTTTATAGCCTATATTAATGTAAATTGGCGCAAATATTTTCAAATTTTGCTTTTAACAATTCGTTCCTGTCACATAATATAGTAAACTGCTGGGAATTTAATTTATATATTAGATCATTAAAATTACTTCCTACCCTATAAGTACGTTCATAGGAAGTATTTGATTAATGTAGCACCACGCCTTAAGTAACAGCAGAGTCGATAAAAGATACACAATTCTTCTTGAATACATATATTAAAATGCAACCTCACAAATAATGCTTGAAGAAAAAACAAATCAAAATTAGAAGAGGAATTAGGCAAGGCGACTCGATATCCCTAAAGCTGTTCGCGTTGACTGTAGAAGACATGTTCAAATCGTTAAAGTGGGAATATAAAGGAATACTAATGGATTGTGAACGATTAAATTACTTAAGGTTCTCAGATGATGTCGCTCTGATCGCCAACATAAAAGAAAAATTACAAGAAATGCTGATGGAAGTCTCGAGAAATAGGTCTAAAAATAAACTTCACCAAAACCAAATATTTGAACAAGGAAAGTGAAGATAACAGCCAGGAACTATTAATAGCAGGTGAAAGAATATTAAAGGTCCAAACATTTATATATCTAGGACAAAAAATCGAAATATCAAAAAATAACACAGGGAACAAAAAAATATTTTTGTTTTGGTGCCTGGGATTTTAGAGCTGATTTTAACTATATTTGGGACGCTAAATCATGCAATCCGTTTTTCTCTATCAGCTGTGGTTTTTATTCAGTATATTCATTTATGAGAGTTCTAAAATTATTATATATTCATTAATGTAGGTACAATGGTTTTATTGTCAGTCTGTAATTGAGTAAATTCCAGGTAAATCTATAAATAGTGGAACCATTGCCTATCAGGTACCTGACCTGACCCTTTTAATCACCTAACTCGGGTAAGTCTCGTCAGTTTGTGCGTTCTTACTAATGAGAGTAGATCGAATTCGGCGTGTTATTTTATGTTAAGAAAAGAGTGTTTTTGTGTTATTGAACAGAATTAAAATGAGTTCAGGTTCCAGTTCAAGAAGAAGTTGTGTAAATCAACCTGATGTGTTTTGCTATATATGCGGAGAATACATGTTTCAACAAAACAGACAAACTATTACTGACTTTGTAAAGCGAGCGTATCTTGGATACTTTGGAGTTAAGCTTGGTGATCAGGACAAAACGTGGGCCCCGCATCTCGTATGTAAAACTTGTACAGAGCATTTACGGCAGTGGACTACCGGGAAAAGAAAATGTCTAAAATTCGGCGTACCAATGGTTTGGAGAGAACCAAAAAACCACTTCAATGATTGTTATTTCTGTTTAGTAAATACTAATGGAATCAATCGAAATAACCGCAGTAAGTGGACTTATCCCAATTTAGACTCGGCAATACGCCCTATCCCGCACTCAGATGAAATACCGATTCCAACATTTTATCAGCTACCACATATCTCTGATGACGAATATTTTCCCTCTGATCGCTCTTCTGATGCTAATAAAAGTTCTGATGCTAATGAAACTAACAGTGACTATGAGGGGACGTCATCAGTTCCTCAACGCTTCAATCAAAATGAATTAAATGATCTCACCAGGGATCTCAATTTATCGAAAAAAGCTCCTGAAGTACTGGCTTCTAGGTTGAACGACAAAAATTTACTGGAACAAGGAACCAAAATTACCTTTTACCGTACAAGAGAAAAAGATCTGCTACCATTCTTTTCTCAAGAAGACAATCTTGTATTTTGTCACGAAATTAGGGGACTCATGAAAGAAATGGGACTTTCTGAATATATTCCAGATGATTGGCGCCTATTTATTGACAGTTCAAAGCGAAGTTTAAAATGTGTCCTTCTACATAATGGGAATAAATATGGTTCAATACCACTAGCTCACTCAACGAAACTGAAAGAAGAATATAATACCATAGCTTTGGTCTTGCAGAAGATAAAGTATTACGAACATCAATGGATGATTTGTGTAGACTTAAAAATGGTAAACTTTCTTCTTGGGCAGCAAAGTGGTTACACGAAATATCCGTGTTTCTTGTGCCTCTGGGATAGTAGGGACAAAACACACCACTGGGTTAGAAAAGATTGGCCTCAGAGAGAAAACATGGACGTTGGGGAAAAGAATGTCATTAACGACGCTTTGGTTGAAAGAGAAAAAATCATACTTCCTCCGTTACATATAAAGTTGGGCTTAATGAAGCAATTTTTAAAGGCTCTTGATAAGAATGGGTCTTGTTTTGTATATATAGGGGTAAAAATGCATCAGTTGAGCACAGAAAAACTCAAAGCAGGGATATTTGACGGCCCACAAATAAGACAATTAATTAAGGATCCTGCCTTCATAAATTCAATGAATCAAGTTGAACGAGAAGCTTGGACATCATTTGTTGCAGTTGTAGAAAATTTTCTAGGCAAACATAAAGCTCAAAACTATGTTGAAATGGTTAACAAGATGCTTAATAGTTTCAAATCCTTAGGGTGCAATATGAGTATTAAAATACACTATTTACACAGCCACTTAGACTGTTTTCCAGAAAATTTAGGAGACATGAGTGAGGAACAAGGTGAAAGATTTCACCAAGATATTAAAGTTATGGAGGACCGCTACCAAGGAAGATGGGACATGCACATGATGGCAGATTACTGCTGGAGTTTAAAAAGGGACTGTTTAAAAAAAACATTCAAGAATGTCGCGGAAAAGAAGCTTTCCAAGTGTTGAGTGACTATTTCATTTCTTCAATGTTTTTTTTTTGTTTGTAAGTACGACATAATATTGTATTTTGTATAACTAAAATAAAAATTTCGTATCTACTTTTGTTTACTACACTTACGGATTTGAGTTACAATAATGTAACTTATATTTCTCTAAAATTGTATATTTTAAAAATTTGAGCTCCTAGGTACAAATGAATACGTTATTTGAATTCAGGACATCAAATTGATATAGAATCAGCTCAAAAAACCTCGACACCAAAACAGCTGTTCCGCTGTGTAATTTAAAGGCAGACTTGGCTAGAAGAGTCTCATTAGCGTTCGGAAGATTACAATCTACATTTAAATTAGACATCCCAAATACAATAAACGCCAGAGTATTCGATTAATATGTACTGCTGGTATTAATATGTGGCACTCAAACGTGGGCGTTAAATAAAAGTATAATAAATAAACTCCAGGTAACCCAAAGAGCAATAGAGAGGAGAATGCTAAATATTAGATCCAAAAGTGACAGATGTAATACAACGAATATGTATATTAAGGTGGAATTGGGCGGAGCATGTCGCAAGGATGAATGATACCGGATGGACACCCCTTATGAATGAATGAAGGCCTAGAAAACACAGAAGGTGAAGAGGTAGACCACAGACGAGATGGCCGGACGATATAAAAAGATTAACAGTACACGATTGGATGCAAAAAGCAAACAACAAAGCTCATTGGAGACAACTTGGGGAGGCTTACAGCCGACTATGGATGGAATAAGCGAATGATGGTGATGAGCACTACCGCAGAGCATACCGAGAATACACTGATAGATCACATTTGTATAAAATTCACTTCTCGTACTACCTTTTTTTCAAGAATCGCACTTCATTACTGTGGAATGAATTTCCCAGGACTGTATTTCCCACTGAGTATACTTTGTAGCTATTCAAGGCCAATTTCTCTACAGCGTGTCTACCATGCTCATAAAAAATCGGTATGATATAATCATATGGAGATAGAATAAACACTTTTTAATGTGAATATTAATTTAATTTTCTTAATACTTTATTTTTTAATATTAAATTGCATATTTGGAAAAAATTTCATATTTAAATACAGTCTATTAAGTAAGAACGTGTCTGCGATAATTCATTTTTGGTAGATGCGATTCTAGCGATTCAACAAAAAATCGGTAGAATGACACATTCCATGGCCTCTAAATATATTAACAAGTCAGTATCGTTTGCGAAGAAGTGGTTAAATCAATTTAACGAGACATAAAATGTCGACGACTTGCCAAAACGTAGCTCAGTAGGCAAAGTCACTCCGAAAGTCGAAAAATGAAACTCTTTGTTTTCACGGGACCCAAAATTGACGCTGCTTCAAGGAGCGGCAAAATTAAGAAAATCGGGTTAGAATGTATCCCATTAGACCATTTGACAACATCTTTGTGCTCATGATGTCAAATTCCGAAGTACGTTAAAAAAGCCTTTGCTGGGCGAAAATCAATCAAAATTTTTTTCTCGAAACACATTTTTTCAAGAATACGAGAGGTCACGTTCTTACTTGACAGACTGTATTCATTAGACCACGTAGTTAACACGGGGTAGAATATTTATCACGACCCATCTTAAACTAGCAATTTTAAGATAAAATTATCAGGCATTATCAAATACTGTATTTTATAACGCCATTTGGGAGAGTACAGTAAAACCTTATTGGCAACGTGTCCTCCTTTGCATGTACCGATGTCTCTATTAAAAAACCAGATTTCACCAAAAATATCAACTATTATTGTTAGAACTGAGTCCTTTAATTACTGTTATAAAACTGTTAGTATTTTTAGTTTCTACCGACAAGAAATATATCACTACCAAAAAGTCTATTTTCCGATTTCCAAAATATAAGATATATTCTTTATGAACAATTTGGTTTTGAAATATAAGTGTTTTCGAAGCTAGGTTATTATCGAATCACAATTATTACCAAAACTATTTACTATAAAAAGTTTACGTTACAGAAGACGCAGATTGATTATAAATCATCAACCTTTCTCCATTAAACTTGCTCCACACGAGAAGTTGCTGCTCTTTATTCCTTTACTATTTTAAAATTAAGAATTGACCCAAAAAGAAAGTCTCGATCTGTTGCCCATGTAGCGGTGATCTTTATTTTTAGTGCTTCGTACGGAACACTTAGGGGATCACTTCGGTGTCCGTCTGTCTGTCACACCCGATTTTCTCCGAAAGTATTTTACATAGAGAGTTGATATTTGTCGCAAATATCGGAATTGACAGCCCAATAAATTTTGACTTAAGGGGGGTCAGATCGGAAGTGAAAAAAATTGAAGGTCATCAGGGGGGATGTGAAATGAAAGAATGCGAAGACACAAACTATATATGATGTAATACTCGCGCAAACTTTTTTTTTTATATTATTTTAAAAATCCGCCAAACTTCGCTGCCCTCCATCCTATCTCTAAGAGTACCAATCAGAAAATTTCGTAAAAATTTTGGAATATTCTCCATAAGGTGTAGACTAAATGGAATTTATCACCAGTGCCTTATCTTTGATAATTTATCTGGTATTTAAAAAAAAAAACTATTTTTTCAAGGTCATCGAGTGGGGTAACAAATGATCGCTAAAAATTGCCAAAAATGGCAGTTCTCCAAACCTGTGTCTAAGAGGACTAATCAAAAAACTCTAGAATATTCTCCATAAGATGTAGATTGAATGAAAATTAGTACGAGGTCATTACCTTTGATAAAATTTATCTGATATATAAGAACAATGATTGGAAACAAATTTTGTTGAAAACCCATTTGGAGTGTGTTTCGTAACATCACTAATCATTTTATGCCTCTTTAACAAAGATTTTTATTTTAAAAGCAGTCACCGTACGGAACACTAATGCGCAAGTCTGACTTGCACTTGGCTGTTTTGTTTTATACCAACTTCTTAAATAAATCTTCTATTGAAGGAAGTAAATTCAATATTATTGTAGGCCTGATAAATTTTTAATTCCTAGAATTCATTTATAATCGTCCATAGTTTGGAAACTTTTTTTGTTAATTTTAATTTGTTAATTTTAATTTTTTTTTGTTTCAGTTTCTGCAAAACTTCTACCTAATAACTGTAACCGTAATTTTTATAATTGCAATGATCCTTCAGATGCCAAGTCTAGGAATGCCCGACAGTGTAAAAATAGGGACATTTGTATCATGGGCAGCATATGGTGTTGTACCAACTTTCCATTGGGGGCAGAAAAATGGGTTGGTTTGAAAATCCTGTTGTTGCAGTAAGTACAAAACATTTCATTCATGAAATTAACAGTATTACGGTGAAAGTAAATTATATCTTTGATTCCAAAAGGTGTAACTTAAAATATGAAGAATTCCCAATGATGAGGTTGCTACACATGGAATTTATGTGTTAAGTATGAGGAATATTGGAAAAGTAAGGCCTGTTTGGTCATAAAAAAAATATTCGTTAGAAAAAGTTTTTATTGGCAGTTTTAGTTTCTTACAAACCTACTTCATTTTTCCACATAATCGCCGTTCACTTCTAGGCACTTTTCGTAACGCTGCACCAACTTCTTTAATCCCTCCCCCTTTTTGTTACTCATTACTGTGGGGGAGTAATAGAAAATATTGATTTTATCAATAAATTTAATTGTTTAAGTTAAAATTTGCTTAATTTTTCCTTTCTCTTACCTCTATTTTCAATCCTGGTTCTCCTTGTTTCCCCTTTCAATTTTCATTTTAATCAGTAAAAAGCATAAGGTATATTATGGAATTTCATATCATTAGAAAGAGAATAGAATGTGGTTTCAAATGATACTAAAATCCGTAAAAATATATTAACACTAAATTCTAGTGTTAAATAAAACCAAATAAAGTCGGCACTCTATATAGTGAAAGACCAAAATGTTGACAGAAATTTCACTATAGAGAGTTTTTTTCACTATATAAAGAAAAAATCCGTATATATTGCTATGTATGTAAGATATTCTAGGTCTTGAAAAAATTGCATTATAAAGAGTTTTTCACTATATAGAGTTTCACTATAAACAGTGTCGACTGTAGTTTGAGTCGATTTTTTTTTTGCTCACCAGTGTATGAGGCTGGTTTGAAAAGTCCGTGCAAAGTCCGAGAGATGGCACCACCGGCGCGTATCGAGGTCATGTTTAGTTAGTAGCATCTCTTGAATAAACGCACACCAAGTTTCAGCCATATTGGTCTATTTCTTTGTGTTTGGCATTCGTGTGAATCAAGGAAGTCGAGTGATTTTCAAGATGTGGACGAAAAAGAATTTCGTGTGGTGATTAAACATTACTTTATGAAAGGAGACTAAAGAGAAGCTTAATAAACATTATGGTGACTCTGCACCTTCGATTAGAACAGTTTATAAGTGGTTTCAAAATTTTCGGACTGGCCATATGGGCACAAGTGACGCTGAACGTTCTGGACGGCCTGTGGAGGTTACGACTCCAGAAATCATTGATCAAATCCATGATATGGTGATGGATGACAGAAGAGTTAAGGTGCGTGAGATTGCTAGTGCTGTGGGCATCTCGACTGAACGGGTACATAATATTTAGCATAAACATTTGGACATGAGAAAGCTATCCGCAAGATGGGTGCCGCGATTGCTCACGCTTGACCAAAAACGGAATCGTGTGAAGTGTTGCAAGGATGGTTTGCAGCTGTTCCAGAAGAATCCGGAGGACTTTAAGCGTCGTTTCGTCACTGTGGATGAAACATGGATACATTACTATACTCCTGAGACCAAACAACAATCTAAACAATGGGTTACCAAGGGGGAATCTGCACCAAAAAAGGCGAAGACCGTTCCTTCGGCCGGAAAGGTTATGGCGACTGTCTTTTGGGATTCGCAAGGGATAATCCTCATCGACTATCTGGAAAAGGGGTAAAACTATTACAGGTGAATATTATTCATCGTTATTGGACCGTTTGAAAACCGAGCTGCAAGAAAAACGCCCGCGATTGGCCCACAAGAAAGTCCTTTTCCATCACGATAACGCACCAGCACACACCTCAGCAGTTCTGGTCGCAAAATTAATAGAAATAGGATTCCAACTCGTTTCACATCCCCCCTATTCTCCAGACTTCGCTCCCTCGGACTACTATTTGTTCCCCAATTTGAAGAAATGGCTGGCGGGACAAAGATTTTATTCAAACGAGGAGGTGATTGCAGACACTAATGAATATTTTGCCGACTTGGACAAATCCTATTATTCGGAAGGGATCAACAAACTAGAACATCGTTGGACGAAGTGTATAAGCCTAAAAGGAGACTATGTCGAAAAATAAAAAAGGTTTACCCCAAACACATAAGTAGTTTTTATTTTTGCACGGACTTTTCAAACCAGCCTCGTATATTAGGTTTATTATGCGTCCACTACTAGAACACCTTTCGGTGTAACTCGGTCTTAGAGTTATATGGTAAGATAGCTCGCATGTTTTAGTTAATTAATTTAGTTAGGCCTTTTCCGTAGCCTTTAAAGGTCGTTCGAGTTGGTTGGTTGTTAACTAAAACACGTTTTGCTCAGTTTTTTATGTTAGTTATAATTTTTTAGTTTTGTCTTCGCTGGAAAAAATTGTATCGACCTTCATGTCACTTGGCAAGCTCTCTACCCACCGCGCTACTGAGGGCGGCATTTTAGCTATATGATGTATATTGTTTTAGGGCTTTGTATTGTTTCAGTGAAAAAACACCATACATTGGTGGATCGAATAAGCTAATGATGATGATGACGACTTTGTGTCGTCATCATCATCATTAGCTTATTCGATCCCTAGTTGGATGTAAGCCTCCCCAAGTTGTCTCTACTGAGCTCTGTTGTTTGCCTTTTGCTTCCAATCATGTCCCACTAATCTTTTTATGTCGTCAGTCCATCTTGTCTGTGGTCTAATTCTACATCTTTTATGCTCTCTAGGCCTCCATTAAACCATATGGCGCGTCCATCTGTTATGATTCATCCTTGCGATATGCTCAGCCCAATTCCACCTTAATATACATATTCGTTGTATTACATCTGTCACTTTTGATTTTCTTCATATGTTGATATTAGGAATACGATCTTGGAGTCTAATATTTAGCGCATTCTCCTCTCCATTGCTCTTTGGGTTACCTGGAGTTTATATTGTTTGCTTGTGTACCTTTTGGAATTTATTTACAATCAAATAAAATTAAGGCTTCTTGTCAGGTTGTCGAAAAATAATCAGAAATTTTTTTTTTGCAAAATTCGACTTTATTCATCAACTCCTTCAAGAGCGATACAATCAGTCCAACGCTTTTCAAACATTCTCTATACCTTTTTGTAGAAGAATTTGTCTTTGCCTTCAAAATAGGCCTCAGTTTCGGTGATAATTTCTTCATTGGAGCCAAATCTCTTTCCCCCGAGAATTTTTTTGATGTCTATGAATAGATAATAGTCGCTGGGGGCCAAATCTGGAAGCAATTCGAAATTCAATTCATGCAATTTTTTCCATCGTAACCACTTGTGACACGTTTACATTGTTTTGATGAAAGAGCATTGTTCTCTTGTTCATTTGGGGCCGTTTCTTTGCGATTTCTGCCTTTAAACGCACCAATAACTTTATATAATATTCGCTATTGATAGTTTTTTTTTTCCCTTTTTACCATAGTCGATGAAAATTATTCCATGCGCATCCCAAAATACAGAGGCCAAAACCTTCCCAGCCGACTGTTGTGTCTTTGGTCGCGTCGGGCGGCCTTCACCAGCTGTTGTCAACTCAGCTGACTTTTAGGCACAACTCCCGATAAATTTGAGCAGCTGATGTTCCTTTTGCACACAAAGATCAAATTACATTGTTGTTTGCATTCACCTACAGGTTGAATCAAAACAATAACTTCAATGGCTTCGGAAGCAATCAACAGATGACGCTGCATGTATGCAACTTTGTTCAAACCCGCCAATATTTAAATATAGGCAAACGGCCCTTACTTTTCGAATATACCTCGTAAATATAGCCAAATTCGCCAAAAAGTTTAAAACATAATCACAATAATACATTTATATGGAGGGATCCACAGTATAAGCAATGCGTGTCTGATGACGCGCTTGCGATCTCTGAAGCGTTTACAGTCTAAAGTTTTTTGACTTTAAAGCGGGACCTGTCACAGCAAAATGGAGCACAGAAGCATGGAAGCATTATTTAAAGCACTAAATACCTGTAGAATTTTGTGTAATATAAGCCTTAAAACTATTAATTGTTCTACATTAATGTTATTGGGTGTGTGAATTAATTTTGAGGGATTTTTCGGTAAAAATATCGCTTTATTGTAAAAAAATTATTACAAATTGATTATTCAAAGGATTGTCCAGCGCTAGACACTACTTTCTCCCATTTTTGTGGCAGCATATGGATACCACGTTGAAAATCTTTTGAGGCGATCCATGAATCGACCCATCTTTTAATAATAATAATAATAATGTCTTTATTGTACATTCGCATTCTAATTACAATAATATAGTGTCAGTAACTTGAACATACAAAAGGCGAAGTAGAAGCTAAGCTTCCTCACTTAACCTACTTATCATAATATGCAATAAACTACACTTGCGACTAAGATAATAGTTTTTCCTTAGCTCTATCTTGCAGAGGGGAAATATATAAGCATACCGTGAAACAATCACTTAGTATCAGAAATCAGACTCAACGGACTCAATAGAGCGGCATTGCGGCCCATGAGAGCCTAAGTACTAATCATGCTGGAACAGAGATGCTGTGCTAGATGACGTATGGAATTTTTAAAAATCTGAGTTTTTCAAATTCAACGGGACCAGATTGTAATTTTGCGAAATTTGATAGCTGAACGATCTTTCATATAGAGTTGTTATGTGGGAAGGTGGAGTGCCTCAAATCCAACGCATGTGAATCATATCTGAATTTTATTTTTTGATATAAATATGGCGGGCATTTTAGAAAGATTATTTTTATTATAAACTAAGCTATGAAACATTCTTCTTTCTCTCATGTTAAACCAGCCAATATCTTTCAATTTTGCACTCACCCCCCTTTCGTATTTTCTAATCGCACATATCATTCGCACACAGCAGTTTTGTATCAACTGGATGTGCCTTGCATCTTGTCCCAGCAAGCATGGCCCGTACAAAGTGTCACAAAAAGAAAAGTGTGACAAGACCAGGCAGTCACATAACGATTTCTTGAGGTTCACATCCAAAAGGTGCCTTTGATTAAAAATTAGTTTTATATTAGCAAATGCCTTTCTTACACAGCTGTTAATGTGTTCAGAGAACCTCAAGTCAACGTCAAGCAACAGACCGAGATTTCTAGCCACATTCGAAGTAACCAGAGCTTCACCATTTAGACTAATGTGGAGTAAATCCTTGTACTGGTCCCTAACATGCTTACGTCCAAAAAGAAGTAACCTTACTTTTCTTGGGGTTAAGGACTAAACAATGATCAGCTGAGTTCCGCTGCAACCGTTGAAGATCACTCATAAGCATGTGATTAGCCTCAGCAATTTTTAAAGGACAAGTATAACTGAGTGGTGTCCTCATAAGAATGGAAGCGCTGTTCAGACAGGCCGTGCTTCATCGATCGAAACAAGTGATAATCAGAAGAAGTAATCAAGTCCGCTATATTGATTAAGACATTTTGTCCACTCGTTGCAATGAATTAATTTATTAATTTGCTTCTGGTATTACATGCTTTATTTTTGAATCGCTGCACATTTCAATATCTGTTTTATCCTTAGCTAAACATGTGTTATAATTGTTGCCATAAAAGTTTTAACATTATATACTCTCTTAATCCATCATGATCTTTTAAACATAGGTCTTATTAAGGATCTTCCTTTTTAATATCTAAACTATTAAGGTATGGCCATTCCAGATCCCAAGATAAAATGCTAATTTCGGGAATTTTTTTTTGAGAGTATAATAAAAGAAGTCGAAAATTTATTTGAAGTATTACATTAAACAAATATTTAAGAGTACAAAAAAAATATTTTTTATATTTTTAATTTAAAATGGCATCTTCAGAATCTAAGACGACAAGGCACCTTTTCTGCGTGGCCTGAAACGGGCGAAACGATTGCTCTCGTAGATTTCAACATAGAACAAAAACTCAAGAAATTTTCATTAATATAGTATATGTCAATAATTAGCGGATAACGCACGGTAATTTGAAAATATCGTTTTTTTTTTCCAAAAATAGTACACGTTTGGAAAAACGATATTTTCAAATGTCCCTAGTTCTTGACATATATTAACGAAATTTATTTGGTTTTTTGTTTTAGATTGAAATTTACGAGAGCAATCGTTTTGCCCGTTTCAGGCCTCGCATAAAAGGTGCCTTGTCGTCTTGGATTCTGAAGCGGCCATTTTGAATTAAACAGATGAAAAAAATATTTTTGTACTTTTAAATATTTGTTCAATAAAGTACTTCAAATAATATTTTGGACTGCTTTATAAAAAAAAAACTGAAATTACCGAAATTAGCCTTTTTTCCTGGGTTCTGGAGTGGCCTTACCCCTTAAACTAATCTGTGCTAACATATACCTAAGTTATTTAATACCTTGTTGTTTAGCGAAGGGAAATTTTTCTAAAAAAAATTCTGTAAGCTGAAAATCTTGCTCTTTGTAAATTTTACTGTTGTAGGGTCCTGATTTTATTCTTTACATGCTCACCAGCAAAATTAATAAAGCCAAATAACTATTGTAGGTAGTAACAAAACACCAGTTTTGTACTGACTAACACTAATTGTAAATAGCATTAGTTTTAACTGGTGGTGGTAAAAAACTTTTGGAGTCTTAAATGTTGTAAAAACTGTTTTGCCACCCAAAAGATTCGTTTTCAAATTCCAGGTTTGTACCTCATTTTAATTTTAACAATAAAATTATTATAATCCCAAAATCAGCAAAATTTTAAATGTACATCACTGAAATCGAATATTACAAATAATTTAAGTGGTCGTAAATATATTATTAAAAATGTTATTTTATCTGTATGTGAACGCAGTACGCCAGGGTTGTGTCTTGTCTCCCTTCCTCTTTACCTACACTCCGAGAAAATATTTAACAAAGCACTAGAGGGAGTTAACAAAGGCATCAAAATAAATGGTGTGATGATTAATAACATAAGATACCGTCTTGCCGGCCAGTAACATCAATGAACCTCAAGATCTTGTTGAAAGGGTGCAAAAGGTTAACGAGGAGTATGGTCTCCACCTGAATATATCTAAAACCAAGTGGATGATAATAAGCAGCAAGACAGCTTCAGTTAACACGTAGGCTGAAAAGTTTCTTTTCTAGCTACTTAAAACACATTTTTTTTTTTGCAAAATTCGACTTTATTCATTAACATAGTTTCCCTCAAAAGCGATACAATCAGTCCGACGCTTTTCTAACATTTCTATACCTTTCTTGTAGAAGGATTTGTCTTTGCCTTTAAAATAGGCCTCAGTTTCGGTGATAACTTCTTCATTGGAGCCAAATCTCTTTCCCGCGAGCATTTTTTTGAGGTCTGCAAATAGATAATCGTCGCTGGGAGTCAAATTTGGAGATTACGATGGATGAAGAAGCAATTCGAGCTTCAATTCATGCAATTTTGCCATCGTAACCGTTGACTTGTGACACGGTGCATTGTCTTGATAAAAGAGTACTTTTTTCTTGTTCATTTAAGGCCATTTCTTTACGATTTCTGCCTTCAAACGCACCAATAACTTTACATAATATTCACTATTGATGATTTTTCCCTTCTCAGCATAGTGATATAGAAATTATACCATGCGCATCCCGAGCCCAAAACCTTCCCAGTCGACTGGTGTGTCTTGGTCGCTTCGAGCGGCTTTCACCGGCTGCTGTCCACTCAGCTGACTGCCGATTTGATTCCTTTGTGTAGTGGTGGATCCATGTTTCATCAGTTTGTCACATATCGTATGAAAAAGTCCTTTTTATTGCACTTAAACAGGACCAAACAGCATTCAGAATAATCAACACGTTATTTTTGGTCCACTGTGAGCAAACGCAGTACTCATTTCGAACAGAAGTTTTTCATGCCCAAATGTTTCCGTAAAATATGACCAATACGTTCTTTTGACAGCTATCTCACGCAATTTCATTTTTAAAAAAAAACGGTCATCCAAAACAATTTTGTGGATTTTTTTTATGTTTTCCAGTGTAACCACCTTATTTGGGCGCCCAGAGCGTTCAGGATCATTTGTGTCTATACCACCGCGTTTAAATTCAGCATACCAGTAAATGATAAGTGATTTTTTCAGAGTCAGAGTCCTCGTAACACTTATCAAGTCATTGCTTTGCTTGAACGGTATTTTTTCCCATCAGAAACAGAGTTTAATAAACATACAAAATTCGAATTTGTCCATCGTTTTGAAAATATTAAACGTAGCTTCCCTGAAACCACTGTAACTAATCGTCTAAATGTCATGAAATTTTGAGACGTATCCTGTGAAGTTTGGTATTTTCTAAAAATCATATGGATTTTTTGAAACTGGCGACATCTAAGTGTCAGACCAAAAACTTTTTCGCTTACGTGTTAAATAGCCAAATAATCAAACCGATGGAATCTTATATATACTTGGAGACAGGTGTTAAGTGGTATCAATTTGTCGAAATTAAGTCAATAATCGAAAAAGCTCCAGAATCTTTTAATGGTATAAGACGATTATTTACATGCAATGATTTGTCGCTACGACTAAAAGTTAGAATAGCCAAATGCTACCTACGTCTTCCCTGTTTTGCTATACCGTGTAGAATCGTGGACGATAACGGAAAACACTAATGAAAAATTTTGAAGGTTTTAAGTTGTGGGTATAGCGCCGCATTCTGAAGATTTCGTGGACCGAACATATCATCAACTTAAAAGTTCTGCGCCGAATAAACAATGACAAAAAAATGAAAGGTTTATGTTGGCCACGTCATGAGACACAATAAATACTGTCTCTTGCAGCTGGTGATATAGAAAAAGATAGATAGCAAACGAGGTCCAGGGAGAAGAAGACATTCTTGGTTGTATAACTTAAGACTGACGTCTGTTCAGCTATTTTGAAGTACCGTCAATAAGGTCAGGATTGGCATGTTAATAGTTAACATCCGAAACGGATAGGGCACTTGAAGAAGAAGATTAATTAGTTTTAGAAAAAATTTCTATTAATCATGCATGCCAATGAATTATCCAAAAAGGTTGTTACAATAGACAGTCCATCTAATTTTTGTAATGTCAGCATTGCTATCTTGAAAATTAGAAGGTATGTAAACACAGTTAATACGAAAATTAGAAAATTCCTTTTATTTTTTGGAGACATTTATAAAAACCTAAATTTGATAACAGAATTTTAATTTTTTATTCATATTTTTCTTCTTCAGTAACACCGGAAAATTAGTACTTATTAAAATCATATTTAAACCATCTTTAAGATGATTTTAGAATACCGTGCTGTCTTTTAAAATGAATATTTTAAAACTCTTTGACTTCTGAATACATCCCTGAAATACACTTAATACTAATGAGTGAATTGGTAAGTATTTACTTATTAGGTCTTATAGAGACCTAGTTAATGGGAATGTTCACAAAAATATAATATTTTATTGCAAAACCATAAAATAAACAACAATAATGCTAAGAGTTCATATGAGAAATTAAAAAAATTTTATCAATGTCACTCAATATATCACTATAAGCCTAGTTCTATCTATTTACAACTCTTGTCATCCATCCAATCCCCGTAACCCCCTGTATATCATGCCACCATCTTGTTTTGGAACCTCCTACGCTCCGTTTCTGTTCTCGTGGTCTCCATTCTAATGTTTACTTGGTCCATCGATCATCGGTCGTGCGAACGGAAAGAATCTTAAAAAATTGGCCAAAAAATCTAGATCAGTATTTAAAAATTATTACTATTTCCAAAAATATTAAAACGTTTTATTTTGTTTTTATAGCTTAATCGTGTGTAGGAAGTACTAATAATTTTCCGTGTATTTGTGTTTTTCAGTGAAAATAAGGTCACGAGAAATCAAAACAAAATAGTGAAATTTCAATGTCTTTCTATTTATCCAGTTTTATGAAGCAAGTAGTTATGCGAAACGTTCCTTATAGATGAATACGATGGAACACACTTAACGGATATACGGTTGTACAACATGGTAGTGAAAAAACTATTTTCCTGTCTGTGTTTCAATTTGACTAAAAATTATTTTTAATTAACTTTTCGGCAGTTATGAAAGTTCACTTAGTTCTTCTTCTTCGTCCGACTTATAGATTATATTTTTTGTTCCCTGATCTATATATCGTCACTCCATCTCTTTCTTGGACGTCTCATAGATCTTTTTCCATTCGGCGACTTGTCCTGTCCTATTGTTTGCCATTCTTCCTGTGTGTTGATCCTATTCCATTTTTCTTCCTCTTATCCATTGGTTGATATTTTCTATATTACATGTGCGTCTTATGTCTTCACTTCTTTCTGTATCTCTGATTCTCTTGTTTGTACGTCTCCTAAGTATTCTCATTTCAGTTGATTCCAGCATCGTCTGTGTTATACTTGTATCGAGACTTGCTTCACATGTGTGTGTCATTACTGGTCGTATCACGTTCTTGTATATTCTTGGTTTGGTCTCAACGGAGAGGAATTTATTTCTGAGTTGGACATCATTAAGGCATCCCGCTATCCTATTAACCTTGTTGAGTTGGATGTTTTATTTCTTTCTCGATTTTTCCGATACTAGATATTTTGATGTCCAGGTTATCGACCTCCACCACCTGTTCTATTGGTTTATCTTCCACTACCACCTTGCACCTGGTCGGCCCTTTTGCTATTATTGGTTGTTTCAGTTAAGATTGACATATTATATTGTTTTGCTGCTATACAGAATCCGTATAGCAGTCTTTGCAGATCGTTCTCAGTCTCAGACATTATTATCGCGTCATCTGCATAACATATAATTCTAAGTTCTCTGTTATTCATTCTATATCCCTTCTTTCTTTTGACATTCTTGATAATTTTATCCATGACAATATTAAACAGAAGATGACTTAAAGAGTCTTCCTGCCTGACTGCAGATCCATAGTTGATTGGTTCTGTCATTCCTTCTGTTAATCTTGCAACTCCTTTATTGCCTTTATATATACCATCTATAATTTCGATTGGGTCTAATGGGATGTTCCTATTATATAACAACGTTTTCTATTTGTACATTGTTGAAAGCTTTTTTTAAGTCTATCAGGCACAAGTACGCTGGAATGTTGTATTCTATGGATTTTTCTTTTACCTGTCTTACAATCGGTGCGTGAGGACCAACTTCTGAATCCTTGTTGTTCTTCTCCCTGTTGTATTCTCGCGTCTATTTTTGATATATTAATAATCTTGGTTGTTAATTTCAGTGTACAGTTTAGTAGATTTATGCCTCTATAGTTATTTAGATCTTGGTTTTTCTCTCTTCTTGTGTATCAGTATAACTATCGCTGTTCTCTATTCATATAGGACTCTATTCGATCTTATAACCTATGCGTGTCTGGAGTTGCTTAACTATAGATTTTTTTTAATGGGTCTAGCACGCGTGCTGCAGGGAAATACCTAAAGCGCTACAGGAGCGACATGTGTGCGGAAAAAAAGCGATTCACGTTGGTCTTAAATCGCTGTAAATTATACTCGGTGGGAAACACAGTCCTGGGCTAATAATTCCAAAAGGATGAGGTTCTCGATATAAAAGATTGCTTGAAAAGGGTTGCTGAACCTCATACGGATGCGAAGTATTAGCGCGACGTGTATTTCTAGCATGCACCGCTCTAGGAGGAATTAAGCGGCCTACATCCATCTAACCATTTCCATGAAAATACTTGTAGAATAGACTCAAGTCGCCAACCATTCTTCGATGTTCCAACGAATCAAGGCTGCCGGTCAGTTTCAGGTATCTAATTAGCCGAACTGCTCTACTCTGAATAGAATCCAACAAATGTAGTGTATGTTTGGGAGCAGAGTCCCAAACATGAGAGCAGTATTCCATCGGTGGCCGAATTTGAGCTTTGTACAGAATTAACAGTTGTTGTGGAGAGTAAAGCTTTCTGGTTCGAAATAATATTCCCGGCTTCCGAGAAGCTCGCTTTGCTATGCTTGCAACATGTTCATGCCAAGACATAACTATATCGGGTTCAGCAACTTTAGCTTTTTAGAAAAAATTGCCGCCTGGGTTTTTCTAGCGTTAAATTCCACTTGGTTACTGTCACCCCACGATAGAATTTCTTCCAGGTCTTTGTTAAGTTGAATGACTTCCTGCTATCTGCAGATATTCGTCTGAGTAGCCGATGTCCGAGCGTTCAAAGTGAATAAAGAGATAAGCGTACTGTCATCTGCAAAGCTGTAGATTGGATTCCCGGTCTTTTCCAGCAGATCTTTAATGTCAATGAGAAACAGAGTAGGAGACACTATGGAGCCCTGGGGCACACCGGCGTTGATAGTGAAAGTGTTAGAAAGAAATTCGTCGACTGCCACTCGTAAAGAACGCCCTCTGAGGAAAAATGAGAGCCACAAGCAGAAATCTTCAGACATCCCAGAAGAGCATAGCTTAGCCAAAAAATCCATCGTGCCAAACACGGTCAAATGCCTTGGATATATCAAGAGCAACTGCTCAAGATTCTCCAAAGTATTCAATTGCGTTGTTTCAAACATGTGTTACATAAGTCAAAAAATCTCCTGTTGATCTATATTTACGAAAACCATATTGGTGGTCGTTAATAATCCTTCAAGATATTTTTAGAAGATGCTGATTGATAACCTATCCATGACTTTCCATATTATTGAAAGCAGTGCGACTGGTCGGTAGTTATTTGGCAAGGTCTTCCTGCCTGTTTTAGGTATCGGCTGAACTGTGGCACATTTCCAGTAGGAAGGAAATATTCCCCTTCTGTAGGATATGTTGAAAAGTCTACAGAGAACTGGTGTAAGTGCCCTCGCACAGTTTTTGAGAACTATGGTAGGTATTTCGTCGGCGCCAGAAGCTTTTTTGGTGTCTAGCGTCATTAAAATACGTTTTATGATGCGCTGTCTGAAGACAATATCGGGCATCCTTGACTGCACTATGGGAATAGTAGGTGGTGTTTTTCCTTGAAAATCGACAGTAGAATGTGAAGCAAAGCGTCCAGCCAACAAGTTCGCTTTCTCAACAGGTGTTCTTGCAGTAGAATTATCTAGCCGTGTGAGTGGTGGTATGGTGGATTTGTTGAAATTTTGACTAACTGCCTTAGCGACTGACCAAAAGGACCTGGAATTGTTGGGACAAGCGAGACGTTTGTTTCTAATTCGTTGATTGTGTGCCTCCTTGGTTTCGTCGATAATTTCTTTGCATCTGTTCTTGGCACGAACAAAAGTGGGTAGGATTTTCACGCCATTGTCGGTAGGCAAGATGTTTAGAAACAACAACTTCTTTGCATTTTCGGTTGAACCAAGGCTTGCTGTTAGAAAGACATTTCTTCTAAAAAGGGATGTAAGCTTCCATACCAGTCAAAATAACATCGGCGCAGTCAGATGGGTCGTCGATTCGAAAACAAATGTCTAACCAAGGGAAAGTTCGAAAATATTCCATGAGTTCTTCCCATTTAGCAAATTTGTAATGCCAAATTTTGCGCGGTTTAGGCGCCTCTCTGTCACTGATTGGCAGGATACTCGATGTCTAAAGAAGTTTATGGTCGGAAGAACCTCACGGTAGATGTACAATCACCGTGTAAATCTCTGGATTGGTGGTTAGAAACAGATCTAAAAGACTGGTGAACTCCCCGTCTCGATCAGGGACCCGTGTTGGTTCGTCAATAAGCTGAGTTAAGCCGCAACTGATTAAGAATGATTCAGCTTCACGATCTTGTTCGTGGGTAGTATTTGAATAGTTAAGCCAGTTGATGTCATGGACATTAAAGTCGCCCAGGATGGCCCTTTCAGCATTTGAATAGTTAATTTATAAATGATCGATGGTGTTTGCAAAAAAATCGAAAAGTGTTTTAAAGTTAGTATCACTTGGTGGTCGATAGAGGGTGCAGATGAACCTTGTGGTTTGTTGAGTCGTTATTTTTAACTACATAACATCAGAGCTCCAGAGCCTCTTCTCGTTGCCAAGAGAGGTCGCTTCTGACAAAAGACAGATTCCAAAGTTACGCCTAAATCGGAAATAGAAGTCGTACCCAGGATAAAGATAGTTGACTGTGCTGGTCGATGAACTGATCATGGTTTCACAGAGAGCGAGTACATAAGGTTTATTTGATTGCAGGTGTTGGTGTACTGAATTTATGTTCGGGTTTAAACCTCGTATGTTGCAAGAATCTATTTGATGATCTCTGCATGTCGACGCCCCTGAACCAGCCCCCACCCGGAGATCCGAACGGGGGGCTATTTTACCTCCGGAATTTGTGTGTCCAGGTGCCTCATCGTGCTATTTGGTCTCACAGTGCGGAGCATCGGCACAGCCACGAAACGTTAAGCAACTTCACGCAACCTAAGCCGATGCAATGGTATCACACCGGGCGATGCCTGTTGGGATCTGGGCATCTACCGACTAAGTTGTTCTTTAAGTCGTTTTTTTACGACAAGCAGAACGTACCGTGGGAGTTATTCTATCCCACTCCCCCACGGGTAGCACCAGAGATTATCTCCGATATTTTAGTAGCTCATTCGCTATTTGATCTTGGCAGGAAGATTTACGATTTTTTTAATTTTTCCAGTGCAGTCTTCTTCCGTTATATATGTTTCTTCGTTTATTGTTATATGTGGTGTTTGTGGTAGTGTGATACTTTGTTCTCTTTTTTGTAATTGTGTAAGATATGCTACCGACGTTCCTTTTTTCACGTGTATATACTTTATGAATTTTTGTTTTATGTTGACCATAGAAGTCTGATTTTAATTTTTTTGTGTATCTCTCCCAGTATTCCGTTTTTGTTCTTCTTACTAATTCGTGGATTTCTGTTCGTATTCGTTTATACCTTTGGTACGTTTCATCTGTCCTGATTGACCTGTACTCTAGATAGCATTCTTTCTTTTCACTGCATTTCTCTTTAATTTCTTCACTGAACCATGGTGTTTGTGTCCTCTATTTTTTTTCTTATTTATTCACTAAGTTAAATAAGATAATTCAATATTTAAGTTTATCTACTTATGTAAGGGCTCATACGGGCCAAATATTCATCATTTCGTCCTTAACCTTTCGATTAAAAAAAATATAGGGATACGAGAAGATCTTACAAATTGAAAATGCCAGTTCAACGTCTTTTGTGGATTAGTCGTTGTATGTGTATATAAAAATCTGGATATGTGATTATTGTCTCAAATTTACTACAGTTTAAGGCTAAGCGAACATTAACAGTAAGGACATTAACAGGTAAGGACTATTCATTTTTATTTAACGCAAACAACTAGATGGCTTGCATTTACTAATCTTAGAGATACGCTATGTATATTCATTATGTAAATATTGTAATATTGCTCTGGTTTATTTTCATCAAAAACAAATTAGGTATCTTATAAAAAAATTAGTTTGATTCACTTAGACTGGCTAAAAAATTATTGTTCTTTTTTTTTTTATTAATACATAGATCATACATGTTAATAGGTGCCGTTATTACATAATTTGTTTTAGCTTCTTATGCCCAGAGTTCTTGGAATGTATGTCATCAGCGGAACCGCATTTCTTATTTACCTGACCAAAATTCCTGAAAGATGGGCAGCAGGAAAATTTGATTATTTTGGACACTCGCATAATTGGTGGCATTTTTTTTGTACTTGGAGCACTATATTACTGGCACAATTCTGGTATGCTGTATGTCGATTACAGATTAAATCATGCCTGCGCTAATAGTATGAGAATTCCATAATGTCGAAAAACAATTGCTTAGGAATTTGATTCTGTAACTTTCGTGCTACGCAACTTCTTATAGTGATTGTTTTGAAAATCACAAACACAACAAGCGCTAACATGAGTACATTTGTTATTAAGTTTTGTACTTAACATGATTAAAAAGGGAAACTGAGATATTTGAGGCATTTATTTTTATGAAACTTTTGTCACAACAACATATGATCTAACTCTCAGATATACAGTCTGTCAAGTAAGAACGTGACCGCTCGTATTGAAATAATGTGTTTCGAGAACATTTTTTGCCATCAGTGTGCTAACGGCGCAATTACCTTCGTAAGTGATCCAATCGCCTTCTGCATCAATAATCGCCTGGCATCCTCGAGGCATGCTATTGACGAGATTTTTTGCATACTCTGCAAATTTTTCGAATCTCGCGAGACAGCTGAGTCAAAGTCCTCATTTTTCTCTTTTTGTAAGGGACCAAACGTTTTCAGTAGAGTTGGCGTCCAGCGATTGTGAGAGCCACTCTAGTATCTCATCGTGGGCCCTAGCGAGCCGCTTTGCGACGTGATTTTCGCCCAGCAAAGGACACATTCAAACCCGATTTTCTGATTTGTGCTTCTTCTTGAAGCAGCGTCAATTTCGGGTCCCGTGAAAACAAAGACACCATTCGTTTTTCGACTTTCGGAGTGACGAGCCACGTTTTGGCAAGTCGTCGACATTTTTTCTTTTCGTTAAAACGATATACCCACTTCTTGACAAACGATACCGACTTTTTAATATATTTAGCGGCCGCGGAATGTATTATTTTAGACCCCTTTGGATGGAAACAAAGAAAGACTGCTTCGAACAGACGCGCAAACAAGCATTTTGGATTTTACGTGATTTCAACGAAAAATCGGAATCGCCCGATACTTTTACTAAAATGGATCGTAGACAAAAGTTCTTTTTACCGATTTTTTGTTGGATCGCTAGAATCGCATCTACCTAAAATGAATTATCGCGGACATATTCTTACTTTACAGAGTGTAGGAGAAATTAAATAATCTATAAAATTTAAAGAAAAAACATAAAAGCACCTGAAAATATTTGTTTTAATCCATAAATATAATAAAACAAATAATATGTATATATATATATATATATATATATATATATATATATATATATATATATGTATATATATATATATATATATATATATATATATATATATATATATATATATATATATATATATATGTATGTATATATCATCTTAGGTCAAAATCACTTAAGCTGGCCACAATTTATTTCAAGACATGTTGAGAACTTAAGAAAATTAGCTTAAAAGAAACTTTGGCTTCAAATTCAAATATAGCAACTTAAATTGTGTACATAAACGTGATAAAATAAGGTAACAGTGAAATGATTTAATTCCTTTTTCATGTTTTATTGATTAAATATTCGTGTAGAGGAATACGAAGATTACAAAATCGTTTAACCAGTATATCACCAACGTATCTACTGCAGTTGTCGCCTTAATTCCATTGTATCAGTTAATGCTTTCACCAAGATTCTCTAAAGACAGACTTATCCGTTGAATGCAATAAACGTCGAATTTTAATAGTTTTTTTTAATGTCTGAATCGACCTTATGCAAACATTAATGTGGTCATTTTCTTCGTAGCATAAAAATGTTTTTCATTTAAATAAAAATTTGAAATGGACAATTTCGTTCCACTCAAAAATCGTACAAATGGAAAATATGAAAGTCTGATTTTCCTTGTTAGTCTGTTTTACAATCGTTGTAATTCTTTTAGTTCCGCACATAATTGGCTATTATACTGGTAGATGTATACAAAGTGTTTTACATTTAAAATGAATTCTTGTGGATCACATTTTTATCTTCCGAATAAGACGAGAAGTTTCGATACATACATGTTTGCAAATAGTTCATTATCGTGATACCTCATCTTGAAAATTTTCAGTATTTCGAATAAAATTTGGAGAATATTTAGACAATTCACAATGAGTCTGAAACAAAACAGTCTGTTGAATTATTTTTGAAATTGTTAATTCTTGTTTAGTAAGTAATAAAAAAATTCAAATTTTACTATGCTAAAGAAAGATTAACTGAAGTTATTGTAGTTTCATATTTTTTTAAAATTCTTAACTTTGAGAAAAAGAAAAAGGTTATGTATTGGATATACACTAGTAGTTTCAGTGCTATCCAAATAAAAACACGAAAAATTGCCAGCGTTCTTTTTATTTTTTAACTGTTACTTTTGATTTTAAAATATTTTGTAACAATGAAGATAGTTTGTCTTTGTTTCTCTTGCTACTTGCTTTTTGAGTATATAAAACATATTAAATCCAAATTTTGCAGTTTTTCAAATTCAATTTGCCTAGAATATATATATCGTTTCCAGGACACCTTTGTTAATATTCAGTACACATTATTCTAGTTGATGGGTGTATTGCTACATGTGGGTAAGACAAAAAGTTCAATATTTTTCCGGAATTATATATTTTCATTCAAATTACATTTCGATTATCATACATATGTGAATGAAAATAAAAATTTAGTTTGAATGTTGTAAAAATTATCTAAAATTATTTAAATTGCTGTTCGAAGTTATTAAATGGGTAAAACTTATTTGTAACAAGGGTAAAATTTTGAGAAACAAGACTTTAAACTTAAAAAACTGTCTAAAATTTTATAACTAGCTTTTTAAGTTTAAACATATTTAGAATTACCTATGCCTGTGGTCACGGAAAATAAAAATTGATTTAGGATAGAACAAATTATTATAAAAAAAGTATATCATCTCGATGACCAAGCATTGGGGACCAACCTTCAAAGAAACTTTTTTTTCTTATCGTGACCCTATTAGGCATTAAATAAACTACCACTAATATATGGCCGAAGTTCTTCTGCATTTATATTGAAATTTAATATATCCTGTCAGTAATTTGCTTATTTTTGACCCAAGTCGAAAATGGGACTCTTTCCAAAACCCCGATAATATACTTGTAATTGCCATTTTTAAATTTTATTTCAGGATTTAAAAAAATAGTTAAATATTAATATTATTTCCTAAGAATTTTTAAGCGAAAAATGCATACTAGAAATGAAATCCCTAAAATAGAACACCTAGGAAAATGCTAAAAAATTAATTAAAATAAAAAATACAATTTTTCAATAAACTACATTGTGATTATTTCTTAATTTTTTTAATTGATTCCTTACTTTATATATGGTTGCTCATTATAGTGTAGACGAAGGATATCCCTAATTTCCTAAAATGTAGACAAAATTTTTTCGTAAAAGTTTTTCGTTTCTGAGAGAATGTACTAACTACCACCCGAACACATTATTATTTTTAAATTCTTTTTAATATTGTAGTATTATATATAGAGACATCCTATCCAGTGCAACTGGAAATTAACCTGAATTATGAGTCGAATTCAATTCAAAAATTGATTATATCGGAGCCATATTTACATATACAAATATACTTATTTTACTTCGTTTTTGGGTCATCCTGAATATACGAAAATGATTTGAAATCTTTCTGTCATCAGAACTCATTAAGTAAAAAACGTATTCATTATCTTTAACAGAAAAAAAATTATGTTATATTGAAAAAGTGTTTTTATTGCGTTCTACATTATGAACGAGCCATTATCTTGTCAGATTATTTGATTTAATACAAATTTATATATTATTTTATTGTATAAGTACATAATTTTTTTGCATATGACGACTTTTTTCTCTTGCCTAATTAGTATAAACATGTAAATATTTTTAGATATAATTAGTATTTTTCTAATATTAATGATATGATACGTTCGAGCAAAGCGATCAGTCCACATTTCGGTGCAATTTTATGATTATTTAGGAATACAAGTAGGTAATGTGAAAAATATCACCGTTTGTTTTAATTGTTTATAAAATCATTACTGTAATTAAAATTCAGTTTGTTCCTTAGTTTATAGAAAACATTTTGGCCGAGGTAAAAAGAATGAGAGAAACATGTTTAAAACAAACATGCTCGCTTTGTTCGGACATTTACCTAGCTTTAAACTCACACTTTCTCTTTAGAAGTTCTACCACTATTCTCTGCTTATTACTGAACTTGACACTGACGTACAGCCAACTGTGTTATTAAGTCTAGTTTGTAAGTAGTCATCCTATAAATATTTTACTCGTGTCATCTTTACCAATGAAAAATAAATTTATCTCACCATTTTTTAATAACAGTAATTGATAATATCATAAAAATAGCAAGCAAGTTACTTCGAAAAAATAACACACTTTTAAAAGTAGAAGGGTTGTTATTTGATAATGACAGGTAGCCCATTTTTAGTGTTCCGTACGGAACACTTATGAGATGACTTCGGTGTCTGTCTGTCTGTCCGTCTGTTTGTCTGTCTGTCACACCCGATTTTCTCCGAAACTGTTTGTCATAGAAAGTTGAAATTTGGTAATAATATAGGAATTGATGGCCTCATCAGAGCCGTGTAGTTTTGAAAGTTAAATTTTGACTTAAGGGGTTAGTTTTTGGGGGTGAAATCGGAAGTAAAAAAAAAATTTTTTACTAGGTCATCGGGTGTGGTGTCAAATGAAAGCTTGTGAAAACACGAGTAAAAAATATGTATATAATGTAATACTTGGGCTCAAAATCGCTGTCTCGCTCGCTCGCCTTATCTCGAAAGGTACCGATCAAAAAATTTTGAAAAAATTCTATTCTCCACGGGGTTGAACGAAAATTATCACGAGTGCATTACCTTTAATAATTTATTTGGTATATAAAAGAAATACAAAAATTTCAAGATCATTAGTTTTCAATAAAGATTGGAAACAAACTTTGTTGAAAACTCCTTTGGGATGTGTTTTGTGAAGTCACTGATCATTTTATACCACCGTAACAAAATTTTTTATTCTAAAAGCGATCAACGTACGGAACACTAATTGTGCAAGTTCAACTTGCACTTGACCGGTTATTATTATAAATGTTTATATCAATAATTATTATCTCTTTGTTTTTGTTTGTATAATTTACGAATAGAAATGGTCCATTTTTTTATAAACTGCCTCCCTTAACAAATTTTGAATATAATCTATATCTAGTTTTGGCACTGAAAACGACATAAAATGGAAGAAAAAAATTAATCTAAGATGTCAGTTGTTCTGAATTTAATACTAAAGTTTTCTGTTGTACTATAAATCATTAGTGATATTAGACTTTTTACAGTTATTCAAACACTTAAAAAGTCAGTTCTCATTATTTATGTTTTAACATATGTATTTGTATATCAATGTTTGGTGAAGCCAAAATATAAGGAATAAAATTATGTTAATGCAAATCACGTAGGTGTCGAATATTATTTTGAATTGAAGTTATTCTTATTGTAATTTGGCAAAATTAGATTTACATCAGAATGGTTTATTTTCCACGTGAAATACGCCCAGAATCTCAATTTTAAATCACCTAATATCGTATCTGTGTATGTCCATTATGTTAACATAATTCACAAACATATATAATTATATCTTGTTCTTCTTCTCAACCTAAGTCTGTCCCCTCCTGGACGTAGATCTCTTTTAATCTCTTCCATGCTTCCCTGTCTTTTGCCACCTTTAACCACTTCTTGCTCGCTACTAATCTTATATCATCGACCCATCTTTTCTGTGGACGTCCAATGCTTCTTCCTGTTTCTCTGAGTCCCCATTTCGTGTTTCTATACACCCGTCTATCTCTGGATGATCTAGCCACATGCCCTGCCCATCGCCACTTCATCTTTGTCGCCTCGAGAGTTATATCGGTAACTTTGGTTCGTCTCCCTATCTGTTCGTTATCAATTCTATCCATAAGAGAGATACCAAGCAAGCTTCGCTCAATAGCTCTCTGTGAAGTCACGAGCTTCTTAACATACGCTTTAGTGAGACACATCGTTTCCAGTCCATATGTGCTGGCCGCTAGAACACAGAAATTGTAGAGTTTATTTTTTAGGTTTATGAGTACAGTAATACCCCGCTTAGCGCGACCCCGTTACGCGCGGTTTCACTATAACGCGAATTTCAAATTTCGCGCTCATGTAGTCATTAACTTCTCTATGGTCGCGGGGGGATCCCCGCTTTCTCTGAATATTCTCTTTGAAGAATTGGGAATTCCCTGTCCTTCGACTTTGTTCTATGGGGATTTCCTCGTTCGTTTCGTGTGTTCATTTGTTCCGTAATGTTAGTTCGGTCGGCTGGCAGTTTTGTTTTAATATTTATTGGAGATACATACATACATAATTTAACCCTACGTTAAAAATGCCGCCTGTAAAGAAAAAAGAGCGTAAAAGCATCACTTTGGAATTGAAGATGAAAGTGTTAAGAAGAATGAAAAATGGAGGCAAAGCAACAATTGTTGGGAGAGATTTGGACTCTCAGAATCGACTGTGAGAACGATTTATAAAAATCGGGAAAAAATTAGAATCTCCAGCGAAGGTTCAACACCTATAAGTGCAACAAAACTTTCTCGTTCGAGATCATCTAAGAAAGAATGGAGAAATTACTGTCAGTCTGGATCGAAGATTTGAATAAGAAGAACACACCACTAAGTCAAGATCTCATATGCACAAAAGCAAAATCTTTGTATGAGATGCTGAAAACAAAAGAAGGAGAAGGGAGTGCCACTCCGACTTTTGCTGCCAGCAGAGGCTGGTTCCATCGGTTCAAGCAGCGTTCTAATCTTCACAATATCCACATAACAGGCGAGGCGGCCAGCGCGGACATTCAAGCTGCAGCTGAGTTTCCAGACAAGTTTCAAGACTTCGTTAGACGAGAGAAAATTCCTGCTTGTCTCATCTTCAATGTTGATGAGACCGCACTTTACTGGAAAAAAATGCCATCTCGAACATTCATTTCTAAGGAAGAACGTCAAGCCAGTGGTTTCAAAGCTGCGAAAGATCGACTAACACTTCTGCTGGGTGGTAATGCCACTGGTGATTTCAAACTGAAACCTTTACTAGTGTACCATTCAGAAACACCCCGTGCAATGCGAGGCACAGACAAGACAAGTCTACCAGTTGTGTGGCGATCAAACAGAAAGGCGTGGGTTACACGGGAAATTTTTCAAGAATGGTATTCTAATAGTTTTTGCCCATCAGTCAAATCATACTGTGACAGAAATGGGCTTGAACCTAAAGTTATATTACTCTTAGACAATGCCCCAGGACATCCAACCTCACTTGATACGCCCAGAGACTTAAAAGTGTACGTAAAGTTCCTTCCACCAAACACTACGTCAATATTACAACCTATGGACCAGGGGAGCAATAGCAAACTTCAAAGCTTATTACCATCGCCGCACTTTTAGCCAACTAATTCATGAAACTGACGGGGAAGGAAGACAGTCTATGCGAGAGTGGTGGAAGTCATACAACATTATGAAGTCTATTCACAACATAGAAGAGGCTTGGAAGGAAGTTAAAATGAGTTGTATGAATGGGGTGTGGCGTAATCTTTGGCCAGATGTAGTGGAAGCACCTAGAAGAATTGTCCAGATGCAGAGACAAGTGCTTGAAGACATTGCTGCAATGATTGAGGGGTCTGAACTTGAAGATGTCACGGTAGAAGATCTCGTAGAACTTGTAGCAACGCACGACGATCCTATTAGCAATGAAGATCTGATCGAGTTACAGAATAATCCTATCTACGATGAGGAAGAACAAGTAGAAGAGAAAGTTTTATCTTCAGGGGAAATACAAAATGCACTTTCAAAAATTTATTCAGGTTTGGACATATTGCAGAGTATAGACAATAATGATGACCGTTGTCTTGACCGTATGTCAAACAATTAAAAACAGTGTTGGGTGTTATGAACGTATTTTACAAGAACGTAAACAAAACGTTACCCAAAAGACAATAGATGTATTTTTCCGTAAAAAATAAGAGTATGTATTGCATAAAGTGTTCTTAGAATTAAAGTGATTGATTAAAATGATTTGTATTTTTTTTGTATTAAATTTTGACTATGTTTAATCATAAACCTCGATATACGCGAATTTCAGTTAACGCGATTTTTTTCGGAACGTATCCCTCGCGTAAAGCGGGGTATTACTGTATTGTAGTACTTTTTAAGATATATCCAGTTTCTGCATGCTGGTTCTCGTTTCCGATCTTAATTGTGTGACCTAAGTAGATATACTCGTCGACGCGTTCTATGGAGTTGTTTCTTATCTGTATGTTGGCATCTTCAGGGATCATAAATTTAGTTTTGTTAAAACTCATTTTAAGACCTACCTTTGCAGAGACCACACTCACCAACATTTCCTGTAGCTCATTGGTAGTATTAACTATCACTACTATGTCGTCTGCAAATCTAGGGTGACTCAGTCTAGAGCCGTTGATGTTGATGCCCTTCTCATCCCAATTTAACTCCCTAAAGACGTATTTCCTTGTCGCAGTCCTATAATTATTATATTATATCGTTTAATATTGTATCTACTAATTCGCGAAGAGTAACATAATGGCAAGAAGAAGTGGCGCAACAGTAAATAAAAATATTAAATTCTTATAAAACTAGACTTACATTGCTTGGAAAATAGACAGTTATAAACAAGGACATAAAAATTGAGGATATTACTAGTATTTACTTTTAATTAGTGATCATAGTTATTTCTTTAACTTAAGTTTTACAGGGATATTGTTGAATCATTTTTGTTAATAATATATTTTTTATTTGTTCAGCGTTTTTTTTTTTTCTTAAAATATCCAACATCTCTATTTATTCTTTAAAAATTGACCAAAATTACATCTTAAAATTGTACAAGGTGAGTCAACAATAGAGTAAAGTTCATTATCTCATTTGTTTCGGCAATGACGAAAAAATGTTAAATACAATAGTTTTAGGGAATGTTAAGGTGCACAGTTTAAAATTATTTTTGTGTATACAGGGTACCTCGCAAAAGTCTGGCCGATATAACATATGTTTTTTTAAATGGAACATCCTATTTTCTAATTTATTTTTAAATTCTGCGTTAAATTTGATAACTTTTTTATTAATAATGTTATATACCTAAACCTAGTAGTTTTTCTAATGTTTTAATTTAAAAAAAAAACTAGTTTTCAGTTTTGTAAAAAATTGCCAGTAACGCGAAGGTGGAAATACTCATAATTGGTACGAGCGTTCTATAGAGATGAAAAAAGAGATATATGTAAAGAAATTTGAGATAGATGCTACAGGGTGTTCAAAATAAATTTATGCATTTCGACTATTTTAAATTGAAAAATCTCAAATTTTTTAAATAGCACAGCCTGTATATTATTTTTTTTTTGATAGATTTTACAAAATCCTCCAACTTTTATTAAGTATGTCATATACCTAGTTCTGATAGTTTTCGATTTATTTTGAATTTTTTAATTTTTACCATTGTTTTTAATACACTTAGGCTATAACATCTTAGTTGCCAAGACAAAACAAAAATGTAGGCATTGTCAAATTTTGACATGTCTATTAAACAAGTAAAAAAAGTTTAATTTGTTGTAGTAAGTGACGTATAAAAGTAATAGTTATGGATTTTTCTAAAAATGAATTAATTGATATGGTCTATATACTGGGCGAGGCGGGAAAAAAATTGTCTTTTGGCAGTGAGGCTTTACGGAGCGAAGTACCCTAATAGACGTATACCATCTAGAAAATCTTTTCAGTGCTTAATGGAACGGTTTGATGGTAGTGATAGCGTTGAGTATACGAAATGGAAAGTACTAAACCAGAATGCTACAATGAGGAAAAAGAAATGGAAATTTTACTTCATGTTGAAGATAATCCTTAGGTCTGCAGCCGTCAACTAGCTGACTTATCTGACACATCCCAATCTACGGCTGATCGCACCACGAGTAAATACAAGTATCACCCCTTTCACATGGAACTACACCAAGAACTTCACGACCGTGATTTTGAACGACGAGTAAACTTTTGTACCGCCGTGAATGCAGCAATAGAGGCCGATCAAAATTTTTTATCCGAAATAATGTTTTTTGATGAAGCTACTTTTCGCAGTAATGGAGCAGTTAATAGCCGTAACATGCATTATTATTCAACAATTAATCCATTTTGAATCCGGGAAGTTCAAAACCAAAACCATTAGTCGCTTAATGTATGGCGTGGAATATTAAATTTTCGAATTATTAGTCTATATTTTTTCCGCGAACCGCTTAACGGGCCTAGATATCTAAGTTTTTTGCAAAACGGATTACCCCGGCTTTTTGAAGAAGTTGATAACTTTGAAAGGGAATAAATGTGGATTCAACAAGACGGAGCTCCTGCTCATTGCCACCGGGAAGTTCGGGAATTTTTAAACGATCGTTACACACAAAAATGGAACGGTAAGGATGGACTCATTCAGTGGCCCCCTCGATCATGTGACTTAACACTTCTTTTTGTGGGGCTACATTAAAGATCGTGTTTATGTAAATCTCCCTACAATACCAGTAGATATGGAAAATAGGATACGGAATGCGTGCAGGACAATAACGCCCTTTATGCTAAGGAAAGTGAAGGAAAATATAGTAAAACGACTAAACTTGTGTATTCAAGTAGACAGGCATATTTTTGAACATTATTACGTGATAATAATTAATTATTAGTTAAGTTAAACTATATTAAAATTATTATTAACTGTTTTCACAATAGCGTAAGTATATTAAAAACAAGGGTAAAAACTGACAAATTCAAAATAAATCGAAAACTATTAGAAATAGGTTTTGCAAAATCTATCAGAAAAAATAATAATATACAGGGTGTACCATTTAAAAAATTTGAGATTTTTCAGTTTAAAATAGGCGAAATGCATAAATTTATTTTGAAAACCCTGTAGCATCTAACTCAAATTTCTTTACATATATCTTTTTTTTCATCTCTATAGAACGCTCGTACCAATTATGAGTATTCCATCTTCAGAAACAATGGCACTACTGGCAATTTTTTCAAAACTAAAAAAAACTAGCATTTTTTTTAAAAAAATTGAAATGTTAGAAAAACTACTAGGTTTAGGTACATAACATTATTAATAAAAAAGTAAATAAATTTTACGCAGAATTTAAAAATAAATTAGAAAACAGGATGTTCGATTTAAAAAAACATACGTTATATCGGCCACACTTTTTGGAAGTACCCTATATACTTAAAAATAATTTTAAACTCTGCACCTTAACATTCTCTAAAACTATTGTATTTAACATTTTTTTCGTCATTCCCGAAACAAATGAGATAATGACCTTTACTCTATCATTGACTCACCCTGTACTATTACGACTTAGACGACTAGATCATTAGCCATTGTATTATTTGGAAATAAGAAAGATTACGGTTTAACTACTGCTAATATACAATACAGCCTCCGACAACAAGTACTTATTATTCTTCAATGGTTGTAATAATTTTAACAAAATTTAATTTTAATTTATCTACTTCTTCTTCTTCTAATAGTGCTTCATCCTTTCCAGACACTAGCGATTTAACAGAGCTATTCTCACTTTATTAGCAGCAATAGGAAAATGCTGTATCGGGCTGAGACCCAACCAGTCTCGTAGGTGTTTCATCCAGGAGTGACGTCTTCTGCCTGGCCCTCTTTTTGCTTCAAGTTTGCCCTAAAGTATCAGTTGCAATAGTCCATACCGGCTGTGCCCCATGACGTGTCTAAAGTATTCCAATTTGCGCTTTTTTAGCGTCCAGGTCAGTTTCAGACCCCTTCCCATTCTCCTGAGCACCTCGTTATTAGTTACATGTTATGTCGAGGGAATTTTCAGGACACATCGATATAGCCACATTTCGAAGGCATTTATTCTCCTCAGTACTGCTTCGTCGATCGACCGCGATTCGACTCCGTATAGTAGAACAGAGATGACATAGCAGCGCAACATTCTGGCCTTCAGTTGCAGGCTCAGATCTTTTGAAGTGAATAAAGTCCTCATTTGAAGAAGTCCCATGTGTCATAGATTTTAGTACCCAAATAATTGAACATCTTCACCTGCTCTACTACTGTGCTGTTAATTGTTATGAGTTAGTTTTTTAGAAACTATCATGTACCTGGTTTTCGAAATATTGAGGGTAAGACAATATAGCTCTGAATATTGATGGACTCTTTCTACTAAGTTTTGTAGGTCTTCAAGATTACCAGCCACAGTGGCAGTATCATCGGCTTATCTGATATTGTTAATGTGCTGTCCGTTTACTTTTATACCGCTTTGTCCTTGCAGTGCCTCTTGGATTATTCGTTCAGAGTAAATGTTAAAGAGGGCTGGGGCGAGAACACAGCCTTGTCTTTGTCATGTTGCCGCAAATATTTACTTTCGCTTGTTATTCCCATTTGTTTACTACTTAAACTTTACTCAACGTATTTACCGTAAGAGCACCTATATGTCTCCGTTAAAATTCCAAAGCGACGAACTCAATCACTCAATTCAAGATTCAATTTTCGCCTGTGTGTCTCTTACTCTGCTTATTTGCTTCTTACTCTGTAAAAGTATTATTCAGGAAATAAATATAAGTATAATAATATGAACGATCTCTCAAATAGTCACGAGGTGGGAAGAATTGAATGAATTTGTACGCCAGGCAATAATAGAGCTTAAATTTGGCAATTTATATTTATGTTCTCTTGTTTGTCGATCCTAGCTCGCCTGATGAGCCATTATACGGCGAAACGCGTCTCGAGATAGATTGACAAATAAGAGAAAAATGGGTAGACTGCTAAAAGTTTTGCCTGAGGGGGATCCATCGAAAATCGCGCCCCCTGCGATGAAGTGTTGACTTTGTCAACCACTCTGTCGGCTTGTGGCTGCTATATCAGCCTACGGTGGTGTATTAGGTGTGTGTACTTGGTACAATTCATTATATCTTAGCCTTATATTTATTACTTATCATATGTAGTACCCACCATAACGTACTTATTTAAATCGAATAGAAAATTGGGCCGATAAAAAATATTAATATAAACTGTTATCCTGCCCATTCGTGTGGCTAGATTTTAAACCTAACTCAAGTATTTAAGGGTGGGCTACAACTGAAGGTTGCGTAGTTTAATAGATTTAAACGGCGCTTCTTTAGAATATTAATAATTTTTGCAATTTGACCAAATTAAGAATAAATTTAAAAATAATTTGTTCTCTAGAAGATATTCCTGCTTCTTACAGGCCTGAAACGTATTCTAATGTATGTCTCCATAGAAAAGAAGAAAGAGGTAAAGTTTAATTCGGCAACTAGCCTGGTAGATTAATTAGGCAATGGAAGGTATTATTATCATTGGCTTGTTATCTAGAAAAAATATCTTTGTGTACGATATGCATTATATTATTTTATTAACAAACAACATCTTGTTGTAGGACATACATTTTCCTATAAGTGCTAATTTCGTCCCGTGATTCCATAAATACTGTTCAAAGACATAAGTCGTAAAATATTAACGAAATTCGTCGGTCCTGTGCTATCTCCTTAAATTACCACAATGAAGAGGTGTACCAAAAATGGTTTAAGAATAGGTTTTGGAATTCATATGCGCCAAGCGAGGTTGAATTACCCGTCCAGACTGCCAGACCAGATCAATATATACACGGCGGAAATTATAACAATTAAGGAGGCACTAATCATTATAATTTAAAAAAAATATTAAGAAAGAGGTAATTCTCTCAGACTCAAAAAGCGCAATCCTAAGTATAAGCAGAAACCAAATAGATCTTAAAAACGGCTACAAAACCCTGCATACTAAAACATTATTCGGTATTACTGGAAATTCAGGGTATGATATAAGATTAATGGGTTCCAGGAGACATGCAAATCAAGGGCAACGAAACGGCTGATACACTTGGAAGAGATTTAAATACTCCCCAGAAAATCGAGTTTAACAGTCAAAAATTATTGCCTAATATCAGCAATACAATAACACAGGATTTCGCTATGCTATGGAAAAAAACTCTTATATTCAAAGGCAAGATACAATGACAACTTTAATAAAAGAAGATGATTCGATAAAATGGAATACTTAGATCGAAGAAATATCACAACTATGATCAGAATGATGACAGGGCATAATTCCACTAAAGCACACTTACACAAAATTGGCATATATAATTCACCGAACTGCACAGGCAGACAAGTTCAAAATCTTAACCATTTATTTTTCGAATGCCAAAGCAATAAAGTCGCGGGTCTTGATATAACCTGGGAGTTTCAAAAGATGGGATTTAATTTACCCAAAAGAATTGAAAGCATTCTATACAACATTAATCAGAAAACAATAAAGTTATTTATGAAGTTTATAAATCATCTGAATATTCAAACTAGATTTAAAAAAAAAGAAAAAAATTCTAATGCTAATAATAATAAAAATGAAATCAAGAAAAAAATAATAATAATAATAAAAAATGATATTTAAAGGAATAATAGGATACAAACCAAGATTCTTTCTCACACTCTATCCAACATACAGTTATGTTAGCCCCTGTAGCAGTTAGATACTAACTCCCAAACCAGATAAAATAACAGTGATATGGTGCAAAGCCAGATAAACGCTGTTATAACAAATCGAGCCGGCAAATGGCATTGATGAAGCCACGCCAAAAGAAGGAAAAAAAAAGAGATGTACCAAATGCCAGTAATAAGTAAAAATAACCGTAGTGATGACCAGTGAAAACAACTGAGAAATTTAATTGTAAAAATTAAAGACCATATTAATATAATAATGTTTGATTTCCTACGCTTCTGTAATATGTACAAGTTTTCTTTATATATGTTGTTGAACTGTTAAGAATGGTGCTAAAGAGGATCTTAAAAAGTGCAAAGCAAGCAACTGAAGAAACAATACATTAAAATATGAAATTTTGTTAGTAAAAGGAGCATCAGAGCTCTATTAAAAAAATGTATTGTAATCTAAAATTTAATACTTTGAATGGTTTTGATTTGTTTGTTAAAACAATTATGAATTAAGACTATTTTCCATTTTAAGCTTACAATGTACAATAAATGGTAAAAAAATCTGATATATTTCTGAAATTTTCTTCTTCTTCAACTTGTTATAAATCTGCTGATCTGTTAATTCCGAAGTTATGGAATTTCTTGAGGGGTAGATGGCCAACTATCTCTCCATATTTTTGTTGGTCTCCCGGGTGGAAGTTTGCTTGCTGGTGTTTTCCCTCCATAGCGATCCTTGGTAGTCTGTGCTCCTCCTTTCGTTTTACGTGGTTATGCCACTATCTGCTTCTTTGTCTTTACCATCTTACCACGTCTTGAACGCCACATTTTTTTTCCTGATGTCAGTATTTCATATCCTAACCCTCCTTGTTTTACCAACTATTGTCCTTGGGGTTTGCATTTCGGCGGTACGTAACATACTTTTTTGTTTTATTGGTATCTTGTCATGATTCTGTACCGTAGGCCATTATGGGTCTGATGCAAGTCTTGTATATTTTAACCATACTGTGTGTTCGTATGTATTGATTGGTCCATACATCTCTTAAGCAGCCTGTGATAATTGCTGCTTTATTAATTAATCTTCTAAGGTCTCTGGCTGTGTCGTGATAACTTGATAGGTCAACACCAAGGCATTTGAAAATGGAGACAATAAATATTTAAGTGATAAATGCATTCACTAATGTACTGCCGCTAATGCTCTTCTCGATTGATCATAATGCAGTTATCAAATCGATAAGACACTTTTAATGAACATTGAAGCAATATATTCATATACCATTTTAGGCAAAAGTCAAAATCAAATATTTCTTGATTATTGATAAATCAGCATAATAATAGGTTTACTTACTAACTTAGTGTATGGCAAATACAATATATCGGGTCTTCCATTAAGGACTTGACAACTTTTTTTTGAAATAAAACGCAACCCATTTGAGACATTTCGAAAATTTTACTATCGGCTTGAAGTACAATCAAAACATTTATGTATGGAATTCGACTTCATTCATATGTCCCACCATGGGCACGTTTGCAGCGGTCGAATGGTTGAACCCAATTTTCGATGACTCGGCCACACATTTCGACGGAAACGACCGCTATCTCTCTTTCAATATTGGCTCTGAGTTCCTCTAACGACGCAGGCTTGTTAGCATAGACCAATGATTTAACGTACCCCCATAAAAAGAAGTCTAGTGTTAAATCACACGATCTAGGTGGCCATTCAACGGGACCATTTCTCGATATAACACGTTCACCGAATTTAGATTGCAGTAAGTCGATTGTTACACCCGCTGTGTGGCTTGTGGCGCCGTCTTGTTGAAACTACATATCATTAATGTCTAGCCCATGCAATTGATCAAAGAAATAACGTTGCAACATGCCTCTGTAGCGATGTACATTGACTGTAACGTGACGGTTATTTTCATCAACGAAAAAAAAGAACGGCCCAATGACACCACCGGCATGAAAACCGCACAAAACAGTAATTTTTTGTGGATGAAGTGATGTTTCTTCAAGCACATGAGGGTTTTCACCTGACCAATAACGCATATTCTGTTTGTTGACGAAGCCGTTTATCCAAAAATGCGCTTCATCACTAAAGATGATTTTGCGATGAAATTAGTCATCTTCTTCCAACATTTCTAGAGCCCAATTCGAGAACGTACGTCGCTTCATATGATCGAGTGGCTTTAGTTCTTGAGTTAACTTTAACTTATAAGGGTGCAGGCCAAGATCCTTTCGCAAAAATCGCCATAGTGTGGTCTGAGCGATGCCCAATTCTTGAGAACGCCGTGAAATCGACTATTTTGGTTCGTTTGAGATGGACGCTTGAACGGCAGCAGCAATATTCTGGCCACTTCGACCAACCCGTTGTCTCACTGGCACGGGAACATCCAGCAGCGAATATGTTAACTCAAATTTTTTCACTAGACTATGAATTGCTTGTCTACTGGGACGAGAATTACGACAAAAAATTGACGTTAACGCTCTTAAAGTTGCAGTCACCGGCTCCAAATTTTGGTAGTAAATTTTAATTATTTGTAAACGTTGTTCGTTCGTGTACTTCACCACGATGAAAATGTTGACTTTACTGAATGTTTTGACGTTGACAGTTCGGTGATTGGCTTAAGGGTGCGTTCACAGTGAAATTTCAAAGTTGTCAAGTCTCAAATGGAAGACCCTACAATTACGTGCATATTCATTTGTTGCTTTTAGCCTTTTGGAAGGCTTGATGTTCTGCCATTTTTGGTAAGTTTACCTAGTGTTTATTCTATTGTATATATTAATTGTGTATTCAGAAATGACCTGACAATGTTATATGTTTTCAAAATCACTGACTTCTGAATGTTTTTGTATATGTTGAGTCCTAATTGTACTAAGTGTGGTGTGAATGTTGTTGGTGTAAGGCCTGGGCTGATATGACAAGGAGGACAATGATGACTTTTTCTTGTTTCCATAGCCTTTTTTTACGTTGCTTGGTTTGTAATACTTTAAACTTTTTGATGCTTGATTATGGATTTTCATGTGATGCAGAACTTTTTATCAAGAATAATTTTTTTTGTAATATGTGAAATAAAACTTTTTCTCCATCTGTATAAAACTCTTTGAGGCAGACTGTATGATAGTTATAAAGAAGTATATAATCGCTCGCATACAGAAATGAAATAGTGAAATGTGAAACTTATACAAGTAACAAAAAGGTGAATAAAATCATAACTTATAATTATTTGGATATTTTTAAAATACTGACACCTAAAACGAAAATTTTTTATATTATATAGAACTGAAAACTAGGCAACTTTGCTTTGATTCAATTTTGGATAAGGGCTCTGTAGGTATCAGAGACAAAACTTTCAATAGTGTGGTTCCATGCTTGGCTGACGGGCCTAAGCCAAGTCAGCACAAACGCTATTACCATTGTGTATTAAGAAATGACTTGACAATGTTACATGTGTTCAAAATTTCTGACTCCTGAATGTTTTTGTGTATGTTTGTGTTGAGTCCTAATTGTACTAAGCGCGATGTGAATGTTGTTGGTGTAAGGCCTGTGGCTGATATGACGAGGGGGACAATGATAACTTTTTTTTTGTTTCCATCGCCTTTTTATTTCTGTTAAGAGGTCTGTATATTTGGAGATTTTTTCTGTATATTTCGTATCTGTATCGTTGGGGACAGCTATGTCAATCAGATAAATGAGTTTTCCTTGTTTGTATTGAAAAGTAATATTGGGTCTATTGGCGGGGTTTTATCTGATATCCCAGTAGAGAGAAGATTACAAATCTTTATTTTCAAGTATGGATGTTGGTGTGTATTTTCTATGAGTTTGTATATTGTAGCTAGTGCTCGGTGAACTACTTTTGCTTCTCAGTTATGTCTGGCTGTGTATTCCGTTCCGACTAATATTTTACATCCGCTTGTTATGTGTTCGATCGTTTCTTTATGCTGGTGGCATTTCCTGCATCTGTCTTCTATAATAGTTGGGTCTTTGATGATATGCTTTTGGTAGTTTCTGATTAATATGACTTTATCCTGGATGACAAGTAAGAAGCCTTCGGTTTCAGGGAATAGCTGCTCATTCTGTAAGCAGGTATATGATATATATGTTTTTTATATACGTGTTCTTGTTCTATGTGGTTTCTGTGTTTTCTGTGGAGTTTTTTTTTTACCACGTTTTTATCTTTTTCTGTTGTAATTGAGTGTGACTGTGTGTGCTGAATGGTCTGCCCGGGATAAGTGGAGAGGTGTATAGTTTTTGTCGGCTTTCACTGTTGCTGTGTGGAGACTGGTTTTGCTGGGTGTGAAAGAATTTCCTAAGCGCTTGTATTTGTTTTGTGTGTAGTGATCTTATATCTACGATTCCTTTTCGTCCTGCCTTCCCCTCGATGGTAAGTCTTTCTTTGAATGCTTTGGAGTGTAATTTTCTGTATTTGGTGAATTGAGAACGCATAAGGATGTGAATGTCTGTGTGTGACCATTTAATGATACCAAATGAATATGTGACTATAGGTATAGCGATCGTGTTGATGACTTTAGTGAGATCTTTGGAGTTGAGTATTGTTTATATAAGTTTTCTGTTTTTGAATTCGGTTCTGATAGCTTAGATTTATTATTATTATTGTTATTTTGGTTTACTATTTATTTACACTGTACACTGCACTTCACTATTTATTTAATTTAGAATCTGTTTAACATTTAACAATTTATTAACAATTTACAATAGAATATGTTTAAACTTATACCTAATTTTGCCTTGAATAATCATTCAACTTATATGATTGTTACTGACCACTTATTAATCTTATTTAGATGTTTATACTTGTATTTACATTATATGGACCCTCGAAATAAATTTGCAATCTGTGGTACAATGGTTTATATTTGGGATAGTCTTATTTTCTAGTTTGTGTAATATTTTGTATTAGGATGGATATTTATGTTTTGTATTTATATAATTTGTTAGATATTTCTTCTGTGTTGTCTTATGGTTTGCATGTTATCATTTGGTGTAGTTCGTTGATTCTTATTTAACTGCCATTTGATGTTACACATCTTAGTATTCTATTTTGTGTGCATTGTAGTCGTTTCGTTCGTATATCAGATATACAGCACTATACAGGTGCGGCATACATTAGTACTGGTCTTATTATTTGTTTATAGATCACCAATTTATTACTTGGATGAGTGAAATCTTAATCTTGTGTAATACTGCACTGACTTAGCCGTTACTTGATGGACATCCATAATAACTAGGAATAAAAATTTAAACAACTGTTTAAGATCACCACTTATGTTTATTATATTATTGCTGACAATTATTCAAATTGTGCAATTTACATCGTGCTCCAGAAGAAGACACAGTGTGTCGAAACAATTGTCAGCAATAATATAATAAACATAAGTGGTGATCTTAAACAGTTGTTTAAATTTTTATTCATAGTTAATCTTGTGTCACTAATGACATCCTGATACTTCAGCTTATTTCTGAAGGGTATCTGAATGTCATTTATTTTAATAAGAACATTTATCTTATTATTTGTAAACTTTCTGGTTAGTATTATGCCTTCACATTTTGATTCGTTTAGGCTGATTTTCTAAAGTTTCAGCCATGGGGAGTAGTTTAGTTAAATGATTGCAGATGTGCGCTCTAGCCACATTCGCACAATACGAATGTGCGTAAATGAGCACATCATCTCCAAATAATCCTATTTTGTTGATGAGTATTTGGGAAGATCTGTTATATATTTTGGTGACAATACAAAACCCTGCAGGACACTTTTACTCTGAACTCTGGTCCAATTAAGTAGCAGTGTAAAAGTGTTACTATATTTAATGGTAGATTGTGTATTGCAATTAATTTATATAACAAGCCGTTGATCCATACTTTGTCGAACGCATTTTACGGGCAATGCCGCCAGTAAATTTTTAGCAACATATTTTTACACACGTATAGCTCAAGATCACGATCTTCATCTAATTTCACAATATTTAATATCAGTCAATATTTCATATATGCTTCTACATTAAGAAAATGTCATCTAAAACATGACTCAAAAATTCTTAAGTTTATTTTTTCATGTAAACTGTATATATATATATATATATATATATATATATATATATATATATATATATATATATATATATATATATATATATATATATATATATATATATATATATATATATATATATTATATATATATATATATATATATATATCTATAATATATAAAATGCAACGTCTCTCTGACTGTCTGTCTGTCCGTTAGTGCGCCTATCACTGGAGAACCACTTATCCGATTTACGTACTTTTTTTTTTAAACATACATATGTTCTCTGGCCAGGTTATAGGCTATATTTTATTACGATAGGTAGCATAGGGAATGAGCATTGACGATAATAGTGTGAGGAAGTCGGAAAAAAGTTTGCCGCGCGTTCCCTTGCAATACACAGCATAGACCATTAAATTTGGAACAATATTATGTAGCAGAGAATATCTATAATCTATAATATATATAAAATGCAATGTCTCTCTGTCTGTCTATCTGTCCATTAGTGCGTTTATCACGCGAGAACCACTTATTCGATTTACGTGTCTTTTTTTAAATTCATACATATATTTTTTGGCCAGGTTATTTAGTAATAATAATAATTTATATCTATAATATATGTAAAATGCAACGTCTCTCTGTCTGTTTGTCTGTCCGTTAGTGCGCTTATCCCTGGAGAACCACTTATTCGATTTACATGATTTTTTAAATTCATACATATGTTCTCTGACCAGGTTATAGATATATATTTTATTACATCTAAAATATATGTGAAATGCAACGTCTCTCTGACTGTTTGTCCGCCCGTTAGTGCGCTTATCACGGGAGAACCACTTATCCGATTTACTTGCTTTTTTTTTAAAACATACATATGTTCTCTGGCCAGGTTATAGGATATATTTTATTAGGTTAGATAACATAAGGAATAAGCAGTGACGATAATAGTGAATCAAGTCGGAAAAAAGTTTGCTGCTAGAGCCTTCTCTTGAAATACACTGCCTAAACCATTAAATATGGAACAATATCATGTAGCAAAGAATATCTGTAATATATATAAAATGCAACGTCTCTCTGTCTGTCCGTCAGTGCGCTTATCACTCGAGAACCACTTATCGGATTTACGTGTTTTTTAATTCACACATATGTTCTCTGGCCAGGTTATATAATAATAATAATAATCTATATAATAAACCATATATAAAACGCAACGTCTCTCTGTCTGTCCGTTAGTGTGCTTATCATTCGAGAACCACTCATCTGATTTACGTGATTTTTTTTTTTAATTCTTAATTTAATATATGTCAAAAAAAATCTATAATATATATAAAACGTAAAGTCTCTCTGTCTGTCTGTCTATCCATTACTGTGCTTGGCACTCAAGAACCACTTATCCGTTTTACGTGTTTTTTTTTTTTATAAAATACAAAGGGAATAAACAGAGACAAATTGCTAATATGTAGGAAAAAAGGTGGAAGTTTAGCAGTAAGCTTGGTAGAAAGACTGAATAGATGGGGGGAATACTTTAAAGAACCACTAAATGGAGATGAAAATGAGTCGAATAAGAAATAGAAAGCAAAATTAACTGACGGGCAGGAGGGGACAAACAAAGCCTGCAAAGAAGAAATAAGAAAAATACTCAGAAGCCAAAAAAAAATAAGGCCCCGGGTGGAAATTGTATAACAGCAGAACTGATCACAGCTGGAGGAGTAGATCTGGAAAATGAAATATGCCGGTTGGTGCAAGAAATATGGGAAACAGAAAAGATGCCAGTGAGCTGGAGAGAGTCGCTCATTTGTCCAATATACAAAAAGGAGAAAAAAACTATGTGCTAATTATAGACCAATAGCCTTACTGCATGTCGTGTACAAGATAGTAGTGTTGACTATCAAAAACAGACTAGCAGACAAAGCCGAGTCTATTCTGGGAGAGTACCAGTGTGGATTCAGGAAAAATAGATCAGTTACAGACCAGATATTTTTGATTAAGCAAATCCAAGATAATAGCTTAAAACAAAATTTGGCACTACACTTGGTCTTTGTGGATTTCAGAGAAGCATATGACTCTATAAATAGAGAAGGACTCTACAAGATAATGGAAGAACTAAAAAATTCCAAGTAAATTGATTCGCATGGTGAGAATGACCCTGAATGACACAGAAAATAGAGTGTTGGTTGAGGGCAAAGTATCAGACAAGTTTAAGGTGAAGAGAGGATTAAGCCAGGGGGATCCAGTGTCGACATGTCTATTTAATTTGGTAATAGAGAAGATAATCCGGGAGTCAGAAATAAAAACAAATGGAACGATATACCAACAAACCTGCCAATGCTTGGCCTATGCGGATGGTGTAGCAGTAATTGCAAGAGCAAAAAGAACCTCAAAAAAGCCATAAGTAGGATAGAAGAAAGGGGAAGGATGAGAGGACTAAAGATAAATGAGGAAAAAACAAAATACATGGAAATTACAAAGAAGAAGGATAATAAAAACAACAAAAGTTTAGATATAATAAATAACTTAGGGAAAAGATATACGTTTGCAAAAGTAGACAAATTTAATTATCTGAGAGTAACAATAACAGGGAGTGGACAAGAAAGGACAGAGATACAAGAAAGAATAGCGAAAGGACAGAGATGTTTGGGGGCAATGAATCCAATATTGAAATCAAAGAATGTATCAAGAAAAGCAAAAGAAAGAATAAATACGATAGTTATCAGACCCACGGTGACATATGGATGCGACACGTGGAAACTGAATGCAAGAGAAAAGGAGACGTTGGAGGTGTGGGAAAGGGAAGCTTTGAGAAGAATCTACGGAGGAAGGAAAGAAGAGGGACTGTGGAGAAGAAGAACAAATTACGAATTAAAATGCCTATATACGAAACCCCTTATAAGCCAAATCATAAGAAGCCAGCGATTAAGATGGTTGGGACACTTGCCAAGGATGAAGGAAGAAAGTCAAGCAAAGCAAACCGTAATAAGAGGAGTGGTTGGAAGAAGAGGCAAGGGTAGACCTCGATCTACATGGATTCAGGCAGTAAAGCAAGATCCGGAGTTGATGGGAACCCCGCACTGGGAAAAGCTAAAAGGAGATAAAAAGAAGTGGAGACAAGTATGCAACCAAACCATGGACCTCTAAGGCCCCTTGAACTATATAATAATATAAACATAACGAATAAGCAGTGATGATAAAGGCGAATTAAGTCCACGCGAGCGGAGCCGCGGGCACAGTTAGTGTATATATATATATATATATATATATATATATATATATATATATATATATATATATATATATATATATATATATATATATATATATATATATATATATATATATATATATGTATGTATATATATATATATATTATATATATATATATATATATATATATGACATATATGACAAAATAGATGCTTGTACTGCCCTCTGTCGGTGACTTATTTTAAAGTCTATCCGAACAAAGCGGCCAGATCACAACTGACACTTAATTGCAGAAGCGCACTTTCTCAAGCTTCCCGCTTGAAGGCATAGATGGTGCATTGGTAAAGCAGTCAAGGCGAATCGAAAAATACGCAACTGGTAGTTCCCAAAAGTGTTTCTCTGTATTTGCTAGACCATCCCAAGATGCGTTTCGCCGTATTACGGCTCATCAGCTGGGCTAGGTTCAGCAAACACACAGAACAAACATTTCAGATCTTATCCGGGTACTGGCGGAAAACTATGACAAAATAGATGCTTGTACTGCACTCTGTCAGTGACTTAAATAGTTCAGGTGGACTTTAAATAAGTCACTGACACAGTGCAGTGCAAGCATCTACACGTATTCTGTCATAGCTTTCCTTCAATACCGCCTTGGTTGCTTCACCAATGCGCCATATCTATATATATATATATATATATATATATATATATATATATATATATATATATATATATATATATATATATATATATAGATATATATATATATATATATATATATATATATATATATATATATATATATATATAATATATAAATATATATATATATATATATATATATATATATATATATATATATATATATATATATATATATATATATAAATATATATATATATATATGTATATATATATATATATATATATATATATATATATATATATATATATATATATATATAGATACTACATATATATATATATATATATATATATATATATATATATATATATATATATATATATATATATATATATATATATACATATATATATATATATATATATATATATATATATATATATATATATATATGTATATATATATATATATATATATATATATATATATATATATATATATATATATATAGATATATATATATATATATATATATATATATATATTTATATATATATATATATATATATATATAGATAAATATTACATTTATAACATGGGGAATCTACAGTCTGTCAAGTAAGATTTTAGCGATTCAACAAAAAATCGGTAAAGGGAGCCTTTATCTACGTCACGTAGAAGTACCAGTCGATTCTGAACATTCATGGAAACCACGTAAAATTCAAAAATAAATCACTTGTTTGCGCGTCGGAGTATATGTATTAAAAAGTCGGTATCGTTTAGGTGTGAGTAAATCATTTTAACAAGACGAAAAATGTCGACGCCCGAGCCAAAACTTGGCTCGGTAGGCAAAGTCACTCCGAGTGTCGAAAAACGAATCGTGTCTTTGTTTTCACGGGACCCGAATTTGACGCTGCGTCAAGGAGTGGCAAAATTTAAAAAATCGGGTTTAAATGTATCCTATGAGACTGTTTGACAACATCTTCGTGCTCATGATGTCAAATTCCGAAACACGTTGAAGAAACCTTTACGGGGCAAAAAATCGCGTCGCGAAGCAGCTCGCTTGGGCCCTCACCAAAGAATACATTGTTGGCAAAAAATGTTCTCGAAACACATTTTTTCAAAAATTCGAGCGGTCACGTTCTTAACATACTTGACAGACTGTACAATTCGGAATATATTAAACTTACATAGAAGTCATACACAACTTTTTACAAAATCTAAATAGAAATTAACATTTTTCGTAATCTTGCGGATCTTACCATAATACTAAAAACGAAATATCAATGTTATCAATAATAAATTTCTAACATTAAGAACTCAGTTTATGTAATGTACATATATTTTTTGTTTCAGCTTCTTCTGCCTAGAGTATTTGGAATGTATGCCATCAGCGGAATAGCATTCCTGATTTATATAACAAGAATTCCTGAAAGATGGGTAGGAGGAAAATTTGATTATATCGGACATTCGCATAACTGGTGGCACTTGCTCATCACTTTAGCTTTGTATTATTGGCATAACACCGGTATCATATTTTTGGAATACAGATTAAATCATGCCTGCGCGAATAGAATGAGAATGCCATAACCTGTAATAAATGTTTGTAAAAAAATCGTATATTTTTTTTTATTATTTTAAAAGTTCTCGATCTCACCCTTTCATGAAGCCCATAAGCGAGCAATACTTTCTTACAATTACAATGCGGCATGCGGTTCGAATATTTCAGAATTTTTTTTCAAACTTGCTGTAGTATTGTGCAATATTTTTGAGTGTTGAAGATCAATAGTACTTAGTAGAAATATGTTGCCTGTTTTTGCTCACTATATAGGTGTTATTTAAGAGTTTTAAGTACTCCAAATATAATGGAGTTCTTCATTATAACTAAAGTTAATACCAGTGCCAACATTTTAAATCCGGTATTATTAAAAAAGATCAAGATGATAATCTCGCCATCGAACTTGATGAAGTTCTAAATGTATGAAGGGATTACTGGGAAAGATTGTTCTTTGACGACATTAATGTGAACTCGGAAATTCAAGATTATGAAGAGTAGCCAGATATTCTAATAGATGAAGTTCGTGCTGCCTCTAAAAAGTTAAAAGAAGGAAAAGCCGTTAAGATCGATAAGATATCCGCGGAAGTGTTAACTTTGTTAAATGACCGGGGACAAAATATTATACATCAACTTTGCCAGAAAATATAAAAAAGTTGCTCATGGCGTGCGGATTGGACTTCTGTCGTAATACCTTTACATAAAATGGGTTCGATAACATCACCAAACAACTATCGTCTTATAGCCCTGATCACACATGCAAGTAAAATACTGTCATATATTATACAAGCTAGACTATCATCATTCCTAGCTCACCGAATTTCTTCCGAACAACAATAGAAATGTTCTAGGAATTACCGTTATTTCCTATAGGAAACCTAAGTTAAAGACACAACATTTTGGTGTTCACGGTGACATCATATTCACCGTGTTTCTTAAATTTTTATTCTATATTTCAAAACAGTTAAATCAGAGTAAAGTTTAATTCATGGAAATTTTTAGTCAACAACAACATATGAGGCCCATTTAGACCAGTACGGTACTTCTTGTTTTGTAACTTGAACGCATTTTTGATATTGTAAAAACTAAAAAAAAAATATATGAAGACTCTTTAGACGTGGAGCTTTAAGGAAGAGTTTTTTGTTGGGTTATGAAAACTTGGTCATATTTTTTTTCATTGATATACCACGGGTATCAATGCATTTGAAATGTGGGGTACCGAAGAAAGTTTCTGATAACAAGGACTGCGCATTATATATATATACTAGAATGGGTCGAAAACTTTTTCTAAAAGTTACTCCCCTGAAAAATTTTTTATTTTTTGTGAATAGCAACTGGTCCAAATTTTATTGAATTTGAGACATCTAGGATTCGAACCCTAACCTCAAATTGATTTATTCTTTAAATATCGAAAAATATAAAATTCTACTTAATTATGATATAAATATTAAAAAAAAGTTCTTACAGACCTAGACTTGATACTAAAAACTCGTAAAACTTACTAACCTAAAAAGTTTGAAAATGAGGAACTTACAAGTAAAAAATTACTTAATGTCTGTAACATGACGTATTTGACATAAAAAATGGTAAACAGCCAGTTATATATATATATATATATATATATATATATATATACATATATATATATATATATATATATATATATATATATATATATATATGTATATATATATATATATATATATATATATATATATATATATATATACATATATATACATATATATATATATATATATATATATATATATATATATATATATATATATATATATATATATATAATATATATATATATATATACATATATATATATATATATATATATATATATATATATATTATATATATATATACATATATATACATATATATATATATATATATATATATATATATATATATATATATATATATATATATATATATATATACATATATATATATATATATATAGTATATATATATATATATATATATATATATATATATATATATATATATATATATATATATATATACATATAACTATTATCTTATGTCGCATTGGACACTATATCATTTTTTTAGAAGATATATTAGAATATATTAGAAAAAAAATATACTTTCTCCTCACTAAAAAAAATTCTTATTCAAAAAAGCTACATCTTATTCAAAAAAAGCTTGTTACATGCCAATATCTCTTAAATTATTTAGTTTTGCTTTATGACATGGTAAATAACAAAACCACTTAGAATTAGCTGTAGTCCTAAATCGACGAGCTTGACTAAAATTGCAAGGAAAATGTTAATTTTTATTGCAATTCCTTCATTGTGTAAAACGAATCTCGGGCCATCTCTTAAACAAAATTTAAACTAGTAAGTTTTATTTATAAATTTCATCGTGCTAGGTATCTTCCATAATATAGTTTCAAAGAAAGACAATCAATAAAGCAACTCGCAAATATTAGATTTAACCAGCAGATGTCTCACAGTGATTGAAAGTTTTCAGGTAAAGTTTCTACTGGGGTTTTTTTAGTAATTCTTTATTTATTTGTTCTATAGTTTTAAATTAGTTAAAAATAACCGGTCAAGTGCAAATTGGAGTTATGTACGTTGATTGGTTTTAACATAAAAATTTTTGTTACGGAGGTATAAAATGATCAATAACTTTACAAAAACACACCCCCAATTTAGTTTCCAACAAAGTTTTTTTCCGATCTGTACTGAAAACTGATGACGTTGAAATTGTTGTTTTTTTTTATATACCAGATAAATTATTAAAGGTAATGCACTCGTGATAATTTTCGTTCAATCTACACCCTATGGAGAATATTCTAGAATTTTTACAAAATTTTTTGATCAGTAATTTTCGAGAGGACAGCGATTTTTTGCGATTTTTTAAAAATAATACAATACTATTACATTATATGTATTTTTGAACATTTGACACCCGACTCGATGACCTAGCAAAAAAAAATTTATTTTCGTTACCAATTTCACCCTCCAAAACTAACCCCTTAAGTCAAAATTTAACTTTGAAAACTACACAGCTCTAATGAGACCATCAATTCCTATATTAGTACCAAATTTCAACTTTCTATGCTAAAAAGTTTCGGAGAAAATCGGGTGTACAGACAGACAGACGGACAGACCGGCGGCCAGACACCGAAGTGATCCTATAAGTGTTCTGTATGGAACACCAATAAATTAAATTAAAATAATTATGTTTATTTGTATATACATATGTTGGTATACTGAATAAATTATCTGGTGCTTTTTCGTTATTATATATATATATATATATATATATATATATATATATATATATATATATATATATATATTCAAAGAGATAAATAATTTAAATATAGGTTTTACATTCAAATAACTACTAATATCCTAAATATTAAATTATCAGCTTTTACCTGTAAGACATCGATTAGTTTTTAATAACAATTTGGTTATTAAACTCGAAATTAGTTAATAGTTTTGCAAATTTTAAAATTTTGTATTCTATATAGGTATCCCATAATTTTAATCTTTATCGTAAAGTAACCACCAGATTTCTGAGGTATTTATTTTAGAAATTGTACAAAAAAGTCAATAAGTTCGCCAATAAATAATTTTTAATTACTTCCACAATTCTGATACTTTCACTCAAATAAAAGTACGGTAAGCGCACTCTTTTTAGTGTTCCGTACAGAACACTTCGGTGTCCGCCTGTCTGTCACACTCGATTTCATCCGAAACTATTTAACATAGAAAGTTGAAATATGGCACAAATATAGGAATTGATGGCCCAATCAGAGCCGTGTAGTTTTTGAAAGTTAAATTTTGACTTAAGGAGTTAGTTTTGGGGGTGAAATAGGAAGGGTAAAAAAAAAATTTACCAGGTCATCGAGTGGGGTGTCAAATGAAAGATTGTGAAAATACGAGTTCAAAAATATATATGATGAAATACTTGCGCACACTTTCTTTTGTATTATTTTTAAAAAATGGCCAAAAGTAGCTGCCCCCCCCCCCATCTCGAAAAGTACTGAGTACAGTGCTTACGTTTGATAATTTTTCTGGTATAAAAAAAACTGAAAACTATATACCTTGACAATATGATGGATGTTAATATACTTTTCACTACGTTACTGCTCGCTCGTCGCTTCTATACCGAGATAAAAAAATATATTTTATTTGTTTATAATTAAACAAATATTTAAGTTGTAAATATTTTTCTTACACTTTATTACTAGAGTCTAGGTTAAGTTAGATTAATTTATTGATTATTAGGTAGCTAAGATGCTATAACTATTAGTTATTATTGATTAAGAAAAAAGTGAAAATACATATTGTATCTTAAGATATATACATGTCCGGGACCCAATTAGCTATGTAAGGATTTTGTATTATTTTAAAAGCACATACGGAATACTAATTACGTAAGTCGAATTTGCACTTGGCCGGTTTTTTTTTCTAATTACAACTACTAGAGTTAAAAACGGAAGTGGATAAGTACTCTTTTATTTTTGCAAAATAAGAAATTTAATAAAAGTGTACTTGGTTCAATCTTCACAAACTGCGACCAATCACAAGTTAGAGATAAAATTTGAAATCAAACGTTGTAGTTAATGTCAAAGAGAACTGCAATCAATCATTTTGAAGAAAATGCCACAGTTCTTCTAAGCCAGTGCCTTATTCAAAATTATGAAATACTCGTATTACAATGATTTAAGTTTCTCTAATAACTAAATTATTATCCTTTACAATTGACTTGTACCAAAGTATATAAATTATTTGCTTGTTATAATAACTGCAATTAAAATCTACGGTAATTTAATTTCTTATCTAAAATAATCATGATATTTAAATTTGATTGTACATGTAGGGATTTCGAAACCGAGCGCTGGTTGTTCTTGTTAAAACTCCTTAATTAAATCAATGAAAGAAAAATTGAACGGTGTGAAAAGGAAAATCTACTGAGCTGTACTAGGAATATTTTACGATAACTGGATAAGTACAACAAGGTTATATAGAAGGAGAAATCATACCCTAAGACTCAGATGTAAAGTAAAGGCTGAGTACATACTCAGATAAACAGATAAGATAGAAAAGAAATAAATACTTGATATGATATGGTTATTAAAAATAAATTTAGATGGAGGCAGAAGCTTATAAAATATAACCTATTTTTGAAATACTGTTCTACTAGCGAGACAATTAGATAATTGAAGTTGGCGTATAGAAACAGCCATGGGTATGAATTTGATTCGTAGAGAATTATGTTGTGTTTTTGTTAGAATGAGCTGTATGCATTAGTTTTGTTTGTTTAATTGTTACTTGTTTCGATATATTTTTATACCTAATATCTTTTGACTGTTTCTTTAGCCTGGGATTAGCAACGTAGCCAAGTTGAAGGGCGACGTGACAGATTGATACGTGACGTTTTTTTATAAGGAAAAAAGGGAACATTAAATGCGAAGCTGCTTCAAGGGGGGACGGATGAATTGATAACCGGAGGCTGCAGCCGCCCGAAGAAGAAAAACTAGTAAAAAATCACGTTTCGTTAGGTTAGATAAATTGCAGTGACTTTTCGGCATTTCATCTACTAGACATCTTCAGGGATCTTTATTCTTCGATATTAGAGTACTAAATATTCATTAAGAGAAGAGTAACGCCACTCTCTCAATAAAACTGAAAAATGTAAGACTGGAGCCTCTTAAAAGAAGTTCTCTTACGATAACATTTTTAACGGATGACCAGGGTGGGGATTTTTCAAACAAGGGAAAACCTCCTTATAGAGTTACTTTAGAGGCTTTCAAAGAAAAAACTTTCTCTCTCAAAACAGAACTTTAAAATTTTAAGGCTGACCCAAAATTAAAAAAAGCCCTCCCCCCCCCCACACCTCCCCCCCCCCCCAGCTGGCAGAAGATCCATACGAGCAGAAAGGAGGTTATGTTCCTTCTTTCGCTTTGCTACGCCGCTATATGGCAACCAGAGTAAAAATTATTAGATCGTACAGTTAAATTCTGATACTGGGTTTACAGTCGGTCAAGTAAGAACGTGACCGCTCATATTCCTGAAAAATGTCTTTTGAGAAAATGTTTTGCCATCAATGTATTTTTTGGTGTGCTAACAACAGGGCAATTACCTTAGTAAGTTATTCAATCGCCTCCTTCATTAATAGTCGTCTGGCATCTTCGAGGCATGCTGTTGACCAGATTTTCTGCATACTCACGCGACAATGATCACCAAATTTTTCGAATCTCGTGAGACAACTGAGTCAAAGTTCTCAGAGTCTTTCATCTGAGCTTTCATTTTATACAGGACTAAGCGTTTTCAACAGAGTTGGCGTCCGGCGATTATGAGAGCCACTCTAGTATCTTATCATGGGCCCAAGCGAGCCGATTCGCGACGTGATTTTCGCCCAGCAAAGATTTCTTCAACGTCCATCGGAATTTGACATCATGAGCACGAAGATGTTGTCAAATGGTCTCATGGGAACACATTCAAACCCGATTTTCTTAATTTTGCCGCTCCTTGACCAAGCGGCAATTTCGGGTCTGAAAACAAAGACACGATTTGTTCACGTTTTTCGACTTTTGGAGTGACTTTGCCTACCCGCGCCACGTTTTGGCAAGTTATCGACATTTTTCGTGCCGTTAAAACGATTTATCCACTTCTTCACAAACGACACCAACTTTTTACTATATTTAGCGGCCGCAGAATGTGTTATTTTAGGCTTCTTTGGATGGGAACAAAGAGAGACTACCTCGAACCGATGCGCAAGCAAGTGAATTATTTTGGATTTTATGTGATTTCGACGAAAGTTCGGAATCGATACTACTAAATGCGTCGTAGACAAACGTTTCCTCTTCCGATTTTTTGTTGAATCAATAGAATCGCACCTACCAAAAATGAATTAGCTAGTACACGTTGTTACTTGACCGACTGTATTTAAGGTATTCTCACTAACGTGAGAGACCCTTAGATGTCTGAAACCACTATAGGTATAGAAAAACTGTAAATATGGATGGACTTCACAGAAAATTATGTGTTTTTTTGCTTGCCAAGGAAATATACAATTTATTTACTTCCTCGCCCCTTTTTTGAGAAAACAAGAAGATTTCGTTAATCATTATATTGGTAATTACATAGCTCTTTAGGATTAGGCCAAAAATTTTATTGAAACACCTCATACTTATTTTTAAAGAAAGAAAGTTACTTTTAATAGGGCATTGTTACGTCCACCCTTAAACTATACTTGCTATATATAGATGTTTTTCAACTATTTGTATTCTGGTATCTTATTGTTAAAATCTAGTACTAGATTTTTCATGCTACAGAATTATCAGTGGATTGTATCCTTCCATGGACGATTTCTTGCAGTTCAACTGATGAGTTCATTGGGTAGTCAAAATCGATGTAGGGAGAGAGAGATCACTAATCATGCTTTAAAAAAGATAAAGTTTCTTTTTTCTGCTGAAAATGGAATGTGCAAATTAGCTCTTTTTATTGAAACGTATTTCTTTTAGTACATACAGTGTCTTCTTTGTTCAAGTAAGTAAACCTTTTTTTGTTTTACTTTTATTGAAGTTTGACCAAAATAAGCTCTTATAGAATATTCTTTGAATAATTTATGGTAAAGTACAAATAACACATTTCTTTATTTCGTCCTTATTGTTCTGTATTTATACACAATACGATAATTAATTTTCTGGACTGGTACTGTAAAAATTAACTAAAAAAATTTTGTTCAATTTTTTCTTTTTCTAATTCAATACATTCTTCTAAAGTAATACAATTTTTACGATTCTTGAAAAAATGTGTTTCGAGAACAGTTTTTTGCCATCAATGTATTCTTTAGTTTGCTAACAACTGCGCAATTACCTTAATAACTTATGCAATCGCCTCCTGCATCAATAATCGTCCTGCATCTTCGAGGCATGCTGTCAACGAGATTTTCTGCAAAGTCATTCCTCTGAGCCTTCTCTTTAGAAGGGACCAAACGTTTTCAATAAGGTTGGCGACTGGCGATTGTAAGGGCCACTCTAATATTTTATCGTGGGCCCAAACGAGCCACTCCGCTACGTGATTTTAATCCAGGAAACGTTTCTTCAACGTGCTTCGGAATTTGGCATCATGAGCACGAAGATGTTGTCGAATGCTCTCATGAGACACATTTAAATCCGATTTTCTTAATTTTGCCGCCCCTTGACGCAGCTTCAAATTCGGATCTCGTGAAAACAAAGACACGATTCGTTTGTCAACTTGCGGAGTGACTTTACCTACCGAGGCCGCGAAGAGTGTCAATAAAGAAAGACTGCCTGGAACCGACACACAAACAAATCACTCATTTTAGATTTTATGTGATTTCGACGAAAGTTCGGAATCAACTGATAGTGTTACTAAAATACGTCGTAGACCAAAAATAAACTATCACGGACACGTTCTTACTTGACAGTATATATATATATATATATATATATATATATATATATATATATATATATATATATATATATATATATATATAATATTTTTTTAAAATAATTTTGATACCAAGATTTATCTGCAGAAATTTTTATTGCCGTGAAAGAACTATAAAACTAATCTCATTAGGATCAAAACAAATAAAGTTTGTAAGAGCACTTCACGAGCACTAACTATTCCTTTTTTCAAAAAAATTCGGTAGGATGATAACCATTATATAATCCTAAATTTTACTGCCAGTTTTTTACATAACAAGGATAAATAAAATATATTTCCAAACATGAAGTTAGATATTAAGATATATGTTGTAATCTCTAATGACACAATATTATGGTTCGTAAAACTTACGAGGATAAAAATTTAACTTCTACAAAAGGACAAATTAATTTATCTTTTTTATGTATCTTCATAAATTTTGGCTGCGGATAAAGAGAGCTTGGAAACGATGATGAATAAAAACCATGAAACTAATCTCAATAAAGTCAAAACAACAGAAGGTGGCTGTAAGGATACGTCGAGAACATTGGCCGGTGGCACACGAGACCATAAAAAAAGAATTATGAAGGAAGGCCGAGATCCGGCAAATCCAGTTGGAGTTGGCGGCACAAGTTGGGGATCAATGGCTCAAGACCGACGCCATACTTCTTACTGTTGTGCTGCGCGGTGGGCTTTGTTTGCTTTCGTACTTGTATACAGACTGTATTTATATTACACTAAGAGCTGAAAAACGAAGAATTTGGTTCATTTTTTTATTACGACCTAAAATATGAGTTTGTTTGTATTAAATAACAGCTTTTAAAATTACTTTGTACAGCTGGACAATATTAAGGCATACTTGATTGCATTAAGTATCTTCAAACATGTATTAATTAAATAAATATTAACGACCAAAAAAACAAAATCGGATAAATCCTGGCAATCTTCTTCATTTTTATTGTTCCGTACGGAACACTTATAAGATGACTTCGGTGTCTGTCCGTCTGTCTGTCCCTCTGTCTGTCCGTCTGTCTGTCACACCCGATTTTCTCCGAAACTATTAATCATAGAAAGTTGAAATTTGGTAATAATATAGGAATTGATGGCCTCATCAACGCCATATAGTTTTGAGAGTTAAACTTTGACTTAAGGGGTTAGTTTTGGAGGGTGAAATCGAAAGTTAAAAAAAAAAGATTTAACTAGGTCATCGAGTGTGGTATCAAATGAAAGCTTGTGAACACCAGTAAATATATATATATATATATATATATATATATATATATATATATATATATATATATATATATATATATATACATATATATATATATATATATATATATATATATATATATATATATATATATATATATATATATATATATATGTAATACTTGCGCGCACTTTTCTTTGTATTATTTTTAAAAAATCGCTATCTACTCGCCTTATATCGAAAAGTACTTATCAAAAACACTTTGAAAAAATTCTGGAATATTCTCCACGGGGTGTAGATTGAACGAAAACTATCACGAGTAATTAACCTTTAATAATTTATCTGGTATATAAAAAAACAAAAATTTCAAGGTCGTCAGGTTTCAGTAAAGATTGGAAACAAACTTTGTTGAAAACTCATTTGGGGTGTGTTTTGTGAAGTCACTGATCATTTTTTACCTCCGTAACAAAATCAATCAACGTACGGAACACTAATTGCGCAAGTTTAACTTGCACTTGACCGGTTATTTTATATATATAACTAACAACTACTCGTTTCGGCCCTTTAAAGAATTATCTTAAGGGCGTATACAGGATTCATGTTAAAAAATTGTAATTAAAACAATAACTTAAGTTTAAACTTTTAAAAGTACCGACGGGAATAAAAATAAATGTCTATTCTCACAAATGTTACATACGTAACAAGTCCACTACATGATTTTTGGTGTTTCATACGGAATACTTATAAGATCACTTTGGTGTCTGTCTGTCCGTTCGTCTGTATGTCCGTCTGTCACACCCAATTTTCTCCGAACCTATTTGAAATGAAAAAAAAATTACCAGATTATCGAGTGAGGTGTCTAATGAAAACTTATAAAAACACGAGTTCAAAATATATATAATGTAATAGTAGCGCACACTTTTCTTTGTATTGTTTTTAAAAAATTGCGAAAAATCGCTCCCTTATCTCGAGAAATACGGAACAAAAAATTTTGAAAAAATTCTAGCATATTCTCCATAGGGTGTAGATTGAACGAAAATTATCACGAGTGCATTACCTTTAAATAATTTATCTGGTATATTAAAAAAACAAAAATTTCAAGGTCATCAGTTTTCAGTAAATATCGGAACAAACACTTTGTTAAAAACTTATGTGGGGTTTGTTTTGTGAAGTTATTGCTCATTTTATACCTCGGTAACAAATATATATATATATATATATATATATATATATATATATATATATATATATATATATATATATTAAAAGCAATCAACGCACGAAACACTAATTGTGCAAGTCCGACTTGCACTGGGCCGGTTATTTACAATAGAAATTAAATATAAAATATACGAAATGCTACCGGTATAAAGTGAGGCTAAAATAACATAAGGTAATAAAATTTATAAATTTTTTTATATTATTAAGATATGCATGGATGAAGGACAAAATAATAATAAAAGCAACACAATTTGGAAAACATTTACTACAATATTATGTGTACAAATTAATTTTTTGAACCTACTTTTCATGCACTACATAATCTGATCGAATTAGAATACTGTTCAACCTTCAGATTGATGAAATAGAGAGGACTGAAAATTAGAAGTTGGGGTAAATTCAAACCCAACCTCAAACAATAAATATTCTTGGAGTGAGCCAGGAAGCTATTTTCTATCGTCTACAGAAGAAAGAGCATGAGTTCGAGGGAGACCCTCATAATCTCACTTCTTAAAAAAAAAGTAGACTCTACGACATTATCTCTCCCTGCTTTGCAAATTTACGAAAGACAGTGATACTGCTGTATGGTAACACTCGAGCTATACTGCTGTCATTTCTAGCTCAGAAAACATAATTTTTCTTATAAACAAAGAACATATAGAAATAAAACATACTACTAAAACATACAACTATTTCGAGAACACTTAAAGATGACCCGATAAAAATAATTGTGTATTATTTAAGTAACCGTTAGACTTGGCACCACACAAGACTTCCAAAAAAGTTATTAGATGAGATCTTGAGATTTCGCATGTATGTCAGAAAAAACAGGAATTTAAAATTTAAGCAGCAATAATGAACAGCAAATATACCAGTCTTAGATAGTAAAGAAAATATTAACGAGAAAAGATGTTTATTAAATATATTGGTAAAAATACATGAAAATCTCCAAAGGAACATAAACCAAAATTTTAGTTATTGTAAATTAGTAATTACTATATAAAATACAGTACAAAGACGAACTAAGACATATATACAGGTATCCACAGATTTAAACTTCGAACAACTGAGGCAGATGATTAAAATTGTCTAAAAATGCAAATAAGAACGACTTCCTTGTTATTTTATTTTTAAAGCAATTTTTGAATGCCTACAAAACTATGACTTATTTTCAACTAAACCTAAATATTGACACCCAAATGTTAATTTCAGTTAAAAATAGAACGCGTACGAATGCACTGACTGCAAATGTCTAGCAAAAAGGATTTAATAATTTATGAACCTTTAAACATTTTAATCACAATTAACAAATTAAGAACTGATTATTCTGGCTTTTAAAAAGATAATTACAAAAAAATATGTCTATTCACTGAGTCACCTTTAGCCCCCAGCCAAAGCCGCTAGTTCTAGAATCATGAAAATTCTCATGTTGAATCTTCATATCCAATGCAAGTGGTTGACTAAAAATGAGGTTTTCGAAATTTTGCTTCTAAGGTGTCAAAAGGGCGGTTGTTATTTTAAGATAATTCAGTTCTTAGATTTGAAGATATAATATTCGATATAAAAACACTATGATAAAAATAACCAGACCATAACGCAGTAGACTGGATCATTTCATATTCAAAGAATGCCCATATCTGACAAGTTTGTAATATTAAATACGTCAATTTATTATATAAAATCGATGGATTCAAAGTGAAGGGAGAAGCGGTGGTTATTTTACAACAAGAAAGATCTTAATTATCGCTTAACCCAGACCCTTCAAAGCATCAAAACTAGCACGCTTTAATATTTTTCTTTTTTAACTGAAGGTATATTTACTGTAAGAAAATAGAAGAAAGTCATTTACAAGAATTTAATTTCTTGGTACGAATAATTACACCGTGCAACATTTTCGAGGTCATTGAATGTGAACTAAATTCTGACTTCAGTTTCTGGAAGTGCCCACCTAAACTAGCAAAACCCTGTTTGGGTTTTAATAGTTTAGTTCGAATTTTTTTTTTTTGCCATCATCAATTTTTTTGCTTGGCTATACCTCGTAAATTATTGGGAATTTCTCAATGCAATCTTCAGACGAAATGTTCTTCACACCAAAATACACAATTTTTGTGAACATATCGAGGCCAGATTTTCACTCTTTTGGAGTGTTTTTAGTGCAGAAAGCCCGAAAAAATGCCATTTTTTCACATTTTCGACCATAACTCACAAACCGTGCATATTTTAGCATAACCGTCGACAAAAATGTTCTCTGCATAAACACGAGTAACTTTGCTGAACATTGCAATAACCTACAATCGATCCCTATAGTTCTTTTGGCCGTTGTAAGGAATTTCACACCAAAATTTCGGCTTTTTTCAGGTTTTACGTTCAAGAAACTGGTTTTTTAGCGCACTTTTAAATGTTTACTAACATTGCATCTATTTTTGGAAAAAAAGTTGAAAAAAAAATTTTTGTTTGTTAACTACAATGGTACACACACACACACGCGCTGGAATAAATACACACACATTTGAACGGGGAATCGCTTGTGTGTAGTATGGAATTGACGCGCACTGTGCTAGTATTGGTACAGTACCATATATCTAACACGTGCGCATGTTAAGTATATGGCACTGTACCAATACTAACTAGCACAGTGCGCGTCAATTCCATACTACACACAAGCGATTCCCCGTTCAAATCTGTGTATTTATTCCAGCGTGTGTGTGTGTGTGTGTGTGTGTGTGTGTGTGTGTGTGTGTGTGTGTGTGTGTGTGTGTGTGTGTGTGTGTGTGTGTGTGTGTGTGTGTGTGTGTGTGTGTGTGTGTGTGTGTGTGTGTGTGTGTGTGTACCATAGCAGTTTACAAACAAAAAATTTTTTTTCAATTTCTTTTCCAAAAATAGATGCTAATGGTTAGTAATCATTCAAAAGTGAGCTAAAAACCAGTTTCTTGAACGTAAAACCTGAAACAAGCCGAAATTTTGGTGTGAAATTCCTTACAACGGCCAAAAGAACTATAAGGATCGATTGTAGGGTATTGCAATGTTCAGCAAAGTTACTCGTGTTTATGCAGAGAACATTTTTGTCGAAGACAGTTATGCTAAAATATGCACGGTTTGTGAGTTATGGTCGAAAATGTGAAAAAATGGCATTTTTTCGGGATTTCTGCACTAAAAACACCCCGAAAAAGTGAAAATCTGGCCTCGACATGTTCACAAAAATTGTGTATTTTGGTGTGAAGAACATTTCGTCTGAAGATTGCATTGAGAAATTCTCAATAATTTACGAGATATAGCCTTGCAAACCCAAAGCTCGAGCAAAAAAATTGATGATGGCAAAAAAAAAATTCGAACTAAACTATCAAAACTCAAATAGGGTTTTGCTAGTTTAGATGGGCACTTCCAGAAACTGAAGTCAGAATTTAGTTTACATTTTATGTGTTGCAATGTGTTAGTGGCAAAGAATTAGGTTCTATTTTAAAATTTACTTATTATTTTCTTTGCTATAGCAAAATATTGTATTCTATTCGTGAAAAAATCACACTTGAAGATTTTTAATTTTCCGCACGCTTTGGAGTTCCTGGATCACGAAAAACGTAGGCACTCATTTCGGTCGATCTGTCAGTTTTTTTAATTTTAATTCAGGAAAGTGCTCCTTTTAGCGGAGGTCATTTAATATTAGAATAGATTATAAAATTGAGACATTTACAGGTTTTTTGGTTAGTGTACTGGACAAGTTTTAAGCATATTATTTATAGTAAAATTTGTAAGAGCTTAAAGAAGTCGGGAAGGGACTTTAAGAAGTTGCCTCGTATATATGGTTTTATAAGTCCTTTTAGGGCTTTTGGAGTCGAGGAATCTGAAAATTAAGTTATTTCCTCATTTTGTTTAATTTTAATGGGAAAATAGGGTAAAAGAGGGGGGGCGTCAAGTATGGTATAGTTTCAATAGTATTCTGGGAATTATTCCAGATTTTTGGTTACGATAATGAACAAATTTAAAGATAATTATTTATTTACTATATATAATTTGCAACATATAAGGGTTGGGGAAGGGAATTAGAAGTTATTGGGGCCTTTTCAGGGTTCACAGAGGAAAAGGATGAACGTTGTGAGGATCACTAAATATTGAATAAATTCATTATTTAATAAATATATATATATATATATATATATATATATATATATATATATATATATATATATATATATATATATATATATATTTGCCCAACAGTAAAAATCGACATATCTTCCTATTAAGATGCAGAAAAACAAAAGTGATACCAAGACACATCTACGACAGCACAAAAAAAGCTTCAAAGCCTCTTCTTTATGGGCAGTGTTGGCACTTTGACCAACAGGGCAGATAGATTTTTTTTCTGACTTGGAGTGTAGGATGTTATCTCTGGAAATTAAAATAACATCTGATATAATTTCAAGGCCACAGCGTCACATCAACTTGAATCAAAATAAGTTAAAAGATATTATTCCAAACTATATATTCAGTAGTTACCATCATAGGTTGGAAAATAATTGTTCTAAATTATTTAATAAAATTAAACAAAATATTACCCACAAATACGATCGACTGTCAAAAACATTTTTAACTGAAAACGTTTTATTCCACTACAATTAAAAGTGGTTTAAAGATATTTCCAACACTAATATACCAATAAATATATCTAACTTTCTATCTCTCGGTCCAAAGTTTGGTGTACCGGTTCAAAAAAGTGATTTCAAAGTAGACTATTTCCTGGCGAACATTGAGAATATTATTGATGTGATACCGGAGGAGAATAAAGACATATTAAGAGCTAGGACAACTAATATAGTCACAAACTACCTACAGTGCTCAAAAAATAACAATCCATCCAATCTCAATGATACTTATAAAAAAACAAAAACTTTCTTAAAGGAACAACCCGAGTTATATATATTACAATCTGATAAGTGTGGTTGTACTGTGGCTATGGATGGGACTGATTACAACTCAAAAACTGAAACGCTACTGCTTGACATATCAACACATATCCAGCTAAATCGAGATCCCACTACAACATTTCAAACTAAATATAACAAATTAATAAAACCCTTAAAAAGAAAGATGAATTAACGGATGTCGAGGCAAAACATTTGACCATATATTGGTCAACCACACCGAAACTATATTGTTTACCAAAAATACACAAACCAGGAGTTCCGTTAAGACCTATCGTTAGCTCGATGAATGCTACCACTTATAATTTGTCCAAGTTTTTGTCTAATATCTTAAGCAATGCTTTGTGGGTTAATACTAATTACCATATTAAAGAAACCTTTTTTTTTGTTAATGATATTAACAATGCTGTTCTACCAAAAAATTACATATTAAACTCCTTGGATGTACTTTCATTATTTATGAATATACCTCTAGAGTTGGTTGTGAGTATTCTGGATAGGGAATGAGATCAAATAAAAATATACACTACATTATCAAAAAACAATTTCTTACAGTTGAAGAATTCATTTTTGAAAATACGTATTTCAGTTTCAATGATAAATTTTATAGACAAACATTCGGAACACCAATGGGTTCACCCATCAGTCCCACCTTGGCTACCATTGTTCTAGACCATCTTCTAAACTCCGTGTTACCTATGTTGCCATTTCATCTTCCGTTCATTTATAAATATGTGGATGATATTGTTGGACGTTTTCAACTTGTTCAGTGATAGGTTGCAGTTCACTGTCAAAATTAAGACAGATGATAGTGTTTCTTTTCTGGATACAAAAATCATAAGAAGTAAAAACAACAAAATTATATTGGATTGGTATCAGAAACCTACCGCTTCTGATAGATTTATAAATTTCATTCATGCACCGAGTCAAAAGTATAATACGGTGACGATACTTTTTTACAAAACAATTTCAAAAACTGTTCGATATTTTTCGCAACAGTGGTTATCCTAGGCATATTTTGAATGGATTGATTTTCAATTCCAACATCTTTGATGGTCCCATGAAAGAAGTAAAACTACCCTACATACGTGATCTCACGGACAAGTTAGCCTCGACCTTCAAAGACTACGCTGATATAAAAATAGCAAGATATAATCAATTATGTAATAGGAATTTATTTAGTCGTGTAAAATAAAAGACGCCACTGTAACTGTAACAATGTAATATATAAAATGTCTTGCTTGGATTGCGAGGGCAATTATATTGGACAAACATCACAATGGCTTAAACAAAAATTAACTCAACATAAAACTGATTTTGCAACGGGAAAGAAATCTTGCGCTGCAGTGGATCATCACTTGACAACAGGACACAGATTTGACTTTGATAATGTTAGGATTCTAGAATATGAAAATAGCTATAAAAAACGCTTTTTCTTTGAAATGTGTCATATCATAAAAGAGAAAAGCTGCATCAACTACAAAATGGACACTAATAATTTAAGCAACATATACTGTGATATTCTAAATAGTTATATTAATCACTACACCTGACCACTGTACACACACCGATAATAAACAAAAAATAACCGGTCAAGTGCAAGTTGAACTTGCACAATTAGTGTTCCGTACGTTGATTGCTTTTAAAATAAAAAAAATGGTTACGGTGGTAAAAAATGATCAGTGACTTCACAAAACACACCCCAAAGGAGTTTTCAACAAAGTTTGTTTCCAATCTTGAAAACTGATGACTGAAATGTTTGTTTTTTTTATATACCAAATAAATTATTAAAGGTAATGCACTCGTGATAATTTTCGTTCAATGTACACCCCGTATATATATATATATATATATATATATATATATATATATATATATATATATATATATATCTTCTTCTTCCTTCAGCCGTTCTCTACCCACTGTCGGGTATAGGCCTCTCTCAAATCTTTCCATTTTTCTCTATGTTGTGCTTGTTGATACCAGTTAAGTCCTCCGACTCTCTTCAGATCGTCACTCCATCTCTGTTGGGGCCTTCCTACGCTTCGCTTTTCACCCCATGGTCTCCACCTAGTGATCTTGCCACTCCACTTATACGTCGCTCTCGCTACATGGCCGGCCCAGCTCCATTTCAGAGATGTTATCCGTTTGGTGATATCATCCACCTTTGTTTGTTGTCTAATCCATTTATTAGTTTTCTTGTCCTTCAAAGTAACACTCAACATCTTCCTTTCCATTGCTCGTTGGTGGACTTGTAGTTTTTCTATTGTTCTTTTAGTTAAAACCCATGTCTCGGCTCCATACGTTGTAGCTGGTAAGATACATTGATTATAAATTTTGGTTTTTGATCTTTGAGGAATGTTCATATTCAGTACATATTTCAATTTTCCATATGCTGCCCATCCCATACGTATCCTTCTTTCTATTTCAAGCTGCTGGTTTTCCTTTCCTATCGTTATTATTTGGCCCAGATAGATGTATGTGTTTACTTTTTCTATTGTTGAATGTTCAATCACTATATTTTCATCATTGGTGTATTCGTTACTCATGTACTTTGTCTTGGAGAAATTTATGTCAAGTCCCACTTTTCTTGCTTGGTGGTAGAGATCAGTGATCATCTGGATCATTTCATTCTTATTGTTTGCTATAATTACAATGTCATCTGCGAATCTCAGGTTGTTTAGCCGATCACCAGCTATCAGAAGGCCATTTTCGTCCCAATTCAGTTCTTTGAATACATCTTCTAAGATCATTGTAAATAACTTAGGCGATATTACATCGCCCTGCCTTACTCCTCTGTTCACTGGGACCTTGTTTGTCAGTTCTTGGTTTACCATAACTTTGAGTGTTGCTCGTTCATATATTCTGGCTATCAGTTCGCTGTATCTGTGGTCTATACGAGCATTTCTAAGAGCTCTTATAAGCGCCCATTTTTCCACTGTGTCAAAAGCCTTGGTATATTATATTCGGTGGCCTTCTCGATTAGTATTCTCAATGTGTGCAAGTGTTCAATCGTACTGAAGCCTGATCTGAATCCAGCCTGTTCTATCGGTTGGTATAATTCCATTTTGTGTATATATATATATATATATATATATATATATATATATATATATATATATATATATATATATATATATATAATGAGAATTTTTCATGGTTTTTGGTTGCATATTTTATAAACGTCGCGCTAATACTTCACATCCATATGAGGTTCAGCTTGTTACTCCTCGTACAACCCTTTTCAAGCAGTCTTTTATATGGAGAACCTCATCCCTTTGGAATTATTTGCCTAGGACAGTGCTTCCCTCCGAGTACAATTTACAGCGATTCAATACCAACGTGAATCGTTTTTTTTTTTCCGCACACATGTCGCTCCTGTAGCGCTTTAGAGATTTCCCTGCAGTAAATGTGCTAGACCCATAAAAAAAAATAAAAAAAAATTTTAGCTAATAATTTATAGAAAAAGATATATGAAGTGAACGGAATGGCGTAGGGGGTTAGAATGATGGTAGTGTATGGGGTAGAGAGTGAGAATGGTGTTTATATCAGAATATACTTCTATTTTAGTTTTCTTACTTTTTCATTATATCCAATTTAAACAGAAATAGAATGTGGAAGAGATTGGTTATGCAGTAACTTAAAAATATTAAGTTTATTACAGAGAAAATTTTAGAAATACAGTTAAATTGGCCAAAACTTACTTACCTCTGGCACAGCAGGTAAACTATTGTTTGTACTCTCCTTGCTAAAGATAAGTGTCGTATTTCTAGAAAAATTACTCGTCGCGAGTTTCGCTTTTATTTACGTTTTAGGGTTTTTAAGTCACAAAAAATCTATCTTCCTGTTTCAGTCGGTCTGTCTATTTGACTGTCTATCAGTCTATTGGCACCATAATTCTCAAACGAAATGAGATTATCTATAATATATACAAAATGCAACGTCTCTCTGTCTGTCTGTCTGTCCGTTAGTGCGCTTATCACTGGAGAACCACTTACCCGATTTACGTACTTTTTTTTTAAAACATACATATGTTCTCTGGCCAGATTATAGGTTATATTTTATTACGATAGGTAGCATAAGGAATGAGCAGTGACGATAATAGTGAATGAAGTCGGAAAAAAGTTTGCCGCTAGCGCGTTCCCTTGCAACACACAGCCTAAACCATTAAATATGGAACAATATTATGTAGCAAAGAATATCTGTAATCTATAATATATATAAAATGTAATGTCTCCGTCTGTCTGTCGATTAGTGCGTTTATCACGCGAGAACCACTTATCCGATTTGCGTATCTTTGTTTAAATTCATACATATATTCTTTGGCCAGGTTTATATAATAATAATAATAATCTATATCTATAATATATATAAAATGCAACGTCTCTCTGTCTATCTGTCTGTTCGTTGGTGCACTTATCCCTCGAGAACCACTTATCCGATTTACGTGATTTTTTAAATTCATACATATGTTCTCTGACCGGGTTATAGATATATATTGTTTACATCTATAATATATATAAAATTCAACGTATCTCTGCCTGTCTGTCTGTCCGTTAGTACGCTTATCACTGGTGAACCACTTATCCGATTTACGTGCTTTTTTTAAAAATATACATATGTTCTCTGGCCAGGTTATAGGATATATTTTATTGCATTAGGTAACATAAAGAATAAGCAGTGACGATAATAGTGAATCAAGTCGGAAAAAAAGGTTACTATTAGCGCGTTCTCTTGTAATACACTGCCTAAACCATTAAATATGGAACAATATCATGTTGCAAAGAATGTAATATATATAAAATGCAACGTTTCTCTGTCTGTTTGTCTGTCCGTTAGTGCGCTCATCACTTGAGAATCACTTATCCGATTTATGTGTTTTTTAAATTTATACATATGTTCTATATAATTCGATATAAGCCTGATAATGGGAGATAAGGTGAGATAATGGGAGATGAATATAAATAATGAGAGATAAGGAGAAATAATGGTAGAAAAGCAGAGATAAGTGTAGATAATGGGAGTTATGGTGAGATAATGGGAGATAAGGTGAGATAATGGGAGATAAGGAGAAATAATGGGAGATAAGGAGAAATAATGGGAGATAAGGAGAAATAATGGGAGATGAGCAGAGATAAGCCTAGATAATGGAAATTATGTAGAGATAATGGGAGGTAAGGAGAAATAATGGGGGATAAGGAGAAATAATGGGAGATAAGGAGAAATAATAGCATATATTTTATTACGTTAGGTAACATAACGAATAAGCAGTGACGATAGTAGTGAATCAAGTCCACGCGAGCGGAGCCGCGGGCATGGCTAGTAATATCTAAAAGGGGAATGAAATCTATAGTTTTTGAGCAATATTGTTTCAAGGAAAAGGGTTGGTTGTTGATATGTTGTATGGTTTTAACTGTATTTATTTCCTTATTTCCAATCATTACAAGTTCAAACTAATCACCTTTAGATTACAATTATTTTACAATCCTAGTATGAGATACAAAAATTTTCCATGGTTTATACAACGAAATAGAAAATAGTCATATCACATGGTCACTGAATAAAACTAAACGAAAGAATTTTTTTTCTTTATTAAGAACATTTCGTTTTATCAGGATAAAGAAAAAGTCCAAAAGGCAAATCTATAGAGAAAAAGGGGCAATAAAGAAATGATATAAAATAATAAGACTGAGCCAGGTAAAGAGCGTCGACAAATAGATCAAACCCGACGCGATCCGCAATTGAGTAGAAAGCTTTGGTAATGATCTCCTTTGAGCCGCCGGATGAGGCAGATATAAATTTGTGGCGCTCCCGCTAACTCCCCCGTTTTGGGGGCCAAAATGGCGCCTGACCGAGGGACCGTTGTCATGGAGACATGTTTCTTGGGGAGGTAGAATGTGATGCTGACTGAAAGAAATGTTTGTATTACTAAACAGTCTTAGAATTGGACGGGGATCGCCAAAAATATGCTGGGAGTTGTAGGAAGGCATTGGCGTGTTTTGTTTGTTCAGAAAAAGAAAACCATTTTATATTCAATATTTATAATTTTGAGTTTTGCAGATGAAAGAAGATGACCGAAGCTCCTACAATAACGTGGATCGAAATTTATCAAAAAAATCCACATTATATGACATGGCTAACTGACGGTATTTTGAATAGTTAGATGCGCAGCAGCAAATTAAATTCCTTCGATCAAATATTTTTATATTTTCGTAGTTTGAAACATAACGAGTTCACTAGCATTGTTTTATTCTAACTCCTAATTCATTATATATAATTAATTATATTAATAAATCAATTTTTTCTTTAGGGTCTGGAAATTTTTTAAAAACAAAATTTTAGGAAACAGATAGAGAACTAAAAAACTAGTTTAGTTAAATCTTGCCTAATCGCGGCCAAAATCTAGTTCTAGTTCATAATCCTAAATTAATCTCCAGCTGAATTAGATTGTTATCATCTGAACTAGTAGATACTTAAAAGTCATGATAAAATTTTCTTTTTCGAAAAGCCACTTTCCAGAAATTTATTTATTGAAAATTTTGTTTTAGATGATTTCATTTTCAAAAATTTATTCATTTAAAAACTTTATTTTAGCATAATTTGTATGTATGTAGTTTTTTTTCAATTTAAATATTTTGTTTTTCAAGAATTTCGTTATTTGAAAATATTTCTTTGGAAAATTATATTCTTTAAAATTTCATTTTTAAAAATTACTCATGGGACGATCATTTCCGATACAGAATTTTATCTAATATGATATTTTATGTAATGAAATTTTTTGTTAATCTAACAAAGATCTTTAATATTGTGTTTTTTTTATGGGTCTTGCACACGTGCTGCAGGGAGGTCCCTAAAGCGCTACAGGAGCGGCACGTGTTCGGAAAAAGCGCTTCACGTTGCTCTTGAATCGCTGTAAATTGTACTCGGTGGGAAACACAGTCCTGGGCAAATTATTCCAAAGGGATGATGTTCTCCATATAAAAGACTGTTTGAAAAGCGTTGTACGAGAAGTAACAAGCTGAACCTCATACGGATGTGAAGTATCAGCGTGATGTGTATTTCTAACATGCACCGCTCTGGGAGGAATTAAACGGGCCACATCCTCCGAACACTTTCCATGGAAATACTTGTAGAATAGGCTCAAGTCGCCAACCGTTCTTCGATGCTCCAGCGAATCAAGGCCGCCGGTTAGTTCCAGGTCTCCAATCAGACGAACAGCTCTTCTTTGAATAGAATCCAACAAATGCAGTGTATGCTTGGGAGCGGAGCCCCAAACATGGAAGCAGTATTCCATAGTCGGTCGAATTTAAGCTTTGTAAAGAATTAACAGTTGTTGTGGAGTGTAGAGCTTTCTGGTTCGAAATAATATTCTCAACTTTTGAGAAGCTCTCCTTGCTATGCCTGCAACATGCTCATGCCAGGACATATTAGCTCCCAAATTAACGCCCAACAAATTGAGCGACGATGTTAGAGGAATGGAGTGCCCCGCCATAACTATGTCGGGTTCACCAACATTAACTTTTTTAGAAAAAACTGCCGCCTGGGTTTTTGTAGCGTTAAATTCCACTAGGTTAATATCATCCCAAGATAAAATATCTTCCAGGTCTTTGTTAAGTTGAATGACTTCCTGCTGTCTGCGGATATTCGTCTGAGTAGCCGATGTCCGAGCATTCAAAGTGCATGAAGAGATAAGCGTACTGTCATCTGCAAAGCTGTAGATTGAATTCTCGGTCTTTTCCAGCAGATCGTTAATGTTGAGGTACACCGGCGTTGATAGTGAAGGTGTTAGAAAGAAATCCGTCGACTGCCACTCGTAAAGAACGCTCTCTGATTAAACATGAGAGCCAAAAACAGAACTTTTCAGACATATCATAAGAGCGTAGCTTAGCCAACAGCCCATCGTGCCAAACACGGTCGAATGCCTTGGATATGTCAAGAGCAACCCCTCGAGATTCTCCAAAGTGTTCAATTGCGTTGTCCCAAACGTGTGTTACATAAGTCAGAAGATCTCCTGTTGATCTATTTTTACGAAAGCCATATTGATGATCGCTAATAATGTTGAATCCTTCAAGATATTTTGTTTTTCAAGAATTTCGTTATTTGAAAATATTTCTTTGAAAAATTCTATTTTTTAAAATTTAATTTTTAAAAATTACTCATGGTACGATCATTTCCGATACAGAATTTTATGTAATATGATATTTTATATAATGAAATTTATTGTTAATCTAACAAAGCTCTTTAATATTGTGTTTTTTTTTTTTTTTTTTTTTATTGGTCTAGCACACGTGCTGCAGGGAAGTCCCTAAAGCGCTCCAGGAGCGGCACGAGTGCGGAAAAAGCGATTCACGTTGTTCTCGAATCGCTGTAAATTGTACTCGGTGGGAAACACAACGCTGGGCAAATTATTCCAAAGGGATGACGTTCTCCATATAAAAGATTGCTTGAAAAGCGTCGTACGCGGAGTAACAAGCTGAACCTCATACGGATGCGAAGCACCAGCGCGACGTGTATTTCTAACATGCACCGCTTTGGGAGGAATGAAGCGGGATACATCCTTCGAACACTTTCCATGAAAATACTTGTAGAACAAACTCAAGTCGCCAACCGTTCTTCGATGTTCCAGCGAATCAAGGCCGCCGGTCAATTCCGGGTCCCCAATCAGACGGACCGCTCTTCTCTGAACAGAATCCAACAAATGCAGTGTATATTTGGGAGCGGAGCCCCAAACGTGGGAGCAGTATTCCATAGTTGGTCGAATTTGGGCTTTGTAAAGAATTAACAGTTGCTGTGGGGTGTAAAGCTTTCTGGTTCTAAATAATATTCCCAATTTTTGAGAAGCTCTCCTTGCTATGCCTGCAACATGTTCATGCCAAGACATATTTGCTCCCAAACTAACGCCCAACAAATTGAGCGACGATGCTAGGGGAATGGAGTGCCCCGACATAACTATGTCGGGTTCAGCAACGTTAACTTTTTTAGAAAAAACTGCCGCTTGGGTTTTTGTAGCGTTAAATTCCACTTGGTTACTGTCACCCCAAGATAGAATTTCTTCCAGGTCTTTGTTAAGTTGAACGACCTCCTGCTGTCTGCGGATATTCGCCTGAGTAGCCGATGCCCCGAGCGTTCAAGGTGAATGAAGAGACAAGCGTACTGTCATCTGCAAAGCTATAGATTGGATTCCCGGTCTTTTCCAGCAGATCGTTAATGTAAATGAGAAAGATAGTAGGAGACAGTATGGAGCCCTGGGGCACACCGGCGTTGATAGTGAGGGTGTTAGAAAGAAATCCGTCGACCGCCACTCGTAAAGAACGCTCTGAGAGCCACAAACAGAACCTTTCAGACATACCATAAGAGCGCAACTTAGCCAACAGTCCATCGTGCCGAACACGGTCGAATGCCTTGGATATGTCAAGAGCAACCGCTCGCGATTCTCCAAAGTGTTCAATTGCGTTGTTCCAAACATGTGTTACATAAGTCAGAAGATCTCCTGTTGATCTATGTTTACGAAAAACCATATTGGTGATCGCTAATAATATTGAATCGTTCAAGATATTTTAGAAGATGCTCATTGATAACCTTTTCCATGACTTTCGATATTATTGAAAGCAGTGCAACTGGTCGGTAGTTATTTGGCAAGGTCTTCTTACCTTTTTTAGGTATCGGCTGAACCGTGGCACATTTCCAGCAGGACGGAAATATTCCCTTTCTGTAGGATAGGTTAAAAAGTCTACAGAAAACTGGTGTTAGTTCCCTTGCACAGTTTTTGAGAGCTATGGCAGGTATTCCGTCAGCGCCAGAAGCCTTCTTGGTGTCTAGCTTCATTAAAATACGCTTTATGATGCGCTGTCTGAAGACAACATCGGGCATCCTTGACTGCAATAGGGTAGTAGGTGGTGTTTTTCCTTGGAAATCGACAGTAGAATGTGAAGCAAAGAGTTCAGCCAACAAGTTCGCTCTCTCAACAGGTGTGGTTGCAATGGAATTATCTGGCCGTGTGAGTGGTGGTATGGTGGATTTGGTAAAGTTTTGACTAACTGCCTTAGCGACTGCCCAAAAGGACCTGGAATTGTTGGGACAAGCGAGAAGTTTGTTTCTAATTCGTTGATTGTGTGCCTCCTTGGTTTCGTCGATAATTCCCTTGCATCTGTTCCGGGCATGAACAAAGATATTTCGATTTAAGGTATTAGGATTTTTCACGCCATTGTCGGTAGGCAATATGTTTAGAAGCAACAGCTTCTTTGCATTTTCGGTCGAACCAAGGTTTGCCGTTGGAGGAGCATTTCTTCGAAAAAGGGATGTAAGCTTCCATACCAGCCAAAATAGCATCGGAGACCTCCCTGGCGCAGTCAGATGGGTTATCGGATCGAAAACAAACGTCCATCCAAGGGAAAGTTCGAAAGTATTCCATGAGATCTTCCCATTTAGCAGATTTGTAGTGCCAAATCTTGCGCGGCCTAGGCGCCTCTCTGTCACTGATTGGCAGGATACTCGATGTCGAAAGCAGTTTATGGTCGGAAGAACCTAACGACGGATTTACGGTGACCGTGTAAATCTCCGGATTGGTGGTTAAAAACAGATCAAGAAGACTGGCGAACTCCCCGTCTCGATCAGGGATCCGTGTTGGTTCGTCAATAAGCTGAGTTAAGCCATAACTGATTGAGAATGATTCAGCTTCACGACCTTGTTCGTCGGTAGTATTTGAATATTTGAGCCAGTTGATATTGTGGACATTAAAGTCGCCCAGGATGGCAATTTCGGCACTTGGATAGTTACTTTGTAAATAATCGATGGTGTCTGCAAGAGAAGCGAAAAGTGTTACATGCATACAAAGCAGTTTTCATTTTGCCTTGGTCTGTATAGTAAAATTATGTAAAAATATAGTAATTATGAGAGTTTGCTTTCATTAGATCAAAATATTTGTTAGGTGCTATGCTAAGTAAACTATTAATTTGCTTATAGAAAATTAGGATAAAATATTGTTTTACTTTAAAGTATCATTCTCAAACGTAACTACATGCTTTACATAATAGGATATTAATAACCAAGGTGTAGTCAAATACTTTTATTGCTCAAGCGTTTTTGAATTCTGAGCTGCATGGTACCTTATAGTACCAGCATTTTGAGATAATTTTATCACTATTTATTAAACAATATTACTTTAACTGTTTTTCTTGTTACAGTCAGTCAAGTAAGAACGTGTCGGCAATAATTCATTTTTGGTAGATGTGATTCTAGCGATTCAACAAAAAATCGATAGAGAGACCTTTGTCTACTATGCATTTTAGTAAAAGTATCAATCACGTAAAATCCCAAATGGCTTACTTGTTTGCGCGTCGGTTCAAGGCAGTCTTTCTTTGTTCCCATCCAAAGGGGCCTAAAATAACATATTCCGCGGCCACTAAAAGTATTAAAAAGTCGGGTGTCGTTTGTGAAGAAGTGGTTAAAATTATTTTAACGAGACGTAAAATGACGACGACTTGCCAAAACGTAGCTCAGTAGGCAAAGTCACACCGAAAGTCGAAAAATGAATCGTGTCTTTGTTTTCACTGGATCAGAAATTGACGCTGCGTCAAGGAGCGGCAAAATTAAGAAAATTGGGTTTTAATGTGTCTCATGAGACCATTCGACAACATCTTCGTGCTCATGATATTAAATTCCGAAGCACGTTGAAGAAACCTTTGCTGGACAAAAATCACGTCGCGAAGTGGTTCGCTAGAGTGGCCCTCATAATCGCCGGACGGCAACCCTATTGAAAAAGTTTGGTCCTTTGTAAAAAGAAAGCTCAAAGGAAAGACTCTGAGGACTTTGACTCAGTTGTCTCGCGAGATTCGAAACATTTGAAAATCATTGCTGAAAATCTCGTCGGCAGCGTGCCTCGAAGATGCCAGGCGATTATTGATACAGAAGGCGATTGGACAACTTACTAAGGTAATTGTGCCGTTGTTAACACACCTAAGAATAAATTGATGGCAAAAAATGTTCTCGAAACACATTTTTTCAAGGATACGAGCGATCACGTCTTACCTGACAGACTGTATATCCATCACAATCATGCTACATATGCTCTCTTTATTTGTTTTATCTTTTCTGTGTGGTTGTTGCCGAAGATAACGTTAGCAAAAAAAATAATTACTCATTTCCGGGATAATTAATAAAAAAAAACCTGAAAAAAATATGTTGCCAAATAGAGAGAACAAGAAGTTCATTTAATAAGCTTTCTTTTTATATATGAAACAGTTTCACATGTAAATACATACTAGATAAACTAGTTTCTAAGTTACCTTAATAATAAAATTATCTTTACCTATATGAGGTGTTTCATAAAAACGGGATACTTTATTAAAATTGCTTACGTATCCCTGTTTTAGTGTTTAAACTTCCAATTTATCAGGAAGAATTAACCTTCTGGGGTACAATCACTTCTTTTCTCAGTTAAACATAAAATTACCTTTTAAAAAGAGTACAAAAAACAAAAATGCATCGTCAGTTCTCATATCTCTAGAGCTTTTCCTATGCTAAACTCATTTTGTGAATAACACATATCTTACCAAAGCCTTAATTCTTTACTTGTTGGAAATGAAATTCTTGAGTGCTTAATATGAGAAAATTTAATATGTCAGGCGAACTGAAATCGACCCACTACGTTGGAAATACTATACCGTTTATAATTAAAATTTTTGATGAGAGCGGCTATCATCTCTGTATTGTTATTATTATGGTTCTTCTTTCTCACATTTGGTCATTGTGGTTCCATGTTTGGCTGACGGGCCCAAGCCAAGTCAGCACAAAAGCTATTACAATGTTTTCAAAATCACTGACTTCTGAATGTTTCTGTGTACGTTTGTGTTGACTCCTAATTGTACTAAGTGTGGCGTGAATGTTGTTGGTATAAGGCCTGTGGCTGATATGACTAGGGGGACAATGATGACCTTTTCTTGTTTCCATAGCCTTTTTATTTCTGTTGCAAATTTTTTCTGTGTATTTCGTTTGGATGTTTGTGTCGTTGGGGACAGCTATGTCAATTAGATAGGTGACACTGAACAGTAATATCGGGTCTATTTTCGGAGACTGTTTTATCTGTATGGGCACTGATGTCCCAGTAGAGCTTGTAATCTTTAATTTCAAGTATGGATTGTAGTAGACATCTGTGTTTTGTATGAGTTTGTATGTTGTGACTAGTGCTTGATAAACTACTTTTGCCGCGTCATCTCTGGCTATGTATTCTGTTCCGGCTAATATTTTACATCCGCTTGTTATGTGTTCGATCGTTTCTTTATGCTGGTGGCATTTCCTGAATCTGTCTTCTGTAATAGTTGGGTTTTTTTTTATTTATTATTATTATTATTTGTATAAAAAAGACAAATCCGACGCGACAACTCTAGGTGGTGAAGATCACTTCTCACACCCGTTCGGTTGGTAATTATCAACCCAACTCATCTGCTTGAGCAATCTAAAAGAACCAAGGGTAACTGCCCTTTACAACTCTATTGCAAGCGAATAAGGCGAGATACAGCATGCTGGTATCTTCAGGTTTTCTAGGAATATGTTCTTAATTCCTCCTACAATTCAAATGATGTACCACCATTGTTACCGAGTGTCGTGGGAATAGGGTGCGAAATTCGTGGTTTAAATCGTGATACTTGGAAAATTTTAACTGCTCTATTCGCTTTAGCACGTAGGTATCGAAAATTCAATATTAATTTATTTTTGTTGATTTATTGAAAAGTACTGTATCAGATTTGATAGTTTGCAAACGTCTTGTGGTCGATAAGGCAAATTCCAGTAGATACTGGATCTGTGATTTTCCACAACCTACTCTTCCAGGAGATAAAACTTGGAAATTAATCGTCAATATCGTATAAATGGTCAAAACGGTAATGTAAGATATGAAGCGCGACGTTGTAATGATGAAAGAACATTAACTGGGAACGTTGAAGTTATGTACATAAGTGATTCTAGTCCATGGTTGTATGTACGACACTTGGTGTTCGTCAGGTAGGTAAATCGACTACAATACATGTATGAATAATACCATCCTGATGGGCTAGTGTAAAACCCTCGGTTTTCAACTTAAACCTTTTTAACTGTAGAAAAGTAAATGTTAGTTTTTTCAACAGCTACAAGGAAATGATGTTTCTATAAAACACTCCATGTTCTGAATTTTTTATACACTGTTTATAAAATTGTTCTGTTTTGCAGTTTTAACTCTATTAACATTAGGGTGTTCTAAACCAAGAATGTTAATCTCGCTATTTGGTTGTTTATAAAATTGTTCTGTTTTGCAGTTTTAACTCTATTAACATTAGGGGGTTCTAAACCAAGAATGTTAATCTCGCTATTTGGTTGTTCGATAACGTCTCTAAAGTTTGTTGCCAGACCAAGTTCTTCCGCAGTGCCTTCGGTATCCCTAAACAAAAATCCTCCTACTCCTCTCTCTTGATGGCCGCAGACCATCTCCAGGAGAAAATGCGAACCCTTTGCAACCTTGCACGCTAGTTCAACCAGACTTCCACTTTGATGGTGTGGAAAGTATATTCGAGGAGCAGAATGACGAGAGGATGGCGACTTCGATTTTTTGTTCACAATGTTTGATAACTTTATATTTTCTAGATGTTGACGATACCGTTCCCTGTCGAGCTTGATAATGGCACTTTTAACTAATCCAAATTCTATATCAATATATCACGTGTATTCTTAAACTACTCTAAGGGATTGATGTAGATCTCGTACTGAAATTTAAGATCATCTGTATAAAATAGATGAGCGACATATATATATATATATATATATATATATATATATATATATATATATATATATATATATATATATGTATATATATATATATATATATATATATATATATATATATATATATATATATATATAAATATATATATATATATATATATATATATATATATATATATATATATATATATATATGTATATATATATATATATATTATATATATATATATATATATATATATATATGTATATATATATATATATATATATATATATATATATATATATATATATATATATATTTAAGGGTCTGTTACAGCTAATGCTGTCTCCCTTCTCTCAACCTCGCGTTCCATTCTCTTCGATCTTCCCAGTCTCCTTCCTGTGACCCTCTGTCTTCCATTGCCTCATCGACGTCATCTCGCCATGAGCGCCTAGGTCTTCCCTTCTTTCTTCTTCCAATTGGACTTCATTCTGTGATTTTCTTAATCCACCTTCTGTCGTCGCTTCTCCTTACGTGACCATACCATTTCAATTTTTCTTCTATGGCATGTACTGCGTCTTTTGTTATTCCCATTAGCGCTCTTATTTCCTTGTTCCTATTCCTATCAGTCCGGGTCACCCTAAAACACCTTCTCCAACATTCCATCTCTACCGCGTTTATTTTTGATTTATATTTCTTGTTAATGGTCCATGTTTCTGACCCGTATGTCATGATACTTTCAATGATTGTTCTGTATATTCTGACTTTGTTTGCTTTCGTTATGTGCTTATCTCATAATATTAAGTTTAACTGTCTGATGCAGGTTTTCGTTTGTCCCAGTCTCGATTTCATTTCTCCTTTGGATGTTGCTTCTCTTGTTATTATGGTGCCCAGGTATTTAAATTTTCCAGTTCCTTTAATTGTTATGTTCTCTTAAATTTCTAGATCTTCTATTTCTCCTGTTTTAGTTGTTAGCTATTCCGTCTTATTAAAGTTTATGTTTAGCCCAACTTTGTCATACTCTTCCTTCAGTTTCCTCACCATATAGCTGAGATCTTCTTCGTCCTGTGCCATGACGACTTGGTCATCTGCGAAACTCAAGCTGTATAAGTAGTCATCTCTTACTGGGACTCCCATACCTTGACATTTATTCTTCCAGTTTTTTAGAGTCTGTTCCAGGTAGATTTTAAACAGTGTCGGAGAGGTTGTGCACCCTTGTAGTAGTCCTTTCATTGTTCTAATTTTGGCTCCTAATTTGCTACCAATTTTTACTCTGTTAATATTATTTCTATATATCGCTTTTACTGCTTTTATTAATACTATGTCGATTCCCATGTTTGACATTGCTTTCCAGAGCTGACTTTTAGCGACTGAATCGTATGTTTTTCTTATATCGATGGAAGCTAGGTGGATTTCTCTGTTTTTGGCTAGTTTTTTTTTCATCAGTTGCTTGACTGTATATATGTGATCAATACAGGACTTCCCAGCCGTAAATCCCTATTTCGCCTTTTATATTGTATTCTATCTTATTCTTAATTACTTTCCCATACGCTTAAAATGATGCCTCTATAGTTTTCACATTTCCTTCGGTCACCTTTTTTAAAAATTGAGACTATGTGCACTTCGGTCCATTCATTAGGTATTCTTTCTCTATTTATAGCCCTGTGAAATTCATTGACCATTCCTCCTGGTCCAGCTGCTTTTCGGCTTTTCAATGATTTTATGGCCTTCTTTACGTCCTCATATTTTATCTCTACCTCCTCATGTTCGTTTTGTTGTTCGTCATCTTCGTCTCTGTTCAAGAGCCCTGGTCTGTCTTCTGTTAGTAGTTTTTTATAATAGTTATCCCATTGGCTTCCTTGAATGTATTGTATACGGGATTTTTCTTTCAAGTTTATTTTCATAGCTCTAATCGTTCTCCATGCCTCCGTACTTCGTGTTCCACCTATATAGAGTTTGATGTTTTGACATGCTTTTGCCCATTTCTCGTTCTTCTCTTTATTTATTAATCTTTTCGTTTCTCCATTTTTCTCTCTATACCTTCTTAAGTCCTCCTCTGACTTGGTATTCATCCATTTCTCATAGAGTTTCTTGTTTTCTCCGATCGCATTTTTCGTTGTTTCATTAATACTGTGGAGAATCACAGTATTCCACTTAGAGCAACTGAAAAAAGAAACCAAATATAGAATAAAGCTGGACTTAATGAGTCACCGTGAAAGACATCTTTTAAAAGTAACTGGCTAGTAATAATAAATTTAGATTTTCAGAGCCATATTAGACGTTGTATGCAGTTCATAAGAAAAGGCGGAACCTGTAGTAATCCTAACAGGTGAAGGATCAGTTCGTAAGATGTTTTGTAGGATACTTTCAACCCATGTCTTTTGTATTGCACGGAGTCCTGTAGGGTACAGAAGAGTTTCATTGAAAATTTCAGACCCTTTTTTTCCCTCTACGAGTAAGTATTTTGTAACAAATGTTTTGGTTTATTGTTTTTGCGATTGGTCAAGCAGCCCTTTTTGGAAAAATTACCGCTATGTCCTCGAAATACACTTAGGAATTGGTGGTCCTTTATTCAGTTAGTTGTTAAATATTCTAGCTAGATATTCGTGGATACTCGAGAACTTTTTGTGTTTATGCGTAATAGAAAATATAATACTTTGTTTTCTATTTTTTATTTTAAGTTACGATAAGGCATTTCTTCTTTGTATGACTGTAATTTAGCATACTACAATGAGAGAATAATTTTAGCTACAGATAAATTGTATTCCGGGATAATTTAAAAATAGAAAAATGTGAATTTTAATAGTTTTATGGGAATTTTCTGAGTGCAATATAGTCTTGTGGAAATTTGTTCTATTATTTGAAGGATGGGAGCCCATAAGTTATTATTTTAATCTTTAAAATATTTAATCGCATTTCTTGGAATAAATTATTGGTTAGCGTAAAAAAGACATCCTCACTTAGATGTTTACTTGACAACTTATATTTGTATGGGAAGAACTGTAGTACACTAATAGGTTGATATAAAACACCCACTGTTTTTGACAGATAAATAATATATTTTAGGACTGATACATATTAGTGGAAATTAGTGGTCAAGAACGTCTGTCGATTAGGCTACATATTTCATAATGATCAGGTAAAGAGAAGTCTAACAATATTGGGATTATAATACTGCCCATATTTTAACAAAAATATAATCAGTACATGTCTTAATTTACATTCAATTATAGAGTTACTACTCTCACCTAATCTAATATCTAAATCGTAATCATTCCCCACAAAGATTCTTTAATGCCCGTAAAATAATTTAATAATATTTAATCTGGTGAAAAACTTCCAAATTCAATAGTTATTGTTGAGGATTAACTTTTTAGTATAAATATCGTTAAACACAACCATGGTTACTTTGGAATTTTGATATTTTTCATATGAAGAGAAATTTTAGTGGTATGTAATAGTGAAATGATTATATAACTTCTATCAATTAGAACAAAAGTTGTGAGAGAAAAATATAATTATATTCTTTCTCTAAGTTTTTACAAGCGACCACTAAATGGCGCTATTGAGATGTGACATTACCATTGTTGTTAAATTTGACATTTGTTGTTGTCAAAACAGTGGCAGATGCAGTGCCCGAGTAGTTTGTTTACAGTGAGCGTTTAAAAAAAACGGTTTTTGTGAACAAAAGAAAATTTCACTCGAAGGTTTTCGTTGGATGATTATTTACGATTTTAGTAAAGACCTAACTCAACAACATTGCCTCGATTCGCTTCGTTCAACTTTTGGTAATGAATCACCATCAGGAAAGACTGTTTACAATTGGTTTGCAGAATTTCGTCATGGTCGTGTTTCCGTCAACGATGAATTTCGTGAAGGTCGACCAAAATCGGTTGTTGTTCCAAAAAACATCGATGCTGCACACAATATATTTGAAGATGGTCGGCATGTGACTTACTGTGAGATAGGGGCATCCTTAGGCATATCGAAGATTGCAGTACATTCGATTTTGCTTGAACATTTAACTGTGAAAAAATTGATGGATTTTGACCGAAACTCAAGAACAGGCTCATGTTAATTGGTGTAAGGAAATGCTCAAAAAATTCGACCGAGGGCATGCAAAATCCGTATGCAACATCGTAACAGGAGATAAAACTTGTGTGTATTTGTAGGGATGCAGAAACTAAGCAACAAATAACTGTTTGGATGTTCCAAGATGAACTGAATCCTACAAAAGTGGTTCGTTCGCGAAGTACTTCCAAAAAAAAAACTATCGCTTGTGTCTTTGATTATACTGAACATGTTGCAACCATTGCTTTAGAGGATCGAAGAACAGTTAATGCTGAATAGTATACAACAATTTTTAAACAATCGTTACATACAAAAATGGATCGGTAGGGATGGATTCATTCAGTGGCCCCCTCGATCATGTGACTTAACACCTTTAGACTTCTTTTTGTGGGGCTACATTAAAGATCGTGTTTATGTAAATCCCCCTACAACACCAGTAGATATGGAAAATAGGATACAGGATGCGTGCAGGACAATAACGCCCTTTATGCTAAGGAAAGTGAAGGAAAATATAGTAAAATGACTAAACATGTGTATTCAAGCAGACAGGCATATTTTTTGAACATTTATTACGTCATAATAATTAACCATAAGATAAGTTAAACTATATTAAAGTATTATTAACTATTTGTTTATATTTTCATAATAGCATAAGTGTACGAGGCTGGTTTGAAAAGTCCGTGCAAAAATAAAAACTACTTATGTGTTTGGGGTAAACCTTTTTTATTTTTCGACGTAGTCTCCTTTTAGGCTTATACACTTCGTCCAACGATGTTCTAGTTTGTTGATCCCTTCCGAATAATAGGATTTGTCCAAGTCTGCAAAATATCCATTAGTGTCTGCAATCACCTCCTCGTTTGAATAAAATCTTTGTCCCGCCAGCCATTTCTTCAAATTGGGGAACAAATAGTAGTCCGAGGGAGCCAAGTCTGGAGAAATAGGGGGGATGTGAAACGTGTTGGAATCCTATTTCCATTAATTTTGCGACCACAACTGCTGCTGGTGCGTTGTCGTGATGGAAAAGGACTTTCTTGTGGGCCAATCGCGGGCGTTTTTCTTGCAGCTCGGTTTTCAAACGGTCCAATAAGGATGAATAATATTCACCTGGAATAGTTTTACCCTTTTCCAGATAGTCGATGAGGATTATCCCTTGCGAATCCCAAAAGACAGTCGCCATAACCTTTCCGGCCGAAGGAACGGTCTTCGCCTTTTTTGGTGCAGATTGCCCCTTGGTAACCATTGTTTAGATTGTTGTTTGGTCTCAGGAGTATAGTAATGTATCCATGTGTCATCCACAGTGACGAAACGACGCTTAAAGTCCTCCGGATTCTTCTGGAACAGCTGCAAACTATCCTTGCAACACTTCACACGATTCCGTTTTTGGTCCGCGGCACCCATCTTGCGGATAGCTTTCTCATGTCCAAATGTTTATGCAAAATATTATGTACCCGTTCAGTCGAGATGCCCACAGCACTAGCAATCTCACGCACCTTAACTCTTCTGTCATCCATCACCATATCATGGATTTGATTAATGATTTCTGGAGTCGTAACCTCCACAGGCCGTCCAGAACGTTCAGCGTCACTTGTGCCCATATGGCCAGTCCGAAAATTTTGAAACCACTTATAAACTGTTCTAATCGAAGGTGCAGAGTCACCATAATGTTTATCAAGCTTCTCTTTAGTCTCCTGAGGCGTTTTGCCTTTCATAAAGTAATGTTTAATCACCACACGAAATTCTTTTTCGTCCATTTCTTGAAACTCACTCGACTTCCTTGATTCACACGAATGCCAAACACAAAGAAATAGACCAATATGGCTGAAACTTGGTGTGCGTTCATTCAAGAGATGCTACTAACTAAACATGACCTCGATACGCGCCGGTGGTGCCATCTCTCGGACTTTGCACGGACTTTTCAAACCAGTCTCGTATTAAAAACAAGGGTAAAAAATTGAAAAATTCAAAATAAATCGAAAACTATTAAATAGATATATGACATACTTAATAAAAATTGGAGGATTTTGTAAAATCTATCAAAAAAAAAATAATATACAGGCTGTGCTATTTAAAAAATTTGAGATTTTTCAATTTAAAATAGTCGAAATGCATAAATTTATTTTGAAGACCCTGTAGCATCTAACTGAAATTTCTTTACATATATCTTTTTTCTTTTCATCTCTATAGAACGCTAGTACCAATTATGAATATTCAAACTTCAGAAACAATGGCGCTACTGGCAATTTTTTATACAACTGAACATTTTTTATAAAAATTAAAATATTAGAAAAACTACTAGGTTTAGGTATATAACATTATTAATAATAAAGTTATAAAATTTTACGCAGTTAAAAACACATATGTTATATCGGCCACACTTTTTTCCAGTACCCTGTATACTCAAAAATAATTTTAAACTCTGCACCTTAACATTCCCTAAAACTATTGTATTTAACATTTTTTCATCATTCCCGAAACAAATGAGATAATGAACTTTACTCTATCGTTGACTCATCCTGTACACAGTAAGGAGAGTATATTTCCTAAAAACTTCCCAACTTGAAAACCTAGATCTAGTAACTTTTTTTGTTCGCAAAATACTCTAATCGTGTAAGAACATGCACCCTAAAATAATAAGCCATATTTTAAGCGAGATACAAACTTGATTTGAGAATGAGATGTTTCGTATCAATATTAATAACCGGTCAAGTGCAAGTTGGACTTGCGCAATTAGTTTTCCGTACGTTGATTGCTTTTAAAATAAAAAAATTTTGTTACTTAGGTATAAAATGATCAATGACTTCACAGAACACATCCCAAATGAGTTTTCAACAATTTTTTTTCCGATCTTTACTGAAAACTAATGGCCTTGAAAATTTTTTTATATACCAGATAATTATTAAAGATCATGGCAATGCAAAACTGGCAATTAGTGATAATTTTCGTTCCATCTACACCGGCACCGTGTAAAGAATATTCCAGAGTTTTTTAAAAATGTTTTGAACAGAGAGATCGAGATAAGGACAGCGATTTTTTAAGCGAACTTTTAAGATATTTAATAAGAAATATTTTACAAAAAAATAAACATTTAAAGTACGAATAAACAATTAAAAATGATAAGTTTTAGCTCTTTTTTTATCAATACTTGTATCTGTATCTCTTACAACAGATCAACAGTAGTCTCCTAGCATGTTCTGGTCCCAAAAACCTTGATAATTTTGCTCAAATAATTTTATATCCTAATGAAACCGCTCGCCATGCTCATAACTAATAATTCCAAGGTTTTCCAGAAAAAAATCCAGATGGGAATGAAAAAAATAAATTTTAAAGGACATGTTCACACCCATCAGTTCGTAATTCTGCAATAAATTTGCAACGATCTCTTGATAATTGTCATTTTTTCTGTTACCTGAAAAATCACGAACAGGTTTGAAGGAATTCCAGGCAGCCTTTTCAACGTCCGTCAAATGGCTCTTAAATGTTTTATCATCCAAAATTTTCCTGATTTGAAGACATAAATATTCCTTCTTTTAATTTAGCCTCAGAAAGATTCGTGAACACACTGCATAAATACAGAAACGCTGGCCCTGTCTTATTCAAAGCTTTGACAAAATTTTTCATTAAGCCTAACTTAATGTGCAGCGGTGATAATATAATTTTTTTTTTGGGTTAACCAAACATGTATTTTTAATGTTGATTTTACCTGGAACATATTCTTCTAATAGGCCAAATTTCTTTGCCCTCGAGTCCCATAAGCACAAGAAGCAACAGTACTTTGTGTAGCCGCCTTGCAAACCTAAAAGCGTACCGATGACTTTTAAGTCACCACAGATATGCCAATTGGGACATTCATATTTGATCATTTTAATTAATATGGACATTGTTTCATAGGTTTATTTACAATTTACTGCATGATCTATTGGGATAGAAGGCTTTTTATTTCCGTTGTGCAAAAGAACAGCTTTGAGGTTTCTCTTCGAGGAATCGATAAAAAGGCGCCATTCTTGTAGGTTGTATGGTTGTTTCATTCCTTCAAACAGTCCATTAACATCATGACAATAACAAAAATTCATTTTCTTTTGTAAAAAAAAAACAGCATAGGTCTTACTCCTGCAGAGATAAATACTAACTCTTGTGTCAGGATCAAGCAACTTCCACTGCTGCAACTTTGAGGCAAGTAATTCTCTTTTAGACTTAGACAACTACAAATCTCTTATAAGATCGTTGAGTTCAGACTGAGTTATCAAATGCGGACTGTCCTCATCGCCGACAAAATTATCCGAGCTGGACTGCTCACTGTCACTACTCTGGTGCAGTAGAATAGTGCTCGACGTAGCTGTGACATTTCGGGTCCGGTCATTTCTGCCGGATGGTGTAGGAACTGGCAAATCTTTTGAATGAGGCACAGGCTTAGACACTGCTTTTCGAGTTGAAACCAGAAGTTTTAGTCAAGCAAAAGTAACAGTTGGTGCGTGGTTTGTTGACTCTCTCCAGATCATCGGTTTACCAAAGTTCAAAGATCTGTTTTTACCTGAATACCAGTAGTCGAGGACCAGTCTGCAGTTTGTACAAACCACATGAGGAACCCAATATTTCTCTTGATGTGACACCGGAAATCCAAAATAATGTAAATAGGCGTTTTGCAGGGAGTTTGTGATAGAATAGTCTCAATTTAACTGAACAGTTTTGCCACAAACGTAGCAAAAACGGTTTGGATTAATTTTACACATTCTAGACGACATTTTAGAACAATCTTTCGTATGTGCTTCACTTCGTTGTTTATATAATCAAACAAAGAAATCATTACAACTACTGCGGGTACATGAGAAGCACAAACGGTTTTATCTGAGAATTATGACGTGCTAGCGGAAAACAAAAATACTTTATTAACTAGCCTACTTAGCCTATTTAAAAAATATATGTTTCGTTCGATGAACAAAAATAAGTATTTTTTTTGTAAACTAATGTTATTGGTCGTAAGGTGTTTCGTAAATATGTTTTTGTTTATCTATGCCAGAAATAATCTACGATGGTGATTATACGTTTTTTTATTTAATAACTATTACACAATCATACATATGCGACTACTAAAGGTACATTTTCTCTAATCTTACTCACGGTCGACGCTTGTGAATTACACAAAACTAAAAGGAAATTTAAGTTGCAAAACCGGTAGAACTAAATGCGTGCATAATTAGAAGCAACGAGCCGTGTAGGGCTTAAGGGATGTACGAGACGGCAGCTTCCGTGCCCTTCGCCTTGGCACCGACCGCTCCTTTTGGCGGTTGATTTATGAAAGTTCGCAAAACAAGTGACGTGAATTACCATGTTGGAGAAGCGTGTCTTCCTAAGATTAATTATCCACCCACGTCGCGAATATACGCTACTTGATATCATAATGGACCGAAACGCACCTATAAAATATCTTTCCTGAAAAAAATACGGCAGAAACATAACGACTTTAGTTGAAAATGGAAAACAAACTTTGTGTTTTTTTAAGTCTCATATTTAAATTAACAAAAAAATTTTTCATAAATTGCGAATTTTCTTATAACAATATCCATTTCGATAGTACAATGCAATCAAACTCATCTACAAGTTACATATGATTCCTGTAGTAAACAGGCGAAGTAAAATTACAGTAAGAACTTTTACAGGGATATTTGTTTAAGTGTCTCACCTAATTCACTATTTACTAGTACTAACCTTAGTTTTTTATGAGGAAGCCAAATATCATAACAAACTATTTGTCACTTGTCAAATTTGACTGATCACAAAGACAATCAAGATTTTTTTAAAAGGCACCCTCTACATATGAGCACATCATTAACTTCTTCTTAAAGTGCCTATTCGGTTCGAATGTTGGCAATCATTCTGGTTATTATTACTTTATCCACTGCAGCTCTAAAAAGACCGGTAGTATTTGTTGAGAACCAATTTCGCAGATTGTCTAGCCAGGAGATGCGTCTGTGACCTAGTCCCCTTTTTCCAAATACTTTTCCTTAGAGTATTCGCTGTAGTAATCCATATCTGTGGGGATTTCTTATTTTGTGTCCTAAATACTCCAATTTTCCTGCTTTAACAGTTTCCATAATGTCCAGTTTCTTGTTCATGCGACATAAAACATCCTCGTTGATAATATAGTCAGTATAAGAAATTTTCAAAATTCGGAGATATAGTCATAATTCAAATTCTTAGAAGGCGCTCCAGTCAACGTCCAAGATTCCACACCATAAAGAAGGACACTGAAGACATAACATCTTAGGAGTCTCATTTTCGTGCTCAATTTTATTGCTGCGCTTTTGAAACGTGATGTCATTTTAAGGAACACTGGTCTAGCTTTTTCGATACGGCAACGAATTTCCTATGAATGATCCCATTGTTCGTCTATCATTGTACCTAGATATGAGTTTTGTGGAGTTCTTTGTATTTGTTGATTGTTAACCATCAACAAGGTAGCAGGAACCGGAGACTTGCTGATTACCATGTACTTTGTTTTGTTGATATTAAGTTCGAGGCCGTATCCATTACTGACTTCGTTTATTTTTGTCTTAAGATGTTGTAGACCTTTTAAGTTATCAGCCATAAACCGCCGTATCGTCAGCATAACGAATGTTATTTATTCGCTCCCCGTTAAGCAGTATTCCTTCATCAGCCTCTTCCAGTGCCTCTCTGAAGATTTGCTCAGAGTATATATTAAACAATAGTGGAGACAAAACACAACCTGCCTTACTCCACGTTCAATCGATATTGTTTCTGAGCGCTCTCCTTCTGCTTTAATAAATGCCATCTCGTTCCAGTAGAGGTTGCCAATAATCCGCAGATCCTTTCCATTTAGCCCAAGATCTTTCAGAATTTCGACCATTTTGTGATGTTGGACTCTATCAAAGGCCTTTTGGTAGCCGATCAGGCACAAATATACGTCGTCATTAATGTCTCTACATCGCTGAATCAAAACCTGCATAGAAAACACGGCCTCTCTGGTTCCCATGGCATCCCGAAAACCGAATTGTGTAGCTGACAAGTTTTCTTCACACAACTTATATGTTCTTCTGTGAATGATTTTCAGAAATGTTTCTAAAAGATTGCTTATGAGGCTAATTGTTCGATATTCTCCGCATTTTTTAGCGCCTGCATTTTTTAGGATCGTTATAAACTCAGACTTTAACCAGCTTTCTGGGATTCTGCTTAAATCATAGATTTTATTGTAGATCACCGTAGACCACTTAATCTCATTCTCATCTAAGAACTTGAGACACTCCCCATGGAATTCATCGGGATCAGTGGCTTTTCCATTTTTTAGTTGATTTATTACAATGCGCACTTCATCGTTGGTAATACAGGGTCCAAACAAGCCTATTGAGCATTGTGGCTGATCTAGTCTTGCATCAGAAAATAACTCTGTAATATAGTCTTGCCGTATCTTCACTTTCTCTTCTTTATCGATAACAACGTTTCCTTGATGATCTATTAAACGTCCATTTGGTTTCGTTCTCCATTCACTAGTTAAGGCTTTCATTTTTCGACAGGTATTAAAGCTATCTTACTTTCCCAACAACTTCTCTATCTCTTTACATCTTTCACCATTCCACCTATCTTAAGCTGTTCGAATTTCTTCCTGTATTTATGTGTGTAGTCTGCTATATTCTGTTTTATTACCTCTGTTTTTGTGTAACCGTCTTTCCTCCATTAGTCTTAAAATGTCATATGTCATCCATTCCTTCCTTTTATGTGTTTGTTCCATAGTTATATCATTAACTAGAATTTTACAATCCATTTGCAAAAATATACATACAATAAACACTTGATATTTATTTTCAGTCGTTACCGCTATAGAGGGCATTCAAGTTATTGAACCGAATTTTAACTTTTAACTGGCTTAAATATTCAGATACTACCGACGAACAAGGTCGTGAAGCTGAATCATTCTCAATGAGCTGTGGCTTAACTCAGCTTATTGACGAACCAACACGGGTCCCTGATCGAGACGGGGATTTGGCACTACAGATCTGCTAAATGGGAAGATCTCATGGAATATTTTCGAACTTTTTCTTGGTTAGACGTTTGTTTTCGTTCTGACGATCCATCTGACTGCGCCAGGGAGGTTTTCGATGTTATTTTGGCTGGTATGGAAGCTTACATTCCTTTTTCGAAGAAATGCCCGTTCAGCGGCAAGCCTTGGTTTGACCGAAAATGCAAAGAAGCTGTTGCTTCTAAACATCCATCTTGCCTACCGACGATGGCCTGAAAGTCCGAACACCATAAATCGTAACACCTTTATTCGTGCCCGGAATAGATGCAAAGAAATTATCGACGAAACCAAGGAGACACACAATCAGCGAATTAGAAACAAACTTCTCACTTGTCCCAACAATTCCAGGTCCTTTTGGTCAGTCGCTAAGGCAGTTAGCCAAAATTTCACTAAATCCACCATACCACCACTCACACGGCCAGATAATTCTATTGCAACGACATCTGTTGAAAAAGCGAACTTGTTGGCTGAACTCTTTGCTTCACATTCTACTGTCGATTTCCAAGGAAAAACAGCACCATAGTGCAGTCAAGGATGCCCGATGTTGTCTTCAGACAGCGTATCATAAAACATATTTTAATGAAGCTAGACACCAAAAAGCACAAAAAGCTTCTGGCGCTGACGAAATACCTGCCATAGTTCTCAAAAACTGTGCAAGGTAACTGACACCAGTTTTCTGCAGTCTTTTCAACCTATTCTACAGAACGGGAATATTTCCTTCCTGCTGGAAATGTGCCACAGTTCAGCCGATATCTAAAAAAGGCAAGAAGACCTTGCCAAATAACTACCGACCAGTCGCACTACTTTCAATAATATCGAAAGTCATGGAAAAGGCTATCAATCAACATCTTCTAAAATATCTTGAAGAATTCAACATTATTAGCGATCACCAATATGGCTTTCGTAAACATAGATCAACAGGAGATCTTCTGACTTATGTAACACATGTTTGGAACAACGCAATTGAACACTTTGGAGAATCTGGAGCGGTTGGTCTTGACATATCCAAGGCACGATGGGCTGTTGGCTAAGCTATGTTCTTGTGGTATGTCTGAAAAGTTCTGTTTGTGGCTCTCAAGTTTGCTCAGTGAGCGTTCTTTACGAGTGGAAGTCGACGGATTTCTTTCTAACACCTTCACTATCAACGCCGGTGTGCCCCAAGGCTCCATACTATCTTCTACTCTCTTTCTCATTTACATTAACGATCTGCTGGAAAAGACCGGAAATCCAATCTACACCTTTGCAGATGACAGTACGCTTATCTCTTCATTCACTTTGAACGCTCAGACTTCAGCTGCCCAGGAGAGTGTCCGCAGACAGCGGGAAGTTGTTAAACTTAACAGGGACCTAGAGGAAATTCTGTCTTGGGGTGACAGTAACCAAGTGGAATTTAACGCTACAAAAACCCAGGCGGGCAGTTTTTTCTAAAAAAGTTAACGTTACTGAACCCGACATAGTTATAGCGGGGCACTCCATTCCTCTAACATCGTCACTCAACTTACTGGACGTTAATTTGGGAACAAATATGTCCTGGCATGAGCAATAGCAAATTCGACTAACTATGGAATACTGCTCTCATGTTTGGGGCTCCGCTCCCAAACATACACTGCATTTGTTGAATTCTGTTAGAAAAGAGCTGTTCGTCTGATTGAAGACCCGGAACTGACCGGCGGCCTTGATTCGCTGGAACATCGAAGAACGGTTGGCGACTTGAGCCTATTCTACAGATATTTTCATGGAAAGTGGTCGGAGGATGTGGCCCGTTTAATTCCTCCCAGAGCGGTGCATGTTAGAAATATACGTCGCGCTGATACTTCACTTCCGTATGAGATTCAGCTTGTTACTCCTCGTACAACTCTTCTCAAGCAGTCCTTTATATGGAAAACATCATCCCTTTGGAATAATTTGCCCAGGACTGTGTTTCCCACCGAGTACAATTTACAGCGATTCAAGAACAAGGTATATCGCTTTTTTCGAATACGTGTCGCTCCTGTAGCGCTTTAGGGACCTCCCTGCAACACGTGTGCTAGACCCATAAAAAAATATATATTTTTGTAGACGGATTGAACAATGCTATTTAGTAGTGTGCTTATATGTAGACGGTACCATTTAAAAAGATCGAATTGGCTTTGTAAACTATTATATTTATTATTCTAATCTTAGACGTGTTCACTGGCCATATCTGTTACTCACTTTGATTTAAATAACGTAGTTGTATAACTCCTTAAAACTAAATCTTCAGAGGACTACTGATATAATTTTTGGCAAAAAAATTGCCAGTAAAAACCTATAACCAATTTAAAAAGGTAAATCATATTAACATAACTTTTACAAATAGCATTAAAAGTCTCAGGCTATATGTGGATCAAGACTTAAAATTTTCAAATCATGTGACCAAGCATTAAAAAGCGGGTATGAATTTAAAACTATGTTACTCTTGATAATCTTACACTTGAATTACTATGACGCTATCTACGGCCCATGTATGAATGTTCCAAATGCTAGGCGGATTCAAAAACCGCAAAACTCTTGTGTATGATAAATATATGGCAGAAAAAAAATTTGGCCATATTAGCGACTAAGGAAAGAAGATCGGGTAATTGAACATGGCGATTTTTGCAGTTCGCTTCCCATTTGTTCTTAGTCATTAGCGAAAAACTTTGTCATATCTTTATAATAAAACCAGGTTTCGATGTGGTGTGCAAAATGATAATGTTCGCTTTAGAAGTTAATTCTATAAGCCTTTCCATAACACAGAAATGTTTATACATTCATTTTCATATAACATTGCGAAATACCTAAATAAATTAATTTTGAATATTCAACATTAAATTCTGAAATATTCCTCAAAACCAAGGTTTTCCATTTATAAATTTCCGATTTTTAAAAGGAAAATTTGGAACCTTGGTTTTGGGAATATTTTGGTTCTATGAATTGTGTGAATTTTCTGTTATTTTTTATTCATCTTTATACTTCAATCTTTTTAGTCATTTAACTCCAGTTATTTTTCTTAGAAATGCTTTCTTCTTTGTAATTTCATTTTTAGTGTTCCGTACAAAATACTTATAAGATTACTTGAGTGTCTGCCCGTCTGTCTGTCTGTCCGCTTGTCTGTCCATCTGCCACACCTGATTTTCTTCGAAACTATTTGACATAGAAAGATGAAATTTGGTACTAATATAGGAATTGGTGGCCCCATCAGGGCCGTGTAATTTTGAAAGTTAAATTTTGACTTAAAGGGTTAATTTTGGGCGGTGAAATCGGAAGTGAATTTTTTTTTTACCAGATCGTCGAGAGGGATGTCAAATGAACGCTGTGTTCAAAAATATATATAATGTAATACTTGCACACACTTTATATTGTATTATTTTTAAAAAATTACCAAAAATCGCTGTCTCCCCCCTTATCTCAAAAAGTACTAATCAAAAAATTTCTGGAATATTCTCCACAGGCCGTAGATTGAACGAAAATTATCACGAGTGCATTACCTTTAATAATTTACCTGGTATATAAAAAAAAATTCAAGGTCATCAGTTTTCAACAAAAATCGGAAACAAACTTTGTTGAAAACTCATTTGGGGTGTGTTTTGTTTCTACTACTTTGCGGGTGCTTTCTTCAAACCACCAATTTTGTTGCGGTCAAGTCAAATGCTGCAATACGGTACTTTGTTACAAATTGAGATATTGTCGTCTTGTCAACAAAATTTTCAGAAAGGCCAGATCTAATGAAAGATGATGCGATGGTTGTAAATCCCAATGTACATACGTTCCTACAACATATTAAAGCAGTGAATGCATGATGCTAAAACCTATTATTTATCAAAATTTCAATCAAAGCTACTTATAACAGTTACTCGTAAGAAATACCTTAAATACCTCTGTGAGCCGCCTCCAACAAAATTTTTTTAATAATTTTTCAATATAATTTAAGAGACTGTTTTTAAAGTATTAACAGAAGTACCTGTTCTTTTAAAATAAATAAATAAATAAATAACTATCATAACTACTTCATTAATATGATAAGCCCCAACAAAACAATATAATCAGAAGTGGCTATTTGGGTGCAAAAATCAAATCTCTTCTAACACTAAAATAAATTAATACAATTTAATTAAATAATTTATTATTATTAATTAACTCGACAGATGTAGTGATCCGTTTTCGATGTCATTTCTGTTGGAATACATATGTTAAATCTTTTTTTAGAATTTTTATTTGCCAAACATATGTATATTCCATATGAATGTAAATAAAATATTTATTCTAATGCTGCCATTGTCGGCCAAATGTCTGATAAAGTACTTTTATCAAGTGACAATGATTTATTTCTATAATATAATGCAATTGCAGAAATAGATATTAGTAGATAGTACAGTGATTTTTTTTTAGTTTCTCGAGAAAATATCGCACTGTAACATGAAATTGTTATAGTGTGTATTAAGTCAGGGCTTCACTAAAACGTATAACATATATCTTGGACAATATATATATATATATATATATATATATATATATATATATATATATTTATATAAATATATATATATATATATATATATATATATATATATATATATATATATATATATATATATGTATACATATATATATATATATATATATATATATATATATATATATATATATATATATATATATATATATATATATAAATATATATACATATATATATATATATATATATATATATATATATATATATATATATATATATATATATATATATATATATATATTTGATTGCAGGTGTTGGTGGACTGAATTTATGTTCGAGTTTAAGCCTCGTATGTTATGTTGTGTATGTCGCAAAAATTTATTTTATAATTATGATCTCTGCATGTCGACGCCCCTGAACCAGCTCCCACCCGGAGATCCGAATGGGGGCTATTTTACCACCGGAATTTTTTGTATCCAGGTGCCTCATCATACTATTTGGTCCCACAGTAGTTAATGTGGAATTTTCTTGTTCTGTCACATGTTTATGTTTGTCTTCTTCGGCTATGAACCTGAGGGTGTTATTATTGTGCAGTTTGGGTTCTGACCAGATACTCTTCCAATAATCTGTGAGTTCTTGTTTGTTTGGTGGTTCAGTCACTGCTGTCTGTTTGTTGTACATAGTTTTTCGGTAGAACTGTTTTTCGCTTCTTCGGAGGAAGTTGTTGGTGTCTTTCCTCTCGTTTGATTCTTTGTATCTACGGAGTCTTGCGGCGTATACGGATAGTTTTTGTTTCAAAGTATCAAGGATTTCTGGCAGTGTTCTTTTGGCAGACTTGGATTTGATCTTGTCTACACCCTGTGTGACATGTTTGGACGCGTTCCCGTTCATAAAGTGGGTAAGGTGTCCTAGATCTCTTCTGATGTTGTTGATTTTTGTTTTCTATTCTTATTTGCCATTTGAATCCCGGTTTTGTGCTGTTGGGATTTCTTTGTCGTTGCGGGAGTTTTTGATACACAACTCGAACATAAATTCAGTGCACCAACACCTGCAATCAAATAAACCTCATGTACTCGCTCTCTGTGAAACCAAGGTCAGTTCATCGACCAGCACAGTCAACTATCTTTATCCTGGGTACAACTTCTATTCCCGATTTAGCCGTAACTTTGGAATCCGTCTTTTTGTCAGAAGCGACCTCTCTTGCCAACGAGAGGAGGCTCTGGAGCCCCCAAACTTTGATGTTATGTGGTTAAAAATAACGACTCAACAAACCACAAGGTTCATCTCGGCTACATCACACTTGCAGATACCATCGATCATTTACAAACTAACTATTCAAGTGCCGAAGTTGCCATCCTGGACGACTTTAATGTCCACAATATCAACTAGCTTAAATATTCAATTACTACCGACGAACAAGGTAGTGAAGCTGAATCATTCTCAATCAGTTGTGGCTTAACTCAGTTTATTAACGAACCAACACGGATCGCTGCTCGACGGGGAGTTCGCCAGTCTTCTTGATCTGCTTTTAACCACCAATCCGGAGATTTACACGGTCACCGTAAATCCGCCGTTAGGTTCTTCCGACCATAAACTGCTTTCGACATCGTGTATCCTACCAATCAGTGACAGAGAGGCGCCTCAGCCGCGCAAGATTTGGCACAACAAATCTGCTAAATGGGAGGATCTCACGGAATATTTTCGAACTTTCCCTTGGATAGATATTTGTTTTCGATCCGACAACCCATCTGACTGCACCAGGGAGGTCGATGTTATTTTGGCTGGTATAGAAGCTTACATGCCTTTTTCGAAGAAATGCCCCTCCAAAGGCAAGCCTTGGTTTGACTGAAAATGCAAAGAAGCTGTTGCTTCTAAACATCTTGCCTACCGACAATGGCGTGAAAACCCTAACACCATAAATCGTAACAACTTTGTTCGAGCCCGGAACAGATGCAAAGGAATTATTGACGAAACCAAGGAAGCACACAATCAACGAATTAGAAACAAACTTCTCGCTTGTCCCAACAATTCCAGGTTCTTTTGGACAGTCGCTGAGGCAGTTAGTCAAAATTTAACCAAATCCACCATACTCCCACTCACACAGCCAGATAATTCTATTGAAACGACACCTGCTGAGAAAGCGAACTTGTTGGCTGAACGTTTTACTGTCGATTTCCAAGGAAAAAGACCACCTACTATTCCCATATTGCAGTCAAGGATGCCCGATGTTGCCTTCAGACAGTGTATCATAAACCTAGACACCAAAAAGGCTTCTGGCGCTGACGGAATACCTGCCATAGTTCTCAAAAACTGTGCGAGGAAACTAACACCAGTTTTCTGTAGACTTTTCAACCTATCCTACAGAAAGGGAATATTTCTTTCCTGCTGGAAATGTGCCACAGTTCAGCCGATACCTAAAAAAGGCAAGAAGACCTTGCTAAATAACTACCGACCAGTCGCACTGCTTTCAATAATATCGAAAGTCATGGAACAACGCAATTAAACACTTTGGAGAGTCTCGAGCGGTTGCTCTTGACATGGACTGTTGGCTAAGCTACGCTTTTATGGTATGTCTGAAAAGTTCTGTTTATGGCTCTCATGTTTCCTCAGACAGCGTTCTTTACTCTACTCTCTTTCTCATTTACATTAACGATCGGCTGGAAAAGACCGGGAATCCAATCTACAGCTTTGCAGATAACAGTATGCTTATCTCTTCATTCACTTTGAATGCTCGGACCTCGGCTACTCAGGCGAATATCCGCAGACAGCAGGACGTCGTTTAACTTAACAGAGACCTGGAAAAAATTCTATCTTGGGGTGACAGTAACCAAGTGGAATTTCGAACCAGAAAGCTTTACACTCCACAACAACGGTTAATTCTTTGCAAAGCTCAAATTCGACCTACTATGGAATACTGCTCCCATATTTGGGGCTCCGCTTCCAAACACACACTGCATTTGTTGGATTCTGTTAAAAGAAGAGCTGTTCGTCTGATAGGAGACCCGGAACCGACCTGCGGCCTTGATTGGCTGGAACATCGAAGAACGGTTGGCGACTTGACTCTGTTCTACAAGTTTTTTCATGGAAAGTGTTCGAAGGATGTAGCCCGCTTAATTCCTCCCAGAGCGGTGCATGTTAGAAATACACGTCTTGCTAATACTTCACATCCGTATGAGATTCAGCTTGTTACTCCGCGTACAACACTTTTCAAGCAGTTATATGGAGAACATCATCCCTTTGGAATAATTTGCCCAGGGCTGTGTTTCCCAGTGAGTACAATTTACAGTTATTTAAGGACAACGTGAATCACTTTTTCCGCACACATGCCGCTCCTAGAGTGCTTTTGCGACTTCCCTGTAGCACGTGTGCTAGGTCCACAAAAAAAAATTATAACTATATATATATATATATATATATATATATATATATATATATATATATATATATATATATATATATATATATTTATATGTTGTTATGATATTCACTGTATATATTGAAACGGGTGACTTGAAGGATCATGAAGAGTACATTCAATACTTTTTTTTTCAAGTTTTTGAAAAATTAAAAAAGTAGTAAAACTGCATTTTACCAAGTCATTTACAAACTCAACCCGCCCATGAAAGACTGACATTGCAAAGACATAATTCGTTAGTGACGCCCAAGAACAACTGGATCATTGTCGCTTAATACTTGATTTTCAAGTAGAGAAGAGTAGGATTCTCAGTTTAAAAATATCTTTGTCTACAAAAATATTTAACGTTGATGTTCAGTTAACCGTTCAGAAAAAAAAACGCAAAAAGTCTTAGGATTAAAAAGGAAGAAACAACTCGACGCAATCAGGGAGGAGTTAATACACAACCTTGTGTTGTGCCAGTATGGTTGGACAATTCATGACAACATTTTTCTATTCAAAAGAATGAGGCAAAATTGGAAAATGGCATACCTTCTAAGAGTGTTGTAACCATTTCATACCCTGACTATATTAACTTAAACTAATTTGTAGAATAGATCACAGCGTAGTAATACCTACCCCTAAAAATAAAGTGCTTGATGGAAATACAATGAATGAAGAATCTGGAAGCGTGGAACATAGACCAAAGCTAATGGGGTATTAATGTTACAAATGCCAAGCCTTACTACTCACCGGCTTCAGCCACTGGACGTTTCTTTTTTTAAACCTATGACCAATTATTGCATTCAACCAACTGAAAAATGGTTGAGGACAAATCCAGGTCGTCAAGTAACGCAATATCAAGTTGCAAGTTTAACTGTGGAAGCCTACCAAAGACCTGCTATCATTGGCACCATTGTGAACTGATTTAAAGCGGCTAGAGTTTGGCCATAGACAAAAATGTCTTTCCCGAACATTTTTTAAAGCAGCTGAAAATATAAATGATCTCTCTCAAACAAACTCAAGCAATAAAAGCACATCGACGTTACAATTTTTACTAATTATAATAAAATATTGAAATACAAAACTTAAGTAATTAATTTTTTGGTGTCGACAAGTAGTTATTTTAAAAGGTAATAATTTTTGGGAAAAGCCAATCATGTCTGGCTACAGTCTAGACCTTACGTTATGGTAAACGATGTGGCGATATTATGGAGTATCCCGCGAGGTCGCATTTTCTTCAGTTAATTTAAAAAAAACAAGTGGATAACATTCTAGAGTTACATAAATTACATATACTTTCAACAGTTTCACAGACAGCAGGTAGGAGACAATTACTGAAACGGTGTAAATCTGTTGGTTTACCACAATTAGATCAAGCATTATTGTTTTAACAAGTTGTAATAAATTTTACTTAATTGTTTTGTATCTTTTTTGAGTTAATCGCGTTTTGATTTTATTTTAATCATTTCGTAAAATTCGCATTTTTTGTGTGGAATTCAATTTTAAAAAATCTTTGTTTTATCAAAATCGGTTCTATATTTTTCTCCCATTGTATGACTAGTAAATGCAGTTTTTTTTATCATATTTATTGCCATTAATTCTAAATTTTAAATATTGGTTAGTGTCACCTACTACAAGCCTTTTTTGTCAAAAGGAATTTTTAATTTTCATTTACTGAAATTATTTTCAAGTAAATTATGTCCCTTTTCAGAAAATTAAAATCGAAAAATTCCTTTGATAAAGAAGATCATCTAGTATATGAAATTCCCTACAAAGGATGCAATGGTGTCTATATAAGTCAAACTAGCCAATATTTAAAAT